>CAXITT010000033.1:1113661-1184886 GCA_964033795.1 Lymnaea stagnalis
CAATCAACGAAAAATTCGGACTGCAGCCATTCAAACATGTTTCGTATAATGACAACATTTGTTCTTGAGTCTTCAATTGCAAATTCAATTTGAGTTGCAGTCTCTTCGTCTGCCATATTATGCTCACTAGCAGGAATATTGCAATGGACGACCTTATGTTTTTTCATTGCCGCCTGTGATGGGAAATATTTACCGCAGAAACATATTCTCTTGGAAATTCTCCCAGCCACCGATGGACAATAGAGATCAAAAGGCATGCAAAACTGTTTTTTGAGATTTTATTGTATTTGACAAATCAAACTTTAACAAGATATTTTTAAAATAATATTCAAGCGTATTAATTATTAATATTGAAAAAATCGTTTCTAAATTTAACCACTCAGTTTGTGAAAGTTTGTTTGGGTTTGCATCCCAACTCTTTTGTCATTAAACTAGAAGTTTTTTGCAGTAAATTTATGCAAAACTGCTGCACTCAAAAAAAGACTACAATGTGGACAACCCCCCCCCCTCCCCCCTTTTGTGGACGTCTTTTATGGATGACCCCTAATAACACTAAATTACAGACATTTTTAACAATATTCTTAACATTACAAAAATTATAATTATTTTATTTTCAAACTACGAACATTGAGAGAATCAGTACAGGTATGCGAGGTCCGAGATATGGCCTCTGATCAAGTTACAGGATACCACATAGGAGGAGAATCGGGGTGTAGTGACTTTGACAGTCATCAGATTTTATGTCAAAATGTGGAGACAGGAATCATAGAATTGGAGCTACCACTACCATGGGAAGTGAGATGTAACAAAAAATCTTTGATGAGGGGGTGGGGTGATTTTACTAAATGTTCTAGGCCAGGGATTCTTAGATTTTTCATAGTGCTGCAACCCCTTTCAACTTATAAACATGTCCGACAAATGCTCTGGTTGAAATTAACTAATACCCTTAATAAAATTTAAAAAATGCAAATAATTCAATATTTTATTTATTGAAGTTTTATTTCTTAAATTAACTTCCTAGATACAAGAAAAATATTACCAATACTGGTAATGCACAAACAAAATACACCAGAGAAAAAATTAACTGCTGGCAGAAATAACTAGCAATGGCAGCAAATTTGATTTATTTTCTGAGTCCTCCGCTTTTCACCTTTGTTTTTAGAATGAGGCAATCCTCCGAAGTCCGGTCCAAAATTATTTCCAATGATTACTCCTTACTTAAAAGTCTTAGGCATCATTCTGTTTTGAAATTCGTGTTTGCATTAGTGGACGATGTTAGATGGAGGTTGTTGGCCGTCGAGATGCACAATCACTAGAGCGCATTATCACTAATCATGTGTTACCAGGGACAACTATCGTCACGGACGCTTGGCAAGGATATTAAAATGTCGGTCAGCTCAACAACAGGATTTATGCTCATGCTGTCATTGTGCACACACGTGAATTTGTAGATCCAGTAGACCAGAACATTCACACAGTAACTATTGAAGGACTTTGGATGCAAGCAAAACATACACTCCGCTATCAGGTCTATTTGCCAGGTACTTGGGGGCCTTTCAGTGGCACAACAGTCACAAGCAGAATGTTTTTGGCTGCCATTTGCAAATCTATGCGCCAATGAAAACATTTAATTTAGTATTTACTGACTGGTTTGTAAAGTGACAGTTATTTGCAAAAGCTTTGACTGGCATTTCTGCTGTTTTCTAACAATACACACTGTGAATTGCAATTTTTTTCATACACAATAATTTCAGACCGGACTTTGGAGGATTCCCAAGAATGACTGTTCTTGGAAAATGTTTCTGACAGGAGCAGTAATTTGATATCCATGAGAGGTGATTTTTGTTAGGATTTGTAAAGGAGATAGTTGTGGACAGATGGATTTTTAGGGGGGGGGGGGTGCAGAGATTTGTGACATTATATTGGAGGGGGAGGGGGTATAACTTTTGTGATGATAGGGGGAGGGGCATGAAAAAATAGGCAAAATTTGATTGACATGATTTATGGATGGCCCCTGCCCCAACAATTAATTTTTGTTTCATCATAATTAACAGACCAATGAAGAAAAACTTTATTTAAATTACATTACATTAGTGATATTGATTAAATCACGTTTTCTCTTATTCTAAGCTTTTAAAAAACTTAATTTTGCACAAATTAAATGCCAGATTCGGATCAGAAAAAATTTCAGAAACCAAAGCAAGTAATTTCCATAACATTAAACTGAAATTATTTAACATCATAATCATAGTCAATATTTACTTTTGATTCTACCTACCTAAAATCATAATTATGTATGGTTTAAATAGATTTACATTCTACTCATATTCACATATTTAACATTATGTCGGTTCAAATTTATATTAAAAATAAATAATAAAAATGAGCAGTTCAGAGCAGCTTTCTTCATACTTCACTGAAGTACTTCATAAAACTTCATTTTCATTGACCATTGAAATGTCATTAATCATGTAGGCTACAATAATGTTCTCCTTTTTTTTAAATTTAAGAATAAAGTAACAAAAACGGAATATTTAATTTATATATTTCATAATTACTTGAACGCACATTTTGTGATTTTTGATAGATTTGCTATAATCTGCTCTTTACTTTGTCTGCTGTGCTTGGTCGCCATTTTGACACAATGATGTTGCTATGATTTTATGCGCATGTCAGTTCCAATGTTCAGTCTGATAGCTTATTTAAATGCTATTATAAACAAAACTGCTTTAAGACATTATTTAAAAATACAAATTTTTTAGAAATATAGCCATTTATGTTTAATTATTCATAATAAATTCCATAACATTACTCCCGAATCAATAATATAGTAACCCCGAGATCGTTTTTAGATCCGCACAACCTATCTCGCATCATGGCGGATGTCGATTCCTTGCATGATTTGTCCGACGCCGATGGTGATCCTAGCGCAATAGAGGCGGATGCTGAGGACGATGAAACAAACGAAGAAAGGTCAGTTCCTGAATACACTTAGGAAGAAATGTATTCAATCTGCTAATTATGGATCATGCATCCTCTAAAGAAATGAGTGGGGGGGGGGGGGCTTGTTCATACTACACTACAGACTACACTATCTCACTATTCTGAATTCTATTGTAGTACAGTGTAGTTTTTTTTTTTTAGTGACTCTGGTAAAGTTATGCTTTCCAGGTTGCGGATTCCCCTATTTTCATGTGTTTTTGCACAACTTTTTTTTATGTCTCCTGTCATAGCAGGGAGCGGCCGTGTAAGAAAGATGGCGCAAATAAGGAGACAAGGGGAGAAGCGAGAGTGTGTAGTTGAGTCAGTTGAGCTACATTCATACTGTCTATAAGATACAAATGAAAAATAATAGAGATTATGAATTATGGTAAATTTACACTATCTTACTCCAACTGTTAACTGTGTTTGTGCACTACTTTTTGACATGGACACCATTATTATGATTATTGTTGCCATGACAGCAGACAAATGATAATCAGATAATCAATAATCATTCAGAAAAGTTGTGCGAAACACATCTGCTAAAATGGGGAGGTAAATGTGACAATAAAGAATGTGGTAAATTTTTGGTTAACCATAGGGATTATGCCAAGAGTTGTCTCACCATAAACGCAGGAACGTCACTTTGGGGAATCCCAATACTGCACTTAGGGTGAATAGACCAATTGTTGGACCTGAATGATATGTGTGATATCGTTCCCGTGGTAATTTAAGAGAGAGCGGCCTGCGTCTATTTCCATGGCCACCATCTTGGTTGCCTCGACCCGCGCACTTTTACGTGTTCACGGGTCAAGGCAACCAAGATGGCAGCCATGGAGAAATAAAATAATTCACGTTTGCTAAAATTAGGAAGAAAACGTTAAAAATGTATGAAAAAATTGTCTAAATCGATCCCTATGCCTAACCTGAACCCTAAATCTACGCCTAACCCTAACCATAACCCTACATCTATACCTATGCCTAACTCTAACCCTAAATCGATCCCTATGCCTAACCCTAACTCGATCCCTATGCCTAACCCTAACCCTAAATCTATCCCTATGCCTAACCCTAACCCCAAACCTGTTTACTCTTACGATTTTGGCGTACAATGTACGATTTTGAGGCCTAAATATTATATATACTGTGTTTTTTTACTATTCAGATAATGTAATGAACGATTTTGTGAGGATAGTGTACGATTTTAAGAGTTGAAAGGTAAACAGGTCTGTAACCCTAAATCGACCCCTATGCCTAACCCTAATCCTAAATCTATCCCTATGCCTAACCGTAATCCTAAATCGATCCCTAAACCTAACCTGAACCATAAAAACTAGCTGTAAATCCACAAGTAAAAACACGTGGAATTTCACACTTCGGCAAGAAAACTATAAAAATTAACAAAAAACATGAAATACACTTTTACACACTTTATTTCAGATTTCAAAGAAAATATAGCCACAAAATGAATAAATCTCCACACCCCACAGGCACCCCAAAGAAATATGATAATGAGCCAACCAATGAAAATTTTAAAATTATAATTAATCAACCAATAAAATTTTAATTCCAAAAATGTAACTCTTTTAACAAAAAATAAGGGGAGTGAATCCAAAACAAAGTCGTTGTGGGCCGCTCAATCTGAAACAGCCGTTCCCGTTCTTCAATGAGCATTACTTGCATCATAAACAAAATCTGACCATCGATACGGTTAATATTATAATATATTATAAAGAATATTAAAATGAAATTTTCCGGGCTTGGGGAGGGGGGTGCTTTGGGAAGGGCATAAAGAGCATTAGCTCGACAGCCCGCTGACGCCATTTCTTTATGTGACATTAAATTTATTAAAATTCAATTTACAAGTTTCAAAAGAAATGAAAAATGAAACTCATCCTTGTTGATACCCAAGAGCCAACTAAGTGCCAACTCCAGTGTGCTAAAAATGCTGTCATGTGACTAGTGAAAATCAAAGAACCCATTTGCTAAAACTAGTGTAACAAAAGGGAGATTGCTACTTAATGGAAATGGGCGTCGGTGCATAGATTAGGAAATATTCAATTATTATCACTATATTCCTATATAAATATATACACCAAACTATTTGATAACTTGTGTTTCAGAATGAATTTAGAAGGCATTTAAATCTGAATAAAAACCTTACAGAGTTCATATTATAAATTATCATAATTTTCCATGTGCAAAGTCTCAGTTTTTCATTCATAAGAGTTTGCCATGTTCAAACACTATTAAACCACTTTCAGGGAGACCTTTAATTAATTAATTAGTCATGTGCGAAAGTTGAAAGTTCAAAATAACTAGTGATTTCTAAAATTTCCCGGGTCATGTTCCTCCCACTTTCAATATGAAAAAAATTCCCATTCTCATAACCCCTCCCCCAACTGTAAAAAAAGCCCCAAAAACTTCCATTAAGTAAACGCAAACATAAAGATCAAAATCTTTTGAATACATCGCTATAGATGGAAGTTGACCTGGGGGAACCTCTGTGACCTATGTTGTTCGTCCGTCGAGGATCGACGATGACCATCGAGTCGTCTGGTGACTGATGACTTGCGCGGGTGACTTTTGTTTAAAGTGAGGAAGAGTTGCGCAGCGTCAACCTCACTCTCTCGTCCGAGCCCACCATATCCAGTGGCAAGACTCTACGTCAAGACGACCAGGGATGGGTACGGTTGCAGGAATGGACATTGTATGCGCCTTACGGGACTCCAACTCCGGGTTTGAATTCAGAGTTTCCTTCTCTTAGATGAGTTGCCGACCAAGGTTAACGAGTCTCATCCACCCGGGGTGATGTTTTTGCTTGACCGGCCTTTGGCTGAAATTGAGGTTTGCTCAGTTTAGACCATTCGGCCACCCAGTCACCCATGCAGTGAATGACCATGGCGTTCTACGTGTCTGGTCATGTTCTCAGCGATTCACACCACTGTGCTGTCTCCGCCTTTTGTCCGTTGACCAAGTAGTGGTTCTTCCGCACAATTTGCCGGATTCAGTCTTTACATGCTATGGGGGACAACCCCTTTTTTCCGAAAGTTCTATGCCCTTCGGCTACCCTCAACCTGGAATCGTTGTCTGGGTTGTAGTCGCTGTGCATGTTACAGCTTCTTGGAACCACAGGTGAGAGCTGAGTACAGAGACTTCCGGCTGTTTCCGAACAAGATGGCTTCTTCCTATTCAGCCCAACAGTAGATCTATATTGTAGTTGACCTATATACCGTGGAACACATCACCGGCCTTACTGTTAATCATTAATTTTTTTTAAAGAAAAGACAATTTTTGAAACTTGCGTTGCATTAAAAAGATATGAAACAACATTTAAAATTAAGAATAGAAAAAAGTTAAAATCATCAAAATTTTAAAAAAGAAAGAAAAAGAAATGTTAAAAATGAGCAAAATTCATACAAATTTAATTTTTACAAATTTTTCACAAATATTCATATTTAAAATCTACAACTCTACCTAACCTGAAGATTATTCAGTATCCATAATGCAATTGTAAATTCACCCCTAAATTTCGTTCCGCCTAACATAAGGGTAAATTAAGCCCTAAATAAATTTATTCTCCCCTAACTTGAGAATTCTGTAAATCTTCAAACCTAAAATCTATGACCTAACGTGAACCCTAAAAGCAAGTGTTAGAGTGCTACAGTTTTACACACAGTAATGAGAAAATCATACATTTTAAGAAAAAGATTTTAAAATTCTCTCAAATATTCAAAATAATTAAAACCCATTTTAGATTTCCATCAAATTTCTTTTTACACACTTATATACAGGTTCCACCAAAAATAAAATCTATAAGATGTCAGAAAACTCAAAATCCATTTTCCAAAATGATCAGAAAGTCAAACCTGTAAATAGCCTTGTTTTGAAATATTATAATTAATCAGGCTATGAAATATTTATTAAATAATCCATCAATCAAAAACATTCCATCAGTCAAAAACATTCTATTGACATATTTATATATATAAAAAAAAGAGTAGTTTACAATCCGCAACTAAGTGGAGCTCACTCTTCCACAGAATCTCAGGGGTCCATAAGCGTAAGTTGACCGGAACTCTAAGTATTCTATGCAGTATGCACCCGGCCTAGTCAGGTCAGTAGAAGACAGAAGTAGGGTACTATTAGTATTACATAATCAATAGTCCTGATGCAAATAGTGTCCCTAATCTGTCTTTTACTACTACTACTACTGTACAAAAAAAACACAGTGCTCCTATTCATATCTTTCTAAGAAATATAAATCGGAGGGCAGATGGGGTAGGGGTAATCGTGAAGAAATATTAAAAACAGTGGACAACAGCAAGAAGGACAACAGAGGAGAAATACAAAAAGTCTTGGCTCAATGTGAGTCGCTGCTGTTTTGTCTTACTTCAAGTTTTCCCTATCATGTGCTTTATATTTTTTTATTGCTCCAACCTGATGGCAGTCCTTTTTCCTCCCCATATTACAAACAATTATTTATTTCTAACGAGCCATATACTACTTCAAGGGATAGTATTATAGTTATACCCATGTGGGTAATTCCTGTAAATTTTGAATTTTTACATGAGATTTAGTTTTTTTTTTAATAAAAATTTTGTGTGGTAAAATTCTGACTACTTAGTCCTAGAAGAGCTTTGAAAGGTGATCTTGAGCCACTTCAAGTGTGAGCTCCAAATGAAAAAAATCTTCATTTTTTATTTTCGACATATTCTTGTTCCTGTTGGTCTATTCATTGGGCTCTATAGCATTGTTTTTAGAAGTTTTACTATAGTTTAGTAATTGTAAATGGAACATAGACTGCAGACAGCTTTATAAAAAAACAAAAAGTCATATAATGTACGAAAACAACCTCTCGTCAATTCAGTTAGGATAAATGGCAGGGAATGGCTTTATGGTGTTTTGATTTTTGTTACAATAGCTTAGAGTTAGTGGTTATTTAAACTATATGAAGCTCTAAAAATTACAAGCAAGTTTTTCTTTACAAGGTAAGTAAGCCCACTAGGAACTCTACTCCCAAGTGCCACTGACTTTGTTTTCTTTATTTTTCTTTGCCATGCTCAGTATTGATCCATCGCAGCGTAAAAAGAGTAAGAAAAAGAAAAGGAAGGCAAAAGATCCTGAACGATCAAGTGGAGATTCTGATAACCAAATCTGTGATGCTCCGGGGCACAAACACTTAGATGTTCCTGACAATGTGTCTCTGTCCCAATCTGGAATGGATGCGGATTCAGAGAGCCAGGGTTCGCAAGACTCAAAGGATGAGGATGAAAATTCTGGTGCAGATGGAACAAATATAATATCGCAGTCTGATACTCAGGTTGGTTTTCATATTCATTGAAATGGCTTTTTAATTTAAAAAAATATTAACTTTCTTGTATTGTTGAGGTTGGTGGTTTTTACTATATTAAAAGAGCATCTAAATAATTTGTTCTTGACTTACATTTTTACTCTTAGACTATGTACAACGTCTTACTATTGTTTTTTTTATTGCTTTTTTACAAAGCCTAATTAAAATGCTTTTCAGAAACTTGCCAATCTCACACAAATTCAAAATGCTTTAGAATTACTATCTATGCCACAAAGTGCTGCCCCGAAAAGCCTAGATGAGGCGAAGAAGAAAAAATATCAGTTTTGGGAAACACAACCAGTTCCTAAATTTGGTAACTCAAAATTACTTGCCTTTTAGTATTATTGGATATCAATGATAATTGTTAATTTAATTCATCTAGTTAATACCATTGCTCAGGCTGTTGTTTTAACAACATTACCTGATTTTATCACAAAGAAGTATTTAAACGTGATAGTTTTTTAAATCTATTATTTTAAGTGACCTCCAGTTTTGTTTACATATCTTAATAGATGAAGATATTAAAGTTAATGAAGAAATAGAAAAGGACAAGGGACCCAGTGAAATAAGACAAGAGTCTCTTACTCTTCCAACGGGATTTGTCTGGGATACATTGGATATCAGCGAGCCTCTTATTGTAAGTTTTGACTGGGTTTTTTTCTCTCATAGAAATATAATTACAGTGAGATTTTAGCTTTATGTCTTTAAAAAATGTATTTGTTTATTTTATATTTGTTTATTGGTAAACTCATATACTAAAATGGCATCTTTTCCCCCCGGAATGGTCGTGACATAGATGGTTCTGAGACAGTAAACACAATGACTTTGTTAAGGTGTACAATAGCCTTTTTGTTCGAGTTGAATTTATTATATGAATTTTTAATATTATAGCGAGCATAATAAACTAATATATTATCATTTAGTACATCTAAATTACTATCAAATTCATCATCAACGTCCATTCGTTTGACAAAATTGCATGTAAAATACTCACGATTTGAAAAAAATAGGACTTAAAAGAAGGAATTTTAAATATAAAAAATTGTGGTTTATCCATATTGGAAGGAAGAAATATGTTAGAAGGCATGCTCAGTGAAGGGGAGAGTATTCATAAATTTCCATAGTGATAAAGACGCCGATCGAAGTCTTGTGGATAGAGAGGGAAAAAATGTGACGACTAATGGGTATATTGTGTTAATATACCTTTCTTAACATTTTCTTAGACGTATAAAGAATTTGTTACATTTTTCATTTCTCACTGATGCATATGTATTTTCAGCTGAAGGAGTTATACACCTTACTTAATGAAAATTATGTTGAGGATGATGACAACATGTTCCGATTCGACTACTCCCCTGAATTTTTGCAATGGTAAATAATTAGTATATAATGATATAAATATTATCTGATCTTATATTTTAACCTTTAAATTAACCCCTGATACATTACCCGCTTTGAATCCCCTATGAAGCTTCATGGCGCAAATGATGTACTCGTTATTTAACCTAATGAAAAGTTTAAAGGGCTAGATGAATGCAGAATTAAAAAAACACTGCTGAAAATATTTTTAAAAATTAATAAGAATAAAACATTTAAGTTTGGTCTACATTCGATTGATGTTCATCTACACCACTGTGCTGTCTATTTTTGGGTAATGCATTTTAAGAAATGTTAAAGAAGTGCATTTAAACTCCTCTTTAATAGAAAATCATTTTTAAAATCTTTTTTAAAACTGTTCATAGCTGCAGTTTATAAATCATACACTAGGTGATCTTTAAAAATTAAATAGGCACCGACTATCCTAAATCATAACCCATAAAAATGCATGTGATTGTGCATTTAGATAAGCATAATATATTTTTGTGGATTGAAGCTGTGTAAATTTATTTGCATAGTTCTTCCATTACTTGAAAATGTGATCCAGTGTTAGTATGCTAAAACTTTAAGTAATGGGGGGGGGGGGGAACAAGTGTATAAGTTAAAATTAAAAAGCAGTCTCGCCAGGTTGGGGGAGAGAGTCAATCCTGTATTTTTTAGAAGAAATGAGAGTAATATTTGCTTTTCAGTAATAGTTCTTCCATTACTTGAAAATGTGATCCAGTGTTAGTATGCTAAAACTTTAAGTAATGGGGGGGGGGGGAACAAGTGTATAAGTTAAAATTAAAAAGCAGTCTCGCCAGGTTTGGGGAGAGAGTCAATCCTGTATTTTTTAGAAGAAATGAGAGTAATATTTGCTTTTCAGTGATTGGAGTATGATCCATTCCAGGAGTAGAAAGCAGGATAAAACCTGTTTTTGTTTGTAGTTAGTGCTATTCAGTTGAGTCAGAGGGAGAAATACCCACAGACAATAATGATTTTTGAAAGTATATTACTTTTTAAAAAAAATTAAAAAATTATATTTAAATTTTGTAATAATTTATAATAGTACTTACACATGAAAGATTACTTGTACTTGCATAGAAGCAGATATATTTTAGCTTTTTTAAATTGATTAGATTTCCGTAAAATAATACAAAGTCACTATCCTTGTTTTTAAGAATCCAAATGTAACACATCTATATGCTATTCTTAGCTATATTATATATACATTTGAAATTCTTTTTTAATCCCTAATTAGTCTTCTCAAATGTTAATACTGTTTAATTTGCTTAATTCTTCCACCATTAGTATACCCTTCATTGGAAGTTCTTTGTTAATCCCTGATTAGTTTCTCAAATGTTAATATACATAAAGTTTTCCTGTAATAATCTTACCCTATTTTCCGGCGTATAAGACGACTTTCTAGACCCAAATTATAGTGCCATAACTTGGGGGTTGTCTTATACACTGGGTACAATGGCCGAAATATAGTTTTAATGCCTGCCGAGTGCTCCATACCTTGTACAAGAGGTAGCCAGATCGGTGCCAGGCCCACCGGGTGGTCGGTAGCGGGTATAGAGGCGAATCCCGGTGAGTGAAGAGGCCCCCGAAGCCGCCACCGCCGCGGCAATGTAGTGAGGGAACACTGTGTGCGGCGCTCGGCCAATCCCTACTGGCGGATGTTCGCTGCTGCTGCATGTAGCGCTTGTTACACCTGCTCGGATTGGACAAAATACCTCTGCCAATCCGAGCATGATAGGAGCGGCGCCGGCTGATGACATCACATCTTCTCTTACTCCAAGCAGGCTTTACATCTAGCAACAAATTAGTAAAATGCATTGCCTGCCGTTATTGGCTCTTAGTGGTGCCCACTGTATGGATGTATTCTGTAGTAGAAAACGGACCCATAGAAAGCAGAAATATTCAAATTCAAATGTTACATATACTGTACTGCTGTTATATACTGTACCAACAAAGGCAATTGATCTACATCAACTGTATATAGTATACCTGGAACAAAGCATCATATATACAGTACTGTAATTTACCTACTAGCAAAGCATAGTACTGTATACTGTGTGTACCTGCGCTACTGTATACGGTATTACATCATATACAACCCGTACTGCACATCCAGCTCCAGATTTCCCCTTCATATAATAAATAATGGTATGATTTATGGTGCTTTGGAGGAGAGGATTTATTGTTGCTGCCTACCAATTGTGGGATCTTTGGGACTTGTAGTTCACCAGTTTCCTTTTTGATTTAAAAAAAGTGATACCGTAATACCTGACAGATTTCAAAAATGGCTGATAGACAGGGCCCCAGCATGGCTCCAGCAAGATGGAGAAGGAAACATGAAGCCAGTCTTAAGCTGTAAACTTTGCGAAGGAAACTAATAACTGCTCTGCTGCAAGACAGTATGGCTTAACGGAAAATATGGTCTGAGACTGGAAAGCAAAGGCAGATGCATTAAAGAGTATGCCAAGGGATAAGTGTGCATTAAGAAGAGGCACCCCCCATTGGCCAGAACTCGAGAAGCATGTAGCAGGCATGGTGCATGAGCATCGCCGCAATGGTTATGGAGTGACCCGAAACAGCATACAGATTTCTGCACTTCAGTGGGCCAAATCACAGCAAAGGATTTAAGGCCACTGTATCCTGGTGTACTAGGTTCTTGGAAAGGCACGATCTGGTACTGAGGCAAAAGACCAAAATTGCACAAAAATTCCAGCAGATCTCGACTGCAAAGTAATTAATTTCCTTCGCTATGTAATAAAACAGCCCAAGAAACGCGGCTATGCATTAAGTCAGATCGAAAATTTGGATGAAACTCCAATGAAAATAAAACCGTAAATTCCAAAGGTGCAAAAACCGTGTTTTTAAAAACAACAGGACATGAGAAGTCCAGTTTTTCAGTGGTACTAGCATGTACACCTGGTGGTGCCAAACTAAGACCCATGATTATCTTCAAAAGAAAAACAATGCCAAAAACAAGTTCCCTGTTGGAGTTTTTTGTACATGTGAATGAAAAAGGCTGTATGGATGAAGAAGGGGTAAAGCTATGGCTTGAAAATGTTTGGAGTAGATGACCAGGTGGACTTTGTAAAGAATGTAGCCTACTGGTGTGGGATATGTTCAGGGCTCATTTAACTCCCAGCACAAAGGAAAGGCTGAAAAGAATGAACACAGACGAAGCGGTTATTCTTGGAGGATTGACATCTTTGGTACAGCCACTGGCCATTTAAGGATCGCATTCGTGAGCAGTGAATGAGTGGATGGTTAGCGGCAAAAAGTCATTCACAAAAGGAGGAAACATGCGTGCTCCACAGTTGGATGTTTTGTGCAACTCTATCATAAAAGCCTGCAATGAAATTGATGCAGAAAAAGTAATAAAGTCTTTCAAGAAGTGTGGCATATCAAATTCTTTGGATGGTATGGAGGACGAGTTGTGGCAAGATGAAAGGGAAACCAACACTGAATCCACACCATCTGATGTGCAACTAGATCCATATGATGACTATCTTACAAATGAAACACAAGATGTCATTGATGAACATGAAGAGGATTTTGAAGGATTTTAAGTACCAGAAAGTCAACAGTTTTCATTAAAATTACCATGTTTAAATCAAATCTGATTGTTTTTTTTTTTTATGTTTCTGATTTTTTTTTAAATGGTGGTATCTCGGAAGGGGGTAGTCTTATATGGCGAGTATATCCCAAAACCAATATTTTTCCTGGAAAATTAGGGGGTTGTCTTATACACCGGAAAATGTGGTACATTACATTGCTGCTTAATTTCCTTAATTTTAAGTAATTAGCAAGACTTTCTGTGATGATTTTCATTTTAACTTTTACTTTTGATTTGACAGGGCTCTTCAACCACCAGGTTGGCTAAGAGAATGGCATTGTGGTGTGAGAGTCATTAAAAGCAAGAAACTTGTTGGATTTATTAGTGCTGTTCCAGCCAACATAAAAATCTATGACAAGTGAGTGTCACAAATATATTACCCGATATACTAAGTTCAATTTTCATTTTTTAATTGAAGGGGTACAGTAAATTTGATACTAGCACTTATTAATACAATAACACAATGAAACATTTTAATTACAGATCCAAAAAGATGGTTGAAATCAACTTTCTTTGTGTTCACAAAAAGCTTAGAGCTAAGCGTGTAGCCCCTGTCCTAATCAAAGAAATAACGCGGCGAGTTCACCTTCAAGGGCTTTTCCAGGCTGTTTACACTGCTGGTGTTGTACTTCCTAAACCTGTTGCATCCTGCAGGTATGCTATGAAGATGGATTTTTTTTTTCAATATTGTATGGAAATAAATTGTTAGGGTCATATATAAGACTAAAGTTTGCAAAATGTCATGTAGCTTTTTAAGTGTTTTCATTAAGCATCAAGATTTTGTTTATATTTTTCTCATACCCGGTATTCCTTAATCACTAAAAGTAAAAAGATAGCTTATTCATTTTAACTTTTCACTTAACAGGTTTTTCTTCATGATATAAATAATAGTATTTTAAATATCTGCATCACATGTTTTTATTACATTAGGTATTGGCACAGATCATTGAATCCTCGCAAGCTAATAGAGGTGAAATTCTCTCATTTAAGTAGAAATATGACTATGCAGAGGACCTTAAAACTTTACAAGCTACCAGATGTAAGTGGATTGAAATGTACCATTCCAGAGTAAAACTTCCTTTAATATAACAATAATGTAAATTTGGAAAGAAATCTACTCTAAGACCATGCTCTGTTTTCTGTTGATTTTTGTTGTTTAGAATAAAAAAATTGAGTGTATTTTTAAAAAGGGATTCAATTATTCATATTTAGAGGCTAAATTTTTTTTTACATTTTTGATACTATAACTTGAAAAAGGAAATAAAAATTGAAAAATCTCCACATTAACTTTCTAATGTTTATGTTTTTGATAATTTTTGTTATCTTGACTTGTTTTCCATCCATTTTTACAGACTCCAAGAACCCCTGGATTCCGTAAATTAACTGTAAGCGATGTTCCAGAGGCATATCAGTTACTCACAAGAGTAAGTTAACAATACTGTAAGCAAATATGCATCTTTTAAATAAAAACAGTATGTTATATTATAGAATCTTATAATAAGTTAATATAATTTTGATAACTTTGAGTTACTATTTTTGAAAATAAGTTAATTAAAATATTTCAAAATAAATGTTTTAATTCAAGTTTTTTGGTTTACTTTCAGTTCATGCGACGATATCAACTTGCCCCATTGTTTAATGAGGAAGAGTTTCGTCACTGGTTTATTCCTAGGGATGGCATAATAAATAGTTATGTTGTTGAAGTAGGTGGCGCTATTTTCTTTTTATACAAATTTTTTATTTCGTTGTAAATATTTAAGAAAAAGGCAAATTTCTAACATTTGTTCAATTTTTACTCCCAGTTCAACATTTTGAATTGCTGATTTAGTTGCATTTAATTTTTAAAATTTATTTCATTTTATTTAATAAAAATGTGTATTCAATAACATTTAAAACTTTTTTTTTCATCTAGACAAATGGAAAATTGACAGATTTTGTGAGCTTCTACTCTCTTCCATCTACAATCATGCATCATCCAGTTCACAAGTCCCTCCGAGCTGCCTACTCTTTCTACAATGCAAGCACCAAAACACCATGGATTGATCTCATACAGGATACCTTAATTGAGGCAAAAAATGTATGTTAAAAATAAATATTTTTAGGGTCATCTTACAAAGTTGAAATCTCTGTGCCAAACTGTTCTGAAATTTCAAATATATCTAAGTCAACTTTTAAAAATATGTATTTAATGTTATGGCATGTTCTGAATCATTTGCATGAAGTTATTGATTTATCAGTTTGATTCCTAGAGTCCATTTATTAAATACTTTCATTTTATAGCCTATATTATGTGCTGTATAAAATGCATGCAATTAATATGGAATATATTTGGTAGTAATGAATAGATAAGCATAAATGTTAAATAAAATAGCAACATAATTTGTTCTAAGAATAAAACCCAGATATTGTTCACTTTAAATGCCAACACAGTTAAACAAAATTTAATAGTTACAAAAAATATACAATAATTTGAAACCTATTAAGTTTAAGTAGTAAGTATAATGTATTCACCATTAACTATCCACATTAATTTTTTTTTTTTAAATCAATTTTTTTATGTCTAACTTGTAAGTATCATTCTGTACATAACAAATTTTTCAGACATAATACTTAAAAATAATAATTAGTGATAAACATTTTATTCTGCAGATGGGCTTTGATGTCTTCAATGCTTTGGACCTGATGGACAACAAGGTGTTTTTAGAAAAATTGAAATTTGGAGTAGGGGATGGCTTTTTGCAGTATTATCTTTATAACTGGAAGTGTCCCCATATGGAAACAAA
The DNA here is from genome assembly GCA_964033795.1 of Lymnaea stagnalis. Lineage (NCBI taxonomy): Eukaryota > Metazoa > Mollusca > Gastropoda > Lymnaeidae > Lymnaea > Lymnaea stagnalis. Next base: position 1,129,770 of record CAXITT010000033.1, read on the forward strand.
ACAGGTTTCTGTCATTTATTTTTTTTAAACCTTGTTAATTGTACAACGTTTTCTCTCAAAGCAAAATAAGTCTAATGAATTTAAATCACTTTAATTATGCTGTGAAATTTTTTTGTGGATTAAAATTAAACTTATAACATTTTTGTGTCATTTTTCAGGTTGGCTTGGTTTTACAATGATGAATAAATGTACCTGATCAATTCATGTGTCCTTTGATGTGTGGAAGTGAAGACCTTGACACCTGTGATATGAGCTCATAAATGACGTCTACTTGAGTGCTCCAATTCAATTGAAGATACAGCCAACGTGGTGCTTTGTATGAATGCAATATTTTGATGAAGTTTTCAATAGTTTGCTAGTTTTGATCTGGAAGACAGTTGCTGATTCAAATTTATGATTCCAATTTTATTCTGTCTTTGATAACAGGAAATTAGTTTACAGGAAATTAGTTGTAATTGTTTCTTCGAAAGGGACTTTCACAAAGAAACTTTTCAAAACGATTAATTATTATTGCATTACAATCCATTTTATTTATTATTAATAGGTGATAAAAAAAATTTGTATGTAGACATTGAAACTCTTAAAATCTTAACAAACAAGATGCATTTAAGTCAGGGCTGTACAAAATTGATTTTTCCATACAAAGTGTCTTATATAATCTATATTTTCTGAATATTTTTTCTAGATTTTTCAGGTGTTTATTAATTATGTTATATACCAAGTCTTCTAATTAATTTGATGTAGTGCAAATCCCATTAATTTAAGTGTGATAGTTTATTAAATCAGAGAACCATTTTTGCATTGATTCTTTAATCTATTGTGTTGAGTTTTAAAAGGGTGGTATGCTTTATCTTGTAGGTTATTGTACATTTTGTCCTACAATACTACTAAATGTGAGATTTAATCACACATGGCTTTTTAAAATCTGGGTTGATACTTTAACATCATTTTAGTGTGTATCCATTAAAAAAAAAAACAACCTTAATGAAGTCCGTCATGAAAAACATGTTTGCATTGTCACAGTGTCATTTCTGTTAAATCATACATAATGTCAAATGATGTAATTGGGTCAATATTGAACTGCCAACTATTTTATAAACTATCATTTGTCTGTTGATAACTATGTTAATAATTTGATCTGTGGAAACCTTCACTAAAAATGTTACCATATATTTGTAAAAGTAAATTTTACGTCAGAAACTAGTATAATCCTAATTGAGCTTGTCTGGCTTAAGGAATGTTGTAAAAAGGGTTCATTATTTTTTTAATTAAATGGTTTCAAATTGTATTTCACCCTTTTATGATATGATGCTGCAAGGTTTAAATGGTCTATATATATTTCATTGAATTGTACGATTTTCCCAAAAAGTTATGCTAAAAATTCCAGTGCACATTTCAATATTTTTTTTCAGATAATGAAAAATAGAATTAAATCTTACAACAATGCTTATTTTTGAGACCTAAATTTGCTAGATACATAATGTTAGCTTTTTTTATTCAGGTTACTATATATTTGATATTTATATATGAGAAATGTCTTTATTTCCTGCCATATTAAAAATGTTGATTTTCAAAATTGTAAGTTCAGTGTTCTTTGGCCACTTTGAAACAAATAAGATCAGCATTTATGTCTACATTTGATCTAAATTTACTTGTAAGTAATGTTCCAAATAAGTAAATCATTCAATTTTAAAGTTGGAAAAATAATGTGACTGCCCAAAAATCAGAATAACTTAACAAAAAAAATTGATACACATTCATTTACATTTGTCTTTCTGTTAATTGTAACTGTAATTCTTGAAGAACACTGAATTCAAAAGTACATTTTTTAGCACAAGGAATTATTAATATTCAGGAATATCACTGTTATTACATTAAAAAAATTCATATTAGTATTAGAATCTGCTAAGACTCAAAATATTAAATATTTGTGTAAGTTTGAGTTCAAATGAGTGTGTATTGATTGCAAAGTACAGGTTTTAGTATTACAAGAATATCTTTCAGGCTTCAGTCTTGCTATTGGTCTTCCTTTAAAGTTTGCTTACATTTTAAAAAAAATATTTTTTTAGGAATATATAATATATGAATTAGTTGACACTAAAAACATCAGCCTTCCAAAAAGTATTAAAGTTTTGGGTATCTAATTTAAAATGAGCATGTCCATGTTTAATTTAGTTTGAATCTAGAGGTTGCAAACTGGTGAGTGACATTGGTTGAACATGAATTTATAATGTACAGCTCATAAATAAGAATTATTGCATTAATTTAAAAAAAACAACCTCTACCCCAATTATCCCCACGTCATCTCTCAATTTGTGAATATTTGAAGACAGTATTTGGTAGCCTGTGAACAAACTTAGCCTGCTTCGTATTCATAGTTTTTAAACCAGAAGGACCACTGGTTACACATTGCAAGCACAAATAAGTTTTTATCTGGATAGATCTCTCACAAAAACTGACTTTTTTTTTTTATTTATACTTTAAATGTCTTGCGTTCACCGAATTTCGGCGAAAGATTTAAAGCCATTTCTTGCTTCATGTAAATCTGTTAATCACTTAAATCACTCTAAGCTGTGACTGAGAAATTGTAATACATATTTATCTTTCAGTTTGTAATGTTTTATGGTACTTTTTAAGGTTTAATAGAAATAAATGATGATTTACCTTGTTAAACAGTTTGTTAAGATAAAATTAGTGGATAAAATGATACCTATGGGTACTAAATTAGTATTGGCTTGTAATGTAAGGATTCTTAAAAAATTCTTTCAGATATTTAATATTTTTAATTTTAAGCAAAGGGAAGAAGTCTCAATTAAACAATATCTTGTTTAAAAGTGTGTTCTGTGTTTATTGTATTCACAAACTGTTTGGCTATGGATTACATCATCATCCAAACTATCTGTCCTGCCCAAATAAATAGGAATTTTAAACGATTTGTTTAATAGTAATAGAGGTTACTGAAGTTACGCATGCATGCTTAGCTAAGCTAGGTGGAGAGATAACAGTTCATATTACATGTTTTCTTTTGCACCAAGTCCATTGTTACATACAGATTGTGTGGCTTTTCCACAAGAAGCACAAGCTAAAATATTTATTTCTGTGATATGCAAAAATATGCTTTACACTAGAATCACTGATATAAATTATGAACAGTCAATGAATTGCAACAAATAGGGCTAGGCCACTTCATTATGCCTACATTGCATTTAGTAACACAATTTTATCGTTTTTACTTAAAGATAGTCCTAAACTTCTCTGTACAATGCAATGGTCAGTAATGATTAAAACGTAAACGACGGTGACGCTATATTTGAAACCTAAGGGCATTACACTATAGATCTTACAGTATATCTTTGAATTAAACACATGCAAAATAATAAGACCAGTAATGTAATTTCTTTTTTTACATTGATTGTCTCCCTTTATTCCCTACACTTAATAAGAATGCTGGAAAAAAATGATATTTTTTCTTATTTTGAGTCATTTAATAATCAATTTACTTATATTTGAGCCCTCACTTAATTTGATGGTACAAATTATGAATATTATGATTTAAAAAAATATTTAAAATCCTGTTTTAGATAAAAGCAAACAATATCAAATAAGTCTTACATTACAATATATATTTATGAAATGAAGTCACCGCTATTTGTTGGTTTCTTTGTTGATAACCTGTAAGTAAAGAAACAAATATCTTGTTTTTCATTTTTATTAGATTGTGCAGCTTAATAATTTCATCCTAACATATTAACTTAATTCTTTTAACATTCATACAATTTTACAGTCATTTAGATACCAAGCTTTTATTCTTTTGATAGATAATAATGCTACCGCACAACCAATGAAACATTTGACATATGAAATGATTTAATTCATGCATCTCAACAAGCTTCCTGTGGTGTCAGTACAATACGTCCTGATTTGCCCCCCCCCCCAAATTTTCTGTGTTAATGATGGTGTCAATTAAATGCTATGATAAGCAAGTTAAACCAAACTTATGAAGACCTAATTGGAGAGTATTATCAAAAACATGTACTATTACTATTAGTAAAATATTAAATTTCTCAACAGTGAATAGTTAACTTTTTTGGTCTAAAAATGAAAACAATTACTCTATAATATCTTTAAATTATTTCTTTTACAATGGGACGTACACACATTTAATAAGATAAATGTTACTTGGACTTTTACGGCCAATGAGCTGATTCAAAAATTATAACATAAAGTTTAAGCTTACCATAGAAATTTTATTTCGAATAGCTTTAATTGTTTCATTCACGGATTGCTGTACTGATGATATTTCCCTGTGAGGAACTTCTGCTGGCCCTTGAGGCTCACGAAGATGAAAAGCATTCTTTCTTATTTCTGCATCTAACTTGTCCACGCATTTTATGGATGATGCTGCAGGGGATTGTATCGCAACACTTTTCATCGCCTGTCTTGGTACAAACCTAGGGGCAGGTTTCACTGATTTGAATTCACGTACAATTATTTTAGATGGATGAGAAGAAATATTTAAAGCTTGCTGGTTTTTATTAAAATTAATTCCAATATTATGGTCACTGGCACCCTGGGAAACAGCAAAATTAGGTTTAGCCAATTTTATTGTATTAGGATATAAGTGCTCAGCAGAAATGTTTACTGGATTAGGGGTAAGATTTGATGTAGCTTGTGTTGGAGATGTCTTTAAAAAATAATGAGGTCTTTTTAAACACCTAGAGACTTGTTTACGCTCATTGTTCGCAAGCTCTTTAGGGGGTCTTGGAAGTTCAAATGTCTCAGGATGTGGAAACTGTTCCAAAGTATGTGACACATCATTTTTCTGAGTCTGTGTTTCTGTAGAAAAAGAAAATTCAGCCGGACAGCTCCTTATTCTGTCTGCAGTGACAGACTGGGTAATTTGACACTGAGATATTCTGTTGTATTGAACATTGTGCATGCCACTTGAACCAGGCTCCAGTGATGAAGATCCATTCTGTAAACTTGAATAGGCAGGTTTTTGATGATCAACTTTTTCTGACAAAAAATAATATTCTGTAATTTACCTTAATAAACAATTTGAATCATGAACATAAATGATAAATGGAATTAATTGATAATATTGTCTTTAAAATAGTTTTATTAAATTCAAAACTGATTTATGGGATAAACAGGAATTTTGAATTTAAATACTAAAAAAATATAAATACCATGTTGCCTTATCTTGGCAGCAATTACTCGACGTCTGTCTTGCAATTTTTCTCTAGTTTCATTAATTGACTCATATTCAGGTGCATAGCAAACATGAAGTGCTCCTCCAAAAAATGAATAGTCATCTAATTTTCTTTTAGCAAATCTGAAATAAATAAATTTAACAGGAAATTAAATAACAATTAAGGTGAGTAATAATTTATATTTTAAACAAAGGAAAAGGAGATGTCAAGAAAATTGCTATCATCTAAACATTTTTTTTAGTTTTTTTTATAACGTTAAAATGGAAATAGGTAAAACACCTGATCAAAATTATAATCAGATTTTAGCAAGGATTGCTTGGCAAGTTTAAAGTTGTATTGTGGAGTTATGCGACTGATGGAAATTTTTGTCCATAGTAGTAGTTACGGTATCTCTACATTTATAGCAACAAATATATAGAAAAACTCATGAAACACCCCCCCCCCCGCCCCCACACAAATATATGATATTTTTGTCTTTTTGCACCCTGCATAGTGAAAATAAATTAAAATAGTTATGATTGAATTTCGATCGACAAACTAATAACAGTGAACCAAGCAATGCATTATTATGTGAGAAATTTTGAGCCCTAGGAAATGAAGAATTGGCCTCCTGCCATCTAGAAACTGAGTGTCTTTAGGTTACGAGGTCTTTAAGCTGGTCATTTAACCCATTAGCACATGATATATCTCTCTATCATTTCTTGCTCAGGTGCACGTCAATCTGTGCGGGTGGGGTAAAATCCCTATTACGTCTTTAATTTTTTTGACATAAATTTTGTCCCAAAAGATTATTTTTTTACAGCCCCCATTTCAAATCAATCTCAAACACTTAACAAATTAACCATTCAATTGAGAACTAGCATGTAAATTCTTTATAAGAAATAAATGTGCCTTATAATTTGAATATAAAAGTTTCTCCATTGCAGACAAAAAAAATTAAATTAAAGTTTGAGAAAAATTGAAAGAAATTAATGTAGCCCTGCTTATTTTTTGATAATCATATTATTAATAGAAACTGTGCTTAAATATCGCTATTATATTTATTTATATATACCTGTGATGGGCCATGCGTTTCAAATGACAAAGTGTTGCCACCTGAACCTTTAATTTTCATTACGTGTAGATTTTAAAACATTTTTTGCAACATTCTTCCACAATGTCAAAATGTCAGTTTGTTTGTGCTCTGAACTACAGTTTGAAGAATTGTTAAAGTAAAACAGATTGCAGAATGTCTTTTTCATTGGTATTTGGAAAACCTAGTCTCTCCATTATTCTTGTGGACACAGAATCACTACAATAAATTCGCTTACCCCAGTTTTAAGTCTATAGCAGTAATTAGATTTCTTTTCTGAAATGTGGCCATTGCAGTGAATTGTTGAGCATGTGTGGCTAAAATCAACAGGCTTTGGCTACCAAGGTTTATATACTAAATTAATGTATATAAATTAAGTTTACACTAAACAAACTACCTTGAAGATTGTATTTTTTTAAACTTAACCAGATAAACTTCTGTGTATTTGTCTTGGCTTGGGTAATCATCTAATGCATTGAACTGATCAATCTGACCAAAAGATCCACACAACTTGTTAAGTTCTTGCATGGCTCCAACACTGGGAACTCCTTGTATAAGCAGGTAGCAAGATTCATTATTTACTGTGTAAACCTGAAATTTAAGATTATATATGTCTGTGATTAAATAAAATCAACAAACTACACTAAAATATGACAATTTTTGACTAGCGCTAGGGGGACCGCAATGGGCCCTAAGAATAATTTTCGATGGACAGAGCTTGATGTTTCCTTACTCACAGTCATGACATGCGTCCTTGGCATAAGCATAAATTATGGCTGTAGGTCAATTCTGTAAATGTAACCGTGCCGAGTGGTGGGTGGTGTGGTTATCACTACAGTTTTAAATTTAGTTTACAAATCTTAAGAAATGAGGTCTTGACAACTGTAGCTTTTTTTGTTTTTAGTGTGTTAAAAAAGAAATAGGAGGAGAAAAAAATGAAAGAAAAAGTAGAAGAAAAAGTAGAAGAAAAAGGACAATATCTGAAAAGATACATGTATAGTACAAGTTATTTTAGGTGACAAACATTTAAAATAATATACGTTACCTTCCATTACATTGTTGAAAATTTAATCTGTTTAAGCTTAGCATGTAGGATGAACAATACATTACAAAGGAAAGAAAACCAGTATACAAAGAAAACGATACCAAAGCTAGCGATACTAACAGTATTCAATTTACAGGGCGTCTATGTAAGAGTTAACTACATGACAGTATATTTACTAGAATGATATGACTGTTAGGATTATACAAGCGCACACATCAGGTCTATATACCAGATATCGCAGATTAAATATCTAAAAACTACATTTGCTATATACAAACAAGTCAGCCCTCTCAATTAAAAATCAAGCGGGTACCGTCACATCTCCCTGATGTAGGACATGTACTGACATAAGAGGGTATTGTTTTCTTCTTCTTCTTCTTCTATATCTTAAGGGCCCACGATCAATTTATTGATCATTTTGGCTCCTATGCATGTAGATGGGATTTGCAATGTTTCTGTTACTGGTGTTGATGAGGAAATTATGCACTAGGGGTTTGAAGGCTTGAGGCAATAGACACAAATGTGTCTAGTGTTGTCGCCTCAACTGTTCCTTTTGAAAGATGGTTCCAGTCCCTGATTGTCTTGGGCAGGAATGAGCAGCTCCTATACTGGCTTCTTGCTGGTATGAGCCTGAATTGCCTGTCATGGCCTCGTCGCTGTCTATGGGGGAGAGGGACGAGTTTCTGTTTAATGAGCAGCTCCTATACTGGCTTCTTGCTGGTATGAGCCTGAATTGCCTGTCATGGCCTCGTCGCTGTCTATGGGGGAGAGGGACGAGTTTCTGTTTAATACTGGAACAGTGGACCAGCCCATTATTTATCTTGTACATCATGGAGAGCCTGGATTGTCGTCGTTGTTTCTCCAATGGTGACCAGCCTAGTGTTTCTAGCATGCTGCCAACACTAGAGGTATTCCTGTAGCGGTTTAGGACAAAGCGTGCTGCTCGTCGCTGGACCGCCTCCAACCTGTCAATGCTCTTCTGGGTACACTAATCCCATCTAACCGGAAGTTGGTTTTCTTTTTGTCTCTTACAAGCAATATCATCAAAGTTTCTTTCCAAGGCTTTTTGCATTCTGTCTTGTCTATATTGGATAAGCTTTCTTGACTTAGACCCATGTTTGACTGCATACTTGACTCCTGACTCCTGTTGATATTCAGTTTGATCCCTACGCCATTTAATAGAGTCATTTTGTGCACCTATAACTACAATGAAAACTATAGAAGCATTGGAGCCCTTCTTCACATTGCTTTGACAAGTCCTTAGCTGCACGCTGCATACATCTTAAGTACTGGAACTGATGGTGTAGTGTTCAGCAATTTATTTGTGTGCTCAGGAAGATCTCCAGATAAATTGAACGTCTTCGAAGTTTGCAGTTGGCTCTCCAGTTTTAGTCTAAATGGTGTTGCAAAGGCCTGATTTGTTTACAAGGCCAGATTCACATGCTTGAGGCAAGAAGATATTGCAGTGAGACTAGTTAGAGAGGAGTTGTCATCAAATAAAACCTGCTCAAATACACCCTTTTAATTTTTTTATTTGTGATTGCAAGCTTACTAATACGAATTACTACCTTAATGAGGTCTAGGGGTTTTTAATACTTATCAATATATTTAAAATAAAGTTAAGACCAGTTCAGTTAAGAGTTAAGTTGAATAATACTGTCAAGTCTAAGACTAAGTAAAGTAAGTACATAAGTCTTATTTAACTTAACTTAAGTCTTAAGTCAATTATTCAAATTAATTTATACTTAATTATTAATTAATTTAGTTTAAATTTAAGTTCAGTCAGTTAGGTTAAGAAGTAAAGTCACAACAGTAAAGTACTAGACTGGACTATATTAATATATTTTGTAATAAATTATAAAATAATTTAATACAGTTTATATGGTCAGTATATTTTTTTAAATATTATTTTATATTATCCTTACAATAAATTTAATAATTTATTAGTATTTATTTACTTTTACTGCCTTTGCGTGTTTTCCATCTCTATACGGTGTTCTTGTAGCACAAATATTTTGCTTAATGTGGTGATTTGGAATTTCCGTCATTATAAATAATATGATTTTGCATACAATTCACATTTTACGACGAAATTTCTAACCTACTTTCGACTTTCGCTTATATTGTGTACGATACTTTTTAAAAGTTTAAACTTTAAAAATTTACAATCGTTAATTTCCGAAATTATTTATTATTAAATGGTGAATAATTTTTGATGGGCTGGATCAATCTTAAATATCATCCAAACTATGTTTTTAGTGGGCCTTACTGGGGGAATAGCAAGTGGAAAAAGCACAGTTACAAAGATATTCAGAGAGGATCTTAATTGTGCTTGTATAGATGCAGATATAATTGCAAGAAAAGGTAGTTGGCAGGCTCTCTGTTCGTACTCTCACTATAAATTATAAACACTACTGACTACTGTCGTCAGTCACTCACTACTCAGACTCAGTGAAGTCAGTGCATGCAATGTGAATGTGCTGTCAACTGTTAATCTAACTCTATTACTCTCATGACTCTTTCTATTCCTGAATCACTATAACTCAGTGACTGACTAAGTCAGTCTCAGTGAGTTCTTAGTACTGATAGTTTTAGTAGCTGTGACTGTGTGTCACAGTCACAGTGAGTGTATCATAGTGTATGTTGAACTGTGTCCTAAAAACTAAGTAAAAGTTATGTAATATATAGTAATAGTAATAGTTTGTTAATGTTATATGAATATGGCCAAGGAAGACATGTTGAATGTTGAGCATTTTCATAATTTAGTCATAACATAATTGAGTTGATGAGTTAAGCTTTACAGTAGATATATTTAGGCCTGCCTATAATTTAAAATATTTTATTATATTATATTGATAAGACCTACTTTCTAGTAACTTGGCCTAGTGCCTAGCACCTAATACAAGACTACTATGGTCATGGTAAAAGTGCAGTTAAGGTGCGTATATTATTATTTCTGTTTGTATTTTGTATTCTCGCGTGTAAACTTATGTTAATTCTTTATAAAAGTATTTTAAAAGTATCTTTTTATTGGAATACAACATAAATTTAACAAATTTTACGAGATAAAAAAAATTACATTTTCATGAATCTTTTGTCTTTTACGGAAACATTGTGGTAAATGAAGGATAACTCTTCTGTCTTTAAAGATATGTTATAAAAGTTGCCCAATTGGATGTATGTTGGTTAAAATGAATGCTGTATTTATTTTATAGCTTGCTTTACTATCAAATATAACCGGAGTTGCCCGGATTGCATTCAGAAGAAAACATCTGCTACATCCTTTTAATTCACATTGCATGATTGCTACTAAGCGAAATGTCAACAACAAAACAACACCTCTATAGTAAAAAAAAAAATCAATTAATTTGTCTCCTATAAAACCACTTTAAATAACTTATGTAGACCTTTTGTTATTCCCATTTTCCAATGGCGCCCCTTTGTCCGGAGGGATAATCATGGGATCCTCATGGGATCCCGGTCATGGTGGGATCACGATACCGATGAGATCCCGTTTCCGGTAGGATCCCATTTCTGGTGGAATCCCTAACCCGGTGGTGACCCAATCCCTATGAGATCCTGATCCGGTGGGATCCCATTTCCTGTGAGATCCTGATCCCGGTAGGATCTCAATCCCAGTGAGATCTGGATCCCGGTGGGATCCCGATGGGAAACGGATCCTGGTGGGATACGGATCACAGTGGGATTCCGTTCCCGGTGGGATCAAAATACCTTTTTGAATTTTATTTAAGAATATTATTTTTGGGTGAGAACATTTTTAAAAATAATTATTCAAGTTAGAATTTAGCTAAAGGGCTAAATGTTCATTTCTGAATGCCATCACGAGCGACACCTTGTATAGTGGCTAGTTTTAGGCTTTAGGATAATTAAAATTATGAGTTCATTACCCTTCAGTACCGGTATTTGAATATCCCAAAATGGAACATCTAAGTTCACCCTCCACCCCCTATTGTTTCCAGGATTTCCTTTTTTTTTTTGTGAACATGCCTACAGTTTGAAAATTTCGTTTAGCATACTAACTTATAGGTGATTAAAAAAGAGGGTGAAAAAAGAAATAAAAAACAAATGTGGCTATGTAACTTTGGTTGGGGGATGTTTAAAGATGCTTCAGAAATAAAAAAAAAAGAAAAAAAGGCGCTGTATAATTCAGTATTAGTTAACTATAATTGCCTGTATTTAATTAATAAAGAATACACGCAAGTTAAATTGAGAAAATACGAAATGCGTTTAAAAATAATAAACGGACCTGAACAGCACTTTTACCAGACTACTAATATTATTTGTAGTATAAGTAAATTTTTACATTTTTAGTTTTAACCCTTTCATACTGCTGGTTTTGGGCATAGATTTTTGTTGACTCAACAATAAAAAACTTGTGATTTGGGGGGGGGGGGAGGGAGATTAGACTTGCTGTATTTTTCATTTTATATCCAATTTGATAATTAACTTCTCTATAGATTAACAAATAAAGAAAGATATAGCATTGAAATATGATGTCGACGTGATGTCCTTGGTATTTCAGAAAAGTTCTTTGTCTATTTGTTATGACGACAATGTCACACCCTTGGTAATTGAAAGTGGGTAATCGGGATGTCGCGTCGATGTCATCAGTAACAAAAGAGCCAATGATTTTATCAATTCAATTATTAGGGTCTCTGCCTCCAAGTATCTGTCATGAAGTCATTTTTATGAGCTTATAGTACATCCATAAAGGACATCACCCTATATGGTGGAATGTTTCAAAGTTTTTTTTTTTATTACCAACCCCTCCATGGTCACAAATTCATAACACAAATTTGACTTTGTTTCTTTTATTGACTATTTATTGATAATTTTGAGTGTAGGAACTGAAGGCTCTATAATCACTATTATTGTCAAGTTGTTAATATAAATCATGTTATAGATTTATAGTATAGACTAATTATTTGATAATTACTAATACTGTTAGTCTGTAATCTATACTTAATATATCTTAATGATTACACTATAAGTATTTAATGACACTAATATTCATGAAGTATGCTAACAGTTTTAAAATTACTTTTAAATTAAACAATCCCTAAAAACAAAGTTTTTCTTTAAAATCCTTTATATGCATTTTTTATTATTTCATTTTTTTATATTAATTTGCTAATGTTCCACCAGCTTTTAGACCGCTTATTTATTACACCAACTATTTCAGAGAAACAAAAGAAAATATTATGCACCTAATTCACTTGCCATATTTATTTTAAAAAATAATCTCATTTAGCGCAGTTATTTGGAAATGTATTTTGTGAAATCAGTGGCATCATATTTACTTCATCTTCTCCTTGAAAAACTGATTTTTGTGGGGTGAGGCTGAAAATTTGAAAGAATGTGTTTTCATCTGCAATAAGTCTATGTGCCAAGTTTCAGCTTGATAGGTTGACAGGAAGTGGGTCAAATGGCCATCGGAAGATTATGCCCCACACTCAGACAGAAAGAAAGAAACACACTAACAAAAGCGAAGTTATATAAAGGTTTTAAAAATATATATATATGTTACCCTAACTTGTAATGATTGAAATCAACATGTGGCATGGCCTAGTTTGTTGTTGTTAAAAATATGATTAGTATAAAGCAGTGGTTCTTAACCTTTTGGAGGTACCGAACCCCACCAGTTTCATATGCACATTCAACAAACCCTTCTTAATAGGAAAAATAAATATGATTTTTTCGATCGAACCCAGGTTAAGAACCACTGATATAAAGTATTTCCATTGAATCTGTAATTCTGTCATTTTATTTTATTTAGCTGATCTCTCCCATATTCATAGATTATTTCATGTGTACCGGGTATTTAGAATAGATGGAAATACCACAATGCAATATCAAAAGCCATATCTATGACTACCATCATTGGATGTTATTTATTCAAAGTTGTGCTAATTAATTCTGCTTTTTAATCTTTTCTAGTTGTTGAACCTGGAAAGCCTGCATACAAAAAGATAAGAAGTGAATTTGGAGATGAGATTTTGCTAATGGATGGAAAACTAAATCGAGACAAACTTGGTTCCATCATATTCCATGATGCTGAGAAGCGACAGAAGTTGAATGCAATTGTTCATCCAGCAATTAAAAAGCAAATGTTATGGGAAATATGCCTATATTTTTTAAAAGGTTTTAACTTATTTTACATGTATTTCTTTTAATATTTAAACTTGAAATATGACTACCCAGACTAACTGACCAAGATTAGTGCGCAGAATCAGAATGCTGTGTCATTGATGAACCTAATATGTAAATAATAAAATAAAAGAAGCTTTATCATGAATAAATAAGACTTTATTAGAAAATATTAAAGCCTCACGCAGAATAATACTAGTAATACTTGCACTTGAAGATATTCAATTTGAAATATCAACAATCATAAGGGTCTTGATCATAGGCATATTTTTAGTGGTGCATATAATGAGTAATTTAGATGTTTCCATTAGGGCTTAATTTGGCTGAAAATAACTTTTGACATATATGGTTATTTCATAGCAGCTAAATCACTGACCTAATGTAGCTCCTAAGGTTTGATTGAATTTGAAAGCTTTTTTCATACGATTAGGCACAATAATAGTTACATATTTTTTTCTAACCAAAAAAAAAAAAGTGAAAACAGCTTTCTCCAAAAGTTTTTTTAAACAAATAAATTTTAGTTTTGATTACCCAGAGTGCAGATAACATTTCATATGCCGTCAGATTTTTAAAATTTAATTCCAGCTGTGCGCACAGTGTATTTTTGCCCCAAGTTTGTATAATTATTACATACCCTATTTTTGTTAAAACAAGGTCTAAATAAATTACTTTTAATGTATATAAATATACCAATTTCAAATGACAGAGCACAAGACTTGGGACTTATTTATAGCTTTGAAACATTTTTAGTCAATGCCATAGCATGATTTGAAATGTTTAAAAATTTGATACCGGTATCAAAGATATTGATTCTAATTAAGTTTTTCAGCTCTAAATGTGATATTTGCAGATGGTATAAAATCATCCTTTATATTAGTCAGTAATTTTTACACTTCAATTTAGTACAAAAGGTTGCAATATTTTTTTTTTTGGATGAGTAATCAATAACATGAAAATATTGTTATCTTTGATCAGGTTACCAGTTTGTTATTTTGGATATCCCGCTATTGTTTGAGACAAAACAGATGTTACCATACATATCATTTTCAATTGTGGTGTTTTGGTAAGTCAATATCACATTGAAAGAAACACTAGATTCATGCATTGTAAGTTTTAATATTCTAACCCCCCCCCAAAAAAAAACCAAAAAAAAAAAAAACACCATATAAACTGACTTTGGTTCAAACCCTTGTTCATATTGCCACTGAATATCCAATATATTAAATTAAATGGTTGAAGTCAGTTGAAAATAAAAGAAGATTATAAAATATGTGTACAGATCCTAAGTATTCAACAAGTAATGGCTGTCTTCCATCCCAATTTTCAATCAATAGTCCCCCCACCTAACACTACACCTGCCAAGTGTTTCCAAACAATAACTTGATAAAGAAAACCAAGATCTCAGATGAATAAACTGTTCCATGCTTAAAGAAAGCATTTTATGGATGAGTGATGCAGTGAATGAGGGCTGACCCAGGCCTTCAACAGTAGTAAATATCAGTTTCAAATATAGTAGCTTGTTTTACAAGGCTCACCCTAGACATACCTATTTAGAAATGTGTTTTTTTTTTTGTTTTGTTTTTGTTGTAAGTCGGTTAATTTCAAGTTAAATGTAATTTCCTAAATCCTTGTATTTTTTATATCAGCCACGAAGATCAACAACTGCAACGCCTGATGGAAAGAAATAAACTATCAGAAGAAGATGCTCGTGCCAGGATGAGAGCACAGTTGTCACTTTCAGAGAAATGTAGTTTGTGCACATACACCATAGATAACACAGGCAGTAAAGAGTTAACTAGGCAGAATGTTTTACAGGTTCATTCTAAACTTTGTGCTTCCAAGAAACATCTGTTTATTCGCTTGGGTCTTTTGCTATTGTGTTTTGTAGCCTTCGGAGCATGTAAAGTATTCTTATGATTGATGCATTCTTTAAAATCTATTCTTTCAATACTGGTATAAATAATTGAAAAAAATAAAAGAACAAGAATTTTTGAAAGTTCATTGCATCACTTTGTATTTACAGGTCCTTAAAAATGGCACTTTTTCAAAATGTAAAAAGATCCACTTTTGGTCAATTTTCAGCACATTTGAAAATGGCATAACTTTTTTGTTTATTAAGATATCTACATAAAATAAGTGGCCTATATCTTAGAATAAAAAGTTCTATTATAAGGTGAAATTTCTGCTATGTATAGAAAATTTCAGTTTGGACAACCTACTACAATGTATAATAATACTCTAGGTATGTATGCATGTATTTATGGCTGTAACTCTATGTGTTCAATAGACCAGCAAAATAAAATTCCCAGAAGTTAGCACTAATCATAATTCTTTTTAAGTGCGTTACTTGAATGCATGTATTGTCAAGCAACTTTAGACTTAAGTAGATGGGAGATCATGCATCGCTGCTGCCATTGTTTGGCAGGTTATTTCTAGGGTTTAATGAATGTACATCTGCTTTGCTTAAGTTTAGGGAAAGAGTCCTGTAAGAAGCTAAAATATAAAAGGCTGACATTCTAGTCGACTTGTTCATTAAGGATGTCCACAAAAAATATTTTCCAAACCCTCTCCCCTAATGTTCACATTGGTCTGCATTAGGCTTACAGAGTCCCCTTTACTTTTAAACTTGTGCATACAGCTTTATATGGTGCAAAGTGCCAGGAAGTATAACTATTAATAAATATTGTTAAGAGCAACGAGCCCCTAGATTTAAACTTCTAAATAAGTCTGTTTTTATAAATCATTTGATTAAAGTCAACCAGACTTGTATTTTAGACCAAAAAAAACCCAACAAATTCACACTTTTTGTAGTATCTCCCACATGAAATTTCTATAAACTTCTTGGTTGCTTCAGACTATAATCATTTTCCAAAGAGATCAGGCATAGAGGACGTCACCAATTTATTATTTTTTAAAATATTATAATACAGGCAGTGGGCAAAAGCAGCATATAAATATAATAAAACATGCTAGCTTGCCGATGTCAGCAAGAATCATTACACCCCGTCCGGATTCTTTTGTTTTTAAGTTTAAGTATTTAACATTTCACAAATGCACTTGTCACATAAGTTCTGGTTTTGTTTATAATTTAAGCTAGATGAAGGTCTAACTTTTCTTGCATCTAAGAAATGTTGGATATATAAATTCAAAGTAGTTTTTTTTAACATTACTGATAATTAGCAGTTTGCAAATGAGTTGGAACTGAAAACTGTTTTATCACAAGGCAGCACTTGTCAATCAATTTTGGACAACATTATCTATCATGATTTCATGTCAATATGGGCATGAGAGAGGTGTGCAACAACAGGATGACTGGTTATTGTGTTTGAAAATCTAGTTAAAGAGTTTTTAGGCAAAAAATTTTCCTGGTTAAATCAGAATGTTTTTTAATGTCTGTGTTTGTATTTAAAATGCTGAAAATAAATATTTACAATGTAAGAAAATGAAAGTTCATTTGTTTGGTTCAATAAAATAATCTTAATGAGAAGCTATTTTAATTTACTAATATTGAAGTACTGGTAACAAATGCTGTATGATGTAACACATATTTACAAATAGTACATCATTTAGTTGAAATTCTTGATGCAGAGTTTTAATTGTGCCCTATTTGGATTTATGAAGATCCCACACACAAAAAGAAATTTAAAAAAAATTGTTAATGAGCATATTAAAAAAAAAAAAGGTTCTGTAATTTTCAACTAAATTCCAGACTTGTTTTACACAGTTATGAAATATACTCCCAACATAATTAAAATAAAGTAATTACACAAGGGATTTTAAATCATATTGGTATATTTGTTGAGACTAAGCTGTATAATGGATCTGAGCTCTTTATGATATAAAGAAACCCATGTCAAGCAAACTGTAATCAAATGTTTAGAAAATAACAATGTAAAATTAGTTTCAGGGTGAATTTCATGAGTTTAGTGTATGAGCTAATTCAGGATAAGAGACTTCTAATGGAGGAAGATCAAGGCTTGAAAACTTAAGACCCTCGGATCCCTGCTTCAGTATTTCCTGACTTTCCCCTAGTTTCTCCTCCATTTGCTTTTTTTCGGCTTTAGTGGACCCAAGCTCTTGCAACAAACTGCAAACTGCTTTGCTTAGCTTGTTGTTAATTTGGATCAGTTCACTAACAGAATCGCAACTGTGCGCGTTCAGGTCTGTTTTATTTTTTAGGGCTTGAAGAATTTTATCATAATCACATGAGTTTTCAGGGTCTCCTGAAGAGGTGTATGATTGTCTATCTGCATTGGAACTTAGACAGCCGTCTAATTTTTCTGAGTTTCTTTGGAAAAGACGGTTCATCATGTCTTCATTTTCACGCAACGTCTGATATATTGTGTCTTCATCCCAAGTAACTTGCTTAGTTGTGTCAATGTTATGAAGTCCATCACTTTGTGTTGATCGACTGACTGTGGCTTTTGCTTTGCCATTTCCATTCATAAATTCAACAAGTTCGTTCTTAGCATGCAACTTATCAATTTGGCTTAAATATGCCTTATGTTGAAGTGACATTGATTCTAAGAGAGTAGAAGAAGTAGCAGTACTCATGGCTTGGAGAAGGCATTCTGAAAAATAAAGTAAACAAATAAAACAGCAACACATTTTTAGTCTTTGAAATTTCAGATTAAATTAGAATAATTCAAAATACAAAAAAAATATTGTTCAAATAGTCACAATACCATGTTAAAATAAATGAGAACTTGAAATCTTACATATGCAAAATTATAAACCACATTTTAATTACAGTATAAATTGCAAATTGTGTGTGTGTGGGGGGGGGGGTTTTTTTTATTCCAAAGGGTGAAAATACAAATTTATTTCATTTTAAAAAAAGGTCTATAACAACACCCCCCCCCCCCCCCCACCCAAATGAAATGTTTTGTTCGCTAGATAATTTAAGTAGTGTAGTTTTAAATAAGGTAATGATAACAATGTATTATTGATTTTTTTTGTTTTGAAAGGCCCATTTTTGCAGCCAAATATCTTATTCTATTTTCATATTGAGCAAATCTTAATGAGAGAGGTTACGAAAGAAAATATTATTTTATGACTCCAATGAAATTTAATATCTAGGCCTGTAGGTCTTTTTAATGAAATTTACAGTTGGAACAAAAGTACTTTGATAGCTGGTTTACCATTTTAAGCATTTCTTGTGTATTACTAACAATACAGAGTTCAGCCACTGTAGCATCTATTTGTACCTTTACACCCTGTACCTAATATTTCACCACTAATAATAATTAATAGTGAAGACCATTTTTTAAAAAGTAAAACTTATGTTGATGAAAAAAGATATTATAGCTATATCAACCAGAATCTTTATACTGCAAGTGGTTACCAATCTTTTTTCCTCCTGTAGCCCTTGATTTAACCTCTCATTTAAAGTCTCCCCCCCCCCCCCCCATATTCATAAAAATAAAATAAATGAATAGATTAGCTAAATAATCAAATGAGGCAGATAAAGCTGTTGACATTCACAGGCTTTCATTTTCTATTTTACAAATTATTTCAGCTTCAAATAAAAATTAGACTACAGGTAGTATTATAAAATGCACTAACTTTTAATGGAAGTACAATAATTAGTCATTGACTTTAAAATAATAAGTTTGGCCATAAAAATAAAAGAGGCAAAAAAACAACAAAAAAACTATCAACATCGGACTTTAATACAACAATATTGAGTTCTCATTATTACTTTCATTAAAAAAATGTGTTGTTCATATATAGCTAAGTATCGACATACAGCTTCATACAGTAAATCAATAGGTGTAAAGTTACTTTTTTTTGTGTGCTGTTTTCCACCATTTTCAATATAATTTCCACCATGTACCCCTGGGCGTATGCCTAGCACATGCTGGTAACCACTGCTTTAAATTTAAAGATCTTATCTGACTAGAGAAAGGTAGTCTTTATAGGATAAAATATTTTAAATGGCCACACAAATAAAAAGGATTAAAATACCAGCAGCTTTCCTGTGACAAGCTATAGCATCTTCATATTTTGCTCTTTTAGTTAGTGCATCTGCTTTTCTGCTAAATGCGTGAGCCTGTTAAAAAAAGAAGACACAGTTCTGAAATATTTTTGTTTCAAATACATAAAATATAACATTTAAAAACACATAAATTTAAAGTATGTAGAGAATTTCACTTTTTTAAAACCTCAATGATTCAAATATTATCTGCTTCAGTTGTAACTTAAGAATTTAATATGATCAGTGTTGATAAAGCAGGAACGTTGGTCCATGGACCAGTGCTGGTTCGAGAGCCTTATGTTATCGTTCCACATAACATTTTACTTTTGAGTATTTTGTGACTACTGACGTTTGCCCTGTTTCCGGCCAATATTCTTTCTTTTATTTTTTGTCAGTAAGTCATTTCTTTCATTTATTAAGGATCCTATGTATTTTAATTGACTTACTTGATTTATTTTTAAACTTCCACCTCTACTTGTAGTGATGTGTCTTCTAATTCTAATTCAATAAAAGATATTGATATGTCTTTAATACTTTTCCGTATATGCGAGATAGTTAATGGGTTGATTGTAGAAAATGCCTATTGGTTGTGGATCTTGAGTTTCCCCCAGAAATTATACTGTGATTGTCGGGTGTCAATATGCATGTTTCTTATAACTTACTTGGCAGATATGGTTGCCAGCTTAATTTAGCTCAGTACATCCATGCAAAATGATGGACTTGTGCTTCACAATGACTGACAAGATAGATGGTCATAAATGGAAGCTGAAGGCGTGGAAAAGTTGGATGTCAGAAAACTGTTTTGATATGTTTCACCACTTAGCAGGGAAAGGGCTTGATAAGTGGGGGAGGGGTTATGGGGAGGGTTCTTCCTTCCAAAGAATATTACTTTGTGTCTTATTTTAGTATTTAAAGTGGGGGGGGGGGGGAATTTGGGGAGGGGGGGGGGGAAGAATTTGGGGGGGATTCCCCAGAAAGGGCTTGATAAGTGGGGGAGGGGTTATGGGGAGGGTTCTTCCTTCCAAAGAATATTACTTTGTGTCTTATTTTAGTATTTAAAGTGGGGGGGGGGGAGAATTTGGGGAGGAGGGGGGGGAAGAATTTGGGGAGGATTCCCCCTCTCCTCATCCTACGTTGGCTAAATCCAGTGTTCGGCCCAAAAGTTACATCTCACACTCTTCATTTAGGCCTCGGCTCCTATTTTATCTTATCCTCCCTGACGTCACTGGCCACTCATCGGCTGGAGTCACAACTGTCACCCAGTCAGGTAAACTATTGTTTTAACCCCATCCAGACTTCCCCATAGACCTCCTCAAACTCCAAATGAAAATGGTCCAAAACCTTGCCTGGGCAAAGCCCATTTGACCGGCGTACAATTGTATCCAAGTCATGCTATGGTGTTTCCCAATGCACACTTTACTGAAAAACTTAGCTTCCTTCGTGCCGTGTTCGCATGGCGCTTTAGTGACTTTGAAGCACAGAAATGTAATTCATAGTTAGTATTATTAATTACTATTTAAATTACTAGTATTAATAGCAGGCCTGCACCTAGGAAATTCTGGGCCCCAAGCAGCTGACAGAGTTCTGGTACCTTTCGTGTTTCAAACATGTGGGGCGTATATTATATTTTAATTTTATAACTCAAAAAAGGGCGGGCCCTTATCTAACTCTGGCCCCTGACAAGTGCCATGGTTGCCCCCACCCCCCAGGTGCGGGTCTGTTACGAGGACTAGACTCACTTAACTTATAACTTGTAGCCTCTAACTCAATGACTTATCAAAAATGTCATGATCATCATAATCTTATGACCACTACTTGCTAATTCATAATTCTAGTTCTAGTGAGTTTGTCCTACAAAGAACTAATAAACAAATGGATACTCACAGAGTTTAATGGAGAATCCATTGGAGCTTGTACGAGAGGACGACCATCATCTCGCCCGAGCATCTTATTTATAGTCAGGTTAACTGTTAATAAGTGTAAACTCAACTCTGTTTTAGTGTCTCTTCGTCAAATCGATTGAGATGTTGACGAAATTCAATAACCCGGAAGAAGTTGTGCTGATCTTTATTCTATTTATAAGTAGTGCATTTTATAAACAAATACTAAATAAACGTTAATTAACGGTAATATAATCTATTTTATTGAAATGCAGTATGATTAACAAATTCCAACATACTTGATTTAAAGATTAAACAAAAATAAGTTTTTATCAAAATAGTGGTCTCCAGTTTACAACCCTCTGACATTAAACAAACCCCCCCCCCCAAAAAAAAAAAAAAAACAACAAAAAAAAACAAACAAACAAACAAACAACAAATTATAAAAAGTGTTGGACTGCAATAAAGCTTTAAAATATATTAATAAGACACGAACAAATTGTGTCAATAGAACAATATGAGTTAGCTTTAATAATAATTGTACATTATACAGAATTAAACGTTTCGGCACATGCCTTCATCAGTACAAACAAACACAACACATTTAAATAAGTATAAATTAAATTTACATAATGTCAATATATATATCCTACCTAAAACAGAAAAAAATATATAGGAGAGGGCGCTTAAACCTGACAAAAACAAAGTAAAGAGATGTAGAAAGGAAGTGAACAAACAACAAACAAGTACCGTGGAACTTCGGAAAGCGAACACCCTATTTTACGAACAAAATCGGTTAGACTTAAACTGCAGCGTTCCATAAATGGTGGTCCGGCAGCCTTACGTCACCAGTGCCAGTCCTCTCACAGCATACATTTTTATTGTCAAATAAATATTAAATAGTAATTTATACATCTGACACTGGTTCCTGGTGCAATTTCGAAACATTTTCACCGGTCTGCCAAATTTAAATCAGTTGTCAGTGGGAAACGCTCACGTTGGGTTAGAGAACAAGTTATTTTTAAAGGTCGGTACAGATCAATGAAAATTACCATTATTTCAATGGGAAAAATTATTTTGGTTTGCAAATATTTTGGCTTGAGAATGGTGTCACGAAACGGTTTGAGTTCTTTATACAAGGTTGAACTTGTACTAGGTTCTAAATTTTCTCTTTCGATGCCAAAGCAAAGTAGGCATAATCTACTAATTTGATGTCGAACACATTTCTACGAACACACAACCTATTTAATATATTAGTTTAGAATTTAGAAAACACAGATTGTTGGCGCATCTGGGGGCCCTGCCCCAGTAAATTGCTGTAAATATTGCGAATCGTTTGATAAATTAGGGAGTGAGGAGAGAGTAGGTGGTGAGACAGATAGACTGACAGACGAATGGATAGATTGAGATCAGTCTGGCTTTCCCCAATACTAATGAAGATATGACTTTGACTCTCCCAAACCCCGGGACAGACTCCAATGGACCATTGAATAATTTTACGGAGAATAATTAGAAAGATAACCCTTTCTTAATGTTACTTTTAAAAACAAAAAGCAAAGGAATTGCAATATATTTAAGGCCTGTTTAAGTCATCTTTAAACAAGAAGTTAAAGCTAAAAAAATTTTTAACTGACCAAAATTTTGTTTACATGCTTTTAATAAAAAGTTTTATATGCTATACAACATCTGTATTAACATCTGGCAGAGAATAAAATCTGGCTGCTAGTGTAGTCAAGGTCAATCAAAATGGCTGCGAAAGCCCTGTTTAGAAGTGTGGGTATACCAATATCGACATTTCACCTGAATCTAAGTGTTCCTGTAAAATCAAACTTGGGATTAGTGGTTCGTATTTGCTAATAAGACCTAGCTTTAGACTTAAAATCTAAAAAAAAATGTTTGTAAACCTGAGAATTTCTGAGATTTTGAAAAACAATATTAGAGCAAGGTGCTAAACAAAAAAAAAAGAAAAACCCAGCAACAAGCTGCAATACAAGCAAAATTTGAAACACCCTACTCTACCTCAGCTGCGCCGGTTCGGTTCTTTATATGGGGTGGGGGCATCCATAATTGACGTCACTAGTCTAGGGGGAGGAGTAACAATTTTTGGGACTGAGGGGAGTGGGGTTTAAGCAATGTAAAAAGGGGAAAAATTGCTGCCTGACTGAATAACACTAAATTACCATTCATTGTCATTGGGTTGAGTTCCGAGAAATGTAGAAAACCGGTTAATTGCCGGTTATTGTGATTTCATTGTCAAAATGGCGACCTCCAATTTTTAATTTACCGAGAGTCACGTTGTTTACAACTTTTTAACTATTTATAGCCCAGCATGTAAATTCTATTTCCGCCCACAACTTAGAATAGACATGTTGTGTTATGATTAGACACTTAAAGCCCCCAAAAAATTTTGGGGCTTCACTTTGAAAATTAAAGGTAAATTAACGCAATTTTTACTCATTCAAATTTTTTGTGTGGAAAGGAGCCTTTCTTTGAAATTTAGGGACTTTATAAATAGGCAGTGTCTACACGTCCGCACTACTTGTCCGGCGACCAAGTCACATGACCGCCGTAACAAAGTGGCGAGAGATATCTTGTCGGTCAGCCTTGTCACGTGACTGCGAATAATTCAAAACTATTGTTAATTTTAAAATCTATTTCTCTACCAAGTAATGTACTGAGTATCTTGCATGTAAATAATAGAAAAAAACTTAAGTGAAAGTGGCTTGTAAACATTTTTGTTTAGTTTGTTATTTGAGTTTGTGTACCAGTAATCCATAAAATAAATTAGGGGCCAGTGTGGAGTAGGCAACCAATAAAAGTAAAAGATTTCATTTTAAATTGTTACAAAATATTTAAAAACTTCTCATGAAACTACTGTTGCTGATGAACATGATAATATAAATATATTAAATATTTTACATTAAAATGGGAGAAAGAAAAAAAATGATCCTATGCCCGGAATCGATCCTCAAATCATAATATCGTCAAGCGACCACTCTACCAATAGACCACACAAGAACTGCCAAACTGTACTTCGTTCGGAATTATAAAAACTACTAGCCGTCCGGCGGTCACGTGACATACCGCCGGACGTATATCTTGCGCACTATTTGTCCGGCGCGCCGGACATGTAGACATTTCGTTATAAATAATGGCATTAACTACAACATATCCAAGACATGCTAATTTAGGCCCAACGGTTTGGTCATAAATTAACTCGGAAATTTTAAATTCGTGTGTCCCAACATTACCTATTATCGTTAATATTTGAAGCTATGGTAAATAACCTGATTACTCTGGAAATCCAGCATATTAACCCATAATAACTCATTTGAAAATAAAAACAAATAAATTAATAATACAATTACATAATTTTAATATGATTTGATGTTTTTATTAAGGGATATTAGGTTAAATAAGCCTCATTATTACAATTAATAGTTAATTATTAGTTTTATATACTGGAATATGTTATTATTATATATATAATATGTTTGTATTTTATATATAGAAGAGGCCTAGAATAGTATTACTATTATAAGTTTAGGCCTACACCCCCCACCCCCTTTCAATAATTATTTGTAGGACCCATTATTCATATGTAATGATATATTATGGTGATTCTTAAGGCATAGATTAAGTAAAAATGTAAAAAAATAATAGTCACTTACCTTTAATATTGAAATATCCTATATTTAATCACATATCACAATATTTCACAAGAGAATTATTACATAATCCTTGGTTTTCTCAAAGAAAAAACACACACACTTTCTGCCACAATAATCCAAGAATTACTTAAGATATTACTAAAGAACAATCATAAAAAATCAAACTTACCTCAAGCAAGTAATAGGTACTTTTACTTGGTTTAAAAAAAAAATAAAAAAATTCAAAATAGCACATTATAAGAGAGAAAATGTATAATTAAAAATGAAACTATAATCAACTTTCTATCTTAATAATCATATCTTCAGTAGTTTCTGAGTGATGTAACTGTAACATAGGCTATACTATGAATTTTTAAAGTAATACTTCTTTTGTCCTTTTCTAAAATGGACCTCACCTCCACATTCTGTGACCCAGTTACGTTGTTTGTATCACAAGCTATAATTTCGTTTTAATAACAATTTCATACAACTTTTATTTTCAGAATAAATGCTGTTTTAAAAAGTAATTTTAATAATGTTATGCAATTATAAATAAATTATAACTAAATATGCACTATGTAGGCTATATCAGTAAATATAATATATTAATATATCATATTTTCAGTTTACCAAATATACGGCATCCATTATCCGTTATAATAATAGTTGTATAAGGCAATGCATTCCCGTATTAATAAAATACTTTTTAGGGATTTAGAGACTACTTATTTTGAACTTTCAACTTTGGCTCATGACTTGACTAATTAAAGCTTTCCCTGACCAATTGTTTAATGGTTGTTGCCCACAGCAATCTCTTATGTATAAAACTCTCTATGGTATACCCATAATGCAAATGGCTGTGAATGGTTGCCATGTAAATGTTTTGAACACAGAAAATTATAATTTATAATTTGGACTCTACTGGGTTTTTAAAGCTTTAATGAACATATTCTAGCTTAAATATCTTCTAAAGTCGTTCTGAAAAACCATTTATCAAATATTTTGATGTTTAAGGTGGTAATAAGTGAATATTTACAAAGTTAAGTATCAGCATCTTGTGCCATTAACGCTGTCTACTCTTGAGGAGAATTGTGAAAATGTTTCACAATGAAATTTTGCACTCATAGGTACATTATATTTTGTTGACATACAATTAGTATGAAATACATACTTTAATATTTTGATTGAATTTTTATATTGACACATGCCATATGTTAACATAAGATTTTCCTCAATTAAAGTTGATGTAAAGGATTATAAAACGCAATGGGAATATAGGCCAAGATGTCTTTCAGTGTGAAAGGGAGGAGTCAGAACTTAATTTTCAGTCAAAAGGACATAGGTGAAGTAATTAGATATCCATGAGATATAAATTTATTAGGGTTTGTAAAGGACAGTAGTGGACAGAGACATCTTTTTTAAATTGTGGGGAGGTTTAAATTTAATAATGATAACCAATCAAAAGCCTTTAATTTAAAATGCTGAAATGAGAGGTTACTGTAGTCTCAGATTGTAGTTTACTACACATAATACCAATATTCATTTAATATGAACTAACTTTAAAATAAATAGAGGTTTAAGAGAATAATAGTATGTAGTACTTATAATTCTTTCACTTTGCAAAATCTTAAAAAACAAAAAAAAAAAAAAAAAAAAAAAAAAAAAAAACAAAAAACAAAATAAAAAAACAAATTAAAAAAAAAATTGTTATTGAACATCGATGAATTGAACACCATGTAAAATGACGTGTTAATCATTCTAGGGAGCAGAATAAGAGAAAAAGGACAGGCGGAGACAAAAAAAAAACAACCTTAGACTGCTTTCATATGCTATTTTAGAAAAAATCAATTTAGGATTCCATATCTCTTCTACTGGGTACTAAAATTTAAACAAATGGATTAAATGCATCAAACAAAGATTATGAGTAACTGCCCCATTGTTATTTCAAAAATGACTATCACAATTAAATAAATAAAATTGGAAATTTCCTGGTACCCACACAGAAAAAAAAAAAAAAGAGCTACAGGTATCAAAAAATAATACCAGCCTATTAGCTTAGTTTCCTTTAAAGAAAAGCTTCATCAAATGATTTTAAAAAAACACTTAAAAGGAACCAAAGCATCTTTGACAATGATTCTATATTTGTTTTTAGCACTGTTTTGATAAATCCTATAATAGAATTTTATAGGATAACTCACACAACACCTCTATTCTCACACAAATAATTTCTCAGTATGACAGACACTGAATAATAATTGACTATTTCTAATTTAAATTTAGTCTCAGAGTCTGGCTGTCTGTAACCATACTAATGGACGAAGAAAATATTCTAGTGTAAGTATGATTTATTTCATATACTTCTTCATCATCTATTTAACATGCAATATCTAATACATTTCATTATATTTTGATGATCATTACAGCAGTATTGCTTGAATCTATACACTTATAATATAGCTTCACCTTACAAGTTTTATTGAATTACTTAGCATAATTGGATTCAGCATTGAAAAACATCAATTGAAATTCATTAAGCAAACGTAAAAAAAAAGTCTCAATGATTCATCATTTTGTCGATTCAAAAGAGAACGAAATCATTGTTTGACTTCAATTTGCACGCTTCTGAAGATTATTTTATTCCAATTCATTGTTGTACAATGTTTTTTCTACATGAACGTTAATTGTGAGATCCTTCCTATCTGCATAGTTGGAGGTATTAAGTGATACAAAGTTATTCAGTATGCACATATTGTTTTGCTTAAAAAAGATTTCATTTTATGACAATGTTAAAGGGAATTAATGCTAAAAAATGTATAATTTGGAACAGTAAACCTATTTTTTAAAAAATTTAGTGTATTATGGGTTGATATTATTTTTGTCCTTTTCTATTTGTATAGCAAAATGACATTGTTTTCCTATCCTGCCAATTATAAATAGATAAATTTCACTCATTGATAATTTCAGAAGCGGCTGGTCACAATGATTCCAGGTGATGGAATTGGTCCAGAAATATCTGTTTCTGTAAAGCAGATCTTTAGTGCAGCTGGGGTAATCCTTTGATTTCTTATCTCTTGGAACTTTTTGTTCACAACATAAATTGGACTTGTGTTTCTATAATGCTTTGTTCTAGTTTGATTTGTCTGAAAAATGTACATAATTTATTACTAGATTATCATTTTAACTCATTCCTATGGCTGTTTTTTCTGTACTTAATCCATTATTCATGAACAATGGAAGTAAATCCTTTTTGCATTTGATTTATATTTGTAAAATATTTTTTAGCTGCTAAATATTATTTAATTTTAAATAAATTAGGACAAATGCACCCAGAAACGAATAAGGTTTAAGAAAAATATAACGTTGTGTTAAAAAAACCAACCCAAAAATCGCTTTGTTGGCACCTTGGATCGACACAAGCTAGATATAAGACTCGCAGTACAAAAGCACACATAGATTAAAGTGAACCATGCTCTCACCATAACTTTCTGGGACGCATGATTTAAATGCTATTTTTAAATAACAAATGAAAGAGGTATGTTAAGAAGCGCTGAGACCCATTCAGACACATGTCCAACCCATTTTAGACCAATTAGTTGCAACCACAAGGAATGAGTAAATGAAAGTATCTCTGGTCAGTCCAAATGAAAATTTCATCCCTCTCAGGTTCCAATTGAATGGGAAGATGTAGATGTAACGCCAGTCAAAGGTCCAGATGGGAAGTTCAGATTGCCACCAAAAATATTTGAATCTATGAACAAGACCAAAGTAGGACTTAAAGGACCATTAGCTACACCAATAGGGAAAGGACATCAGTCTCTCAATCTTGCACTTAGAAAGTATGTAAAAATTCATAAAAAATAATTCTTGTGTTAGATACTATTTAAAAAAAAAAGAATCTTTTGATCCTTAAAATATTAATGGTAAATCTATATTAAATAATGAATAGAATTCAATTACAATATTGCACGTTAGTTTACAACATTTCTTATGATTAAAAAAATAAATTATTTATCCTAAAAATTCCAAATTTCAAGGAAAGTGAATAAATTTGTAAATATTTTACCGTAAAAAATAGTGTGTTAAATAGAAAATGTTAAGTAGACTGTATTATAGAGTTGAACACACAGATATATTAAATAGGATGTTAACAGAGCATTGATAAGGAAATGCAATGTTCTTCTCTTGGAGTATCAGTAGTTAAGCTTTGAGCCACTGTTGCTGTATGGACAAGACTTGTAAGAGATATAAATATAAAAATTGAATGACTGGCCGCCTTACATGGAAATGTTTTCTTATTTTATTTTGTAGAGCTTTCACCCTTTTTGCCAATGTCAGGCCTTGTAAGTCAATTGAAGGATTTGAAACTCCATACAAAAATGTTGATATTGTAACTATCAGAGAAAACACTGAGGGAGAGTACAGTGGCATAGAACATGTTGTGAGTTGTTTTTACTCAAGTTTTTCTTCATTCTTAAATTCATGGTAGTAAAATACAATTAAAGCTAGATGAAAATGAGGCAGCAGAAAATTTTAATGTTTCTAAACTAATTTTAAAGCCATTTATTTCATTCATGAATGTTTCACATCCACAAAAAATGTTATCACTTTGTTATCATGATTCTAGATTGTTGAAGGTGTTGTTCAAAGCATAAAGCTCATCACAGAAACTGCATCTCGAAGAGTAGCTGAATATGCTTTTAAATATGCAAGAGAAAACAAAAGATCAACAGTAACTGCTGTTCATAAAGCTAACATAATGTAAGTGTAAAAAACTACCAATGCTAAAAAATATTTTTTTTGTATTAATTTAAAATATAAAAAAAAAAATTTAGTGTTTATTAATCTTTAAATTATTGATATTCATCTTTAAATTATTGATATTAATCGCACAAGCTGGGGAGGCAGACTTACTGTTGGAGCACACAAGATGGCGAGGCAGACCTACTCTTGCAGCACAATCCTCAGAGGGTAAATGCACCGCTCACTCCTAAAGAAAGAACACAGTACGGAAAAGCAGAATCAACTTCCGACCCAACTAGAACCCAAAACAGCGTGTGCTATGTGCAGAAAAGCTTTTCAAACACAAAGGAATGACTGGCAAACCACCTGCCTACTCACTGTTGAATATAGCCTCTGTCATATTTGCACGCAAAAGACTAACAGCAAGCAAAACAACATCTTATTGAAGCAAACAGAATGCCTTTTTTTTATGACATCATTTTGATATCTTTGAGAAAACTGTTTTTTGTTTAGCTTTTAATGTTTTTACTTTATTTCTTTTATTCAGGCGAATGTCAGATGGCTTGTTTTTAAAGTGCTGCAGAGAAGTTGCTGCCAAAAATAAAGATATTAAGTTCACTGAAATGTACCTTGACACAGTTTGTTTGAATGTAAGCAGTGACACTATCTTGGTTTATATCAATGGTTCCTTGTTTTAAATTAAACTTACAATTAAAACTCTCATTTTATTTTAATTTCATAGTATTGTTTTATAATTTATATATAGTGTGGCAAATTTTACTTTTATTTCACAAGTGTTGCTATTTTGGAAATAACTTGGTCTAGGAATGATTATTCAATAATGATACATTTCACAATAGACAGAAGTCAAATTTAAAAAACACTGGACACAATGTTCCCATGTTATGAGCGAAGTTTTGTTACGCACTGTGTTTAGTAAAGATGTTTATTTTTGTGCACCAATAAGAACGTAACATTAATTTCTCATGACCAAACCTAGCGCAGGGCAGAATCATGAATTTTTTTTATTTGTATAACTCGTGTAAAGAAAAGTGCAAAGTGGATCTACAGATTCAGGCATTTATTTACATGACCTGAAATGCGTTTCTTCCACCCTTCTCACTCTCGGGAACACATCTATCAAAAAAATTTCACAAATCCTTCATAATTCTTTCATCTCACCACTTATGACACTAGATCTAATTACTACATTAAGGCTACTGAACTTTTGATAATTTTAATCTCTATTATGATTACAATGATATAATTAAACTTCATCAAATTCTCTAAAAGTTTATTGGGATATATTTTAAATAAAAAAATTAAAAAGTTCCTTTTGAAATTAATCAAGGAATAAATTATTTTAGAATGTACTAAGTTGAAATGAAAAAAAATTGTTAAACTCACAGTCCTTTTTGCTTCTATTATTTTTGTTGTTTTAAGGATCATTACAAACCACTATTAGAGGAGATAATAATGTTTTACCACTATAGGTTGTGATGCATACATTAACATTCATTTATTTAAATCCTTTTTTTTTTCTGTAACAGCTTGTGCAAGATCCATTATCCTTTGATGTTCTAGTCATGCCTAATTTGTATGGAGATATTTTAAGGTAAATTAAAATTATACTTGGTTTTGACTGTCCTTATTTTTATTTTTTTTATGAGCTTGGTTTTGTAGATTTTGAAAATTTAGATGAAGTTAATACAGAAATTGCTTATATGTAAAACAAATTTATACATATCCTTATCATTTCCAGTGATTTGTGTGCTGGCTTAATTGGGGGCCTTGGAGTGACACCCAGTGGTAACATTGGAGAAGAAGGAGCAATTTTTGAATCGGTGAGTTTATGGGCGTGTTTAAAAAAAATATATTTTTTTTGCTATAAGGGCAATGTTAATATCTTTACAAAGATTTTTTTAAAGTGCTTGTTACTATTTTCCTAGAAGTGAATTCTAAATAATGACATGCTGTCATACTTGAGATAGGATGATATTACAATACAATTCAGTCTTTCTGAAAGACCTTGACCATCATAGACATTAATATATCTATCTGTAGACATTGTGCTATTTTCAATCTCACTATCTTCACATACCCCTTACACTAATTCATAGCATCACAGCTACGAAAGAGCAACTTTGGTAATGATCTTTTTGTAAAATCTCTAGAATAGAATGATTTAATGATTGCATAGTTAAATCATGTCTATTTAATAAATATCAATCTATCTAATACATAAAGGTAATTTTATTTCAAATCTATTAATGTTTATGAAAACTTTTTAATAACTCATGTATGTCTGGTGTAATTAGTTACATTTTGCAGCATAAAAACCAAAAGTTCATCATGTCATAGTATTGTGCGCAATTTGGTGAAATGTAACAGGAATAACATAACATAGAATTTTAGTGTCATCATAAGTTTTAAAAAAATATTTCATACAAGCAACACATTTTTTTTAAAAGACCCCCTTTTAATAAGCAAACCACCACAAAATAAATACTTAAGAGTGAGACTATAAGAGGGATGAAAAATAATGAATGGAAATTAATTGAAAGCACCAGTATAAAATAATAATACCAATTATGAAAGTATACAAGATTGCTGTTTCTTTAGCAATTTTATTACTGAGATTATATAATTCACTTAAATCAAGATCACTCAGGATAAAATACTTAAATCATTTTTATGGGTTTGAAATTTTTGAACCCCTTTTTGAAAAAACACTTTACATTTAAATGATAACCAAAATAACCTTTACATTCCTTTACATTCATGTTGTTAAGGGGGGTGTCCATTAATTATGTCAACAAAATAGGGGGGAGGGGGGTTTGGAGATGTTTGACAATGGTGAACGGGCGGGGTGGGGGGGAGGTTTATATTAGTTGATGTCAACAATCATGTTTTCTCTATTAAAATTTTAATCTTAAAAATTGACTGGTTATAACATTATGTTATAAATTTAATGAATGTAAATAGTCGTATAATTTTTAGGCTTTTAACAATATTAGATTTATTTAATGTGTGTCTCTCTGTGCACTGCAGATGGCTGGTCAGAATGTTAGCATACTTTGTAAGTGCAAGAGAAGTCAAAAGTTGGCCTCTCTTCACCTATAGATGCTGTTTGTAGTAAATGACTAGGATGGTATGTTTGCGATCGAATTGCAGGTATGGAACAAGGACAAAGTTCAAGTGTCATGGGCAGTCAAGATAAATGATATTGATAGAGTAGGAATAAAATTTTTTGAGAATTAGGGGCAAATAAAGTGAGTAACAATAATAACATCGCTGCTTGAACGGATATGCAAAATCTGTAACATCTATTTTGCATTATAAGTCATGTTGAACAGCACCGACAATGCATAAGAAATTGCCACCTGCTCCTCAACTAAAAAGAATTGGACCAATGCAAGTAGCTGCCAGGAGCCTGAGGGAGAAAGCTTATGACAATTATTGCTCACACTGACAATGGCTCTATTTTAAGTGCTGAATGGTTAGATGAGGATGATGTTAACTTGTCTGGTATATCAGTTGTGCATGATGAAAAAGATAAATCAGCTACCATAGACTATGCCCATGACGGGCCTCATTTCACGTTTTATTGGGATGGGGGGGGGGCGCAAAACTTGGTCGGCTTGTTGTTTACTACTGGAGGCACCACATTACATAGCAATTTAAATAAAACCTGCAAATTCAGTGGGCCCCTGCCCTACATAAATGACGTCCATGATGTTAGGATAGAGCAACACCTGGCTACTCCATAGGAAGCTGAAAGCAGCTAGAACCTATACTATAATTGTCAACTATACTGACAATAATCATATCTATACTTCCACAAACAATATTTAGCCTTCAACAACTTTTTAATTGATTCTGCATTATAAAATATGTGTAAAAACTTTTTTACTAGTTTTACTTGTATATTTTTTTTTTTGGGGGGGGGTCGATTATAATATATGGACATATTTAAATTTAGGGGGGGGGGTCATTGAAAGCTTGACAGTTGTTGTGGGGGGTCGGGGGGGGTGGTAAAAAAATTGCATAAAAATTGTTGACCTAATTAATGGATGCCCCCTAAGTGGAACAAAAAATCTGATTTTTTCCTTCTATAACCATTTACAAACTATGTCCAGTTGTTATGGTTGGTTCATGAGATCTAATTACTAGCTATGTATGTAATACTTTTAAACAGACAATTTAAAATTTTAGCATATTATATAGTTTTAAAGGAATTAAAAATGTTATTATATTATCAAGTTTTAAAGGAATTTAAAATGTTAGTATATTATAAAGTTTTAAAGGAATTTTAAATTTTAGTATATTATATAAACTTTTAAATGAATGATGTCAAAAACATTTGTCGGCAAAAATTCTAGGTTACATTTATTTGCCTATTAAACTGCCTGCAAATGGTGGAACTTAGTTAAAGACCACCCAATAGAGATTAAACAAGGATCATGACAATGAGAATAAACAACAAAGAAAAAACAGTTTTGTAAAGATTTTATTTTAAACCTTGAGTTACAATATGTGTTTATTATGTCAGGTTCATGGTACTGCACCAGACATAGCAGGAAAGAACAAAGCTAACCCAACTGCTCTGCTTCTAAGTTCTGTGATGATGTTGAGGTACATGGACCTCCCAACCTATGCTGATCGCATTGAAAAAGCTTGTTTTGATGTGATCAAGGAAGGAAAGGTATAGATGTAGTGATGCATACTAAAATTATTGTAAAATTTGTTTGAAAGAGGCATTAGTTTTAATAAATGCTAATGTTATTCACAGATGCAAGTGATGCACACATATGAAAATTAAATTTAGCTATACTGCCATCTTGTGGATATTTTATGTTCTTATAGACTAAAACTGCTATTCAAATTCTATGATAATATTAAGACTAATATCTTTTATTCACAAATTCTGCAATAATTATCCCGAAATCCTGACAGACCATAAATAGCGTACATATAGCTCTAACGCTGTACAAATATCGTCATAATTATCAGCATACTATTGCATTGTGACTTTGCTAGATAGTAGTCAATAGACTTAGTAGATGTAACAGTAATACTAATTCCAACGTTAACCTTTGAGGCCATTATAAATTATCGAGGAAAAGAGGGGCGGGGTGGTCATGGATTTTTTACAAAGTATGACTTAAATGGACTTAGGTGTAGTATCTATTTTCTGACTAGTTTTGGAGCGGCAAGCATGGTAAAAAGAAAATACTAAATATTGTGAAGTCCTTAGTTTGTTAGTACGCCAGGAGTACTTACAATTTTATTTTCTGCGCCCTAGCAAAGTTAGGTTTTCACCATCGAGTCAAATTCTAACAGATAAGACCTTTTAAAGAGCAATTATAATTTTTTAAAATCAAAAGGTTGGGTAATTACTCGAGTGAGTTACTGTTTTTCACCAGGCTTGCTAGATGGCACAAGT
Source organism: Lymnaea stagnalis (assembly GCA_964033795.1). NCBI lineage: Eukaryota > Metazoa > Mollusca > Gastropoda > Lymnaeidae > Lymnaea > Lymnaea stagnalis. The sequence continues at coordinate 1,164,961 of CAXITT010000033.1, forward strand.
GGAAATAAAATTATGAAAATAATTCTGAGTAAGCTGCGATTCCCCAGGTTGATGTCGTACCCAGAGCAAGGTGGCTCCACTGGGCGATACAGCACACATTTTGGGTACCACTGGGCTATGGCAGTCTGTTTGCTTTATTGTAACATATTTGTCTATAAACAAAAACATTTTTTTTTCTTTTTAGTGGCGTGTGGGGGTTGAAAGCTAATTGTGTGCATCCTTAGGACACGCATTGATTTAACATTTTAGGTCTATATATTAACCCGAAGGACTGTCCGAGATGTTAGCTCCCCTTGGACACTCCTCACCGCCCCATACACTACTGGGTGGAGGCGAAATTTCAACTGCCTAGGAGCCTCCACAGGTCATTATCCGAGGATGATAATTATAGTTATAGCTAATACTATAAAAATTTTTATAATGTTTCATTACAGCATTTGACTGGAGATCTGAAAGGAAAAGCCACTTGCACAGAATTTACAGAGGAGATTTGCCTCAAAGTCTCTTCATCATAAAGTACCTCTCTGTGTAGATCATCTCATTTATTTATATTCATTAATTCATATTGAGTTGCATTTTTGGAATGAGAAGTCATATACTTATAGCAGGACCTTGATATTATATGATGCATTCATTACCCACTACCATAAGTATGTTAATGACAGACTTCACTTTTGTGTGTTTTGACCTAGAACCCCAACCTGACTCAATGATGGTCTTGATGTTTTGTAATAAACTAGTTGTAAGTGTTGTTTAGAAGCTTTAGTGGTTTTAGTCACTTGTACTTGTAACCAGGTGTCTTGCTTATTTATTCTTAGTTCCGTCTAATCCTATTAGAATGTTAATTTTGTTCCACGGAAACTCTTTTATTTTTCAAACAAGTTTACAAAATCTCATTTTTTCATTGTACTTAAGTCTGGAGCTGTTTTTGATGAAAACTAATTTGAATATGAAAAGGGATTATTATTTTTAGATTTTATATCAATTTACTTATATAGAAATTTCAGATGATCATGTCAGTGGCTAATCACAGATTGAACAGCTGAAGCTAATTGATGTTAGGGAAATGAGTTAATTCTGTGATATGATGGATGAGGTCTTCAAGAAAAGCTATAGTACTATAATAGCAGTCACTTAGCTAACTAGTCTCTTATATTTGATCATTTGAACAGCGGTCTGAATGTGTTCATACTTATGTATTTACCTGTGTAAATGGAGAATGATGAAAATTGATGAGTCTTTTGAACAGGATTTGAAAAATCACAAAAATTTGCTCAAAACATTGAATTTAAAAAAAAAAATGTTTTTGTACAAAAATCCAATAGTTCCCAAAACAGCCTTGTTAGTTTAGAAAAGTTAATTCTTGGATTCTAGTTATAATACAGGTTGTTATGACAAAGTTATGACTAACTTGTTTGAAGCTGTTGGCATTGGCAAGAGAAATTTATAATAAATAGTAATAATAGACCAACAATTATTCTAGCTGTTGTCTAAACTAGTTTTTTAAAGTTGATACAAGCCCAGGGTAATCCTTTTGTTTCTCCCCTGATCCCATTTTGGAACATGGTTCTCAATGATGCCAAAGCTGATAGTAAACTTCGTTCTTAAAGATGTCCAAATTGGTACCGGGTATTAAACTTGGTTCTTAATGATGTCAAATTTGGTAGTAAACTTGGTTCTTAAACGATATCAAAGTTGATTACAAATCATAATATAAATCACACTGGACATTTGATGTCATTATATGTAAACTTGGCCACGGTCTGACTAATAACTTTTTACTTTTAATATCTTGTACACATGAAACCATTAAATTAAATACAACAGTCTTAAAATTCTTGATTGTACTTGTTGCTAAGTTAAAAATTAGTTACCCATACTATAATTGATTGATTCACAGATGACATCTCATTACACTGAAGATGTTATCTTGTGTCCTTTTGGCTACTTGCTAACAGCTTCAGATCTTCTTTTATAAATGGAAAGTCAAGAATACAACTGTTACTACCAGCCCTACTTATATTTATTACAAGAATACAAGTGTTACTACCAGCCCTACTAATATTTATTACAAGAATACAAGTGTTACTACCAGCCCTACTAATATTTATTACAAGAATACAAGTGTTACTACCAGCCCTACTAATATTTATTACAAGAATACAAGTGTTACTACCAGCCGTACTTATATTTATTACAAGAATACAAGTGTTACTACCAGCCCTACTAATATTTATTACAAGAATACAAGTCAGTGTTACTACCAGCCCTACTTATATTTATTACAAGAATACAAGTCAGTGTTACTACCAGCCCTACTTATATTTATTACAAGAATACAAGTGTTTCTACCAGCCCTACTTATATTTATTACTGAAGCTGAACTAGCGATTCATGTAACTTAGTCGCTTTATCCCAAGAAGGGGAAACAATCCTTTAAAAAGTTTGAGATCCTCAGACAAACTGCCCGTGGCATCACCAGGCAATCCTTCACCTGCCACGCCCCTGACCAGCAGGATGCAACCTGGCAGCAGACACAAAAATGGGTTGAAAAGTTGGAGAAACTTGACCAGATTTGGGATGTGTTGAAACATCGTGTGGGACAGGTTATGTCTGAGGCTTGAAGAAAGACATGGACAAGTTACATTGAAGAAAATTTTGATTACCCTGGTAAACTTATGATGACGTTGGCATGACGACCAATGTATTGTAATCAATGCAGGGAACTCTCCTTTTATAGATCAGCCTTTAGTGTAAAGGGACAAGGTTTTTCAAATTATAAATCATGACAATAATAATAGTTTTATTCATGGATGTCCAAAACTAAACAATAGCTTGTGGTTACATGGGTAATTTCTCTGTGATGTGTCCAAAACTAAACAATAGCTTCTGGATACATGGATAATTTATCTATGAGGTGTCCAAAACTAAACAATAGCTTCTGGATACATGGATAATTTATCTATGAGGTGTCCAAAACTAAACAATAGCTTCTGGATACATGGATAATTTCTTTATGAGTTGTCCAAAACTAAACAATAGCTAGTGGAAACATGGATAATTTCTCTGTGAGGTGTCTAAAACTAAACAATAGCTTGTGGATACATGGATAATTTCTCAATGTGACGAGTCCAAAACTAAATTCTCTATGAGGTGCTCTAATCTAAACAATTGTTTATGGATACACGGGGAATTTCTCTCTGTGAGTTTTCCAAAACTAAATAATTGTATGTGGATACACGGATAATAGCTCTGTCTGTGACGAGCCCGTAAGTAATTTCTCTGTGAGGTGCCCTAATCCAAACAATTGTTTGTGGATACATGGATAATTTCTCTGTCTGTGAGTTGTTCATTTTGAACAAAATATCGGATGCTCATTTGAATGAGTTATATATTTTCTTAGTCGTTTTATTATATATGGGTGTCTGGACATTAAATGTACGGCACTTGTTCTTTTGTTTAATTATTTTTTTTACATTTTGAAGCTTTTAACTGGACTACAACTTGGCCACATTCACGACACACTAGGAAAAATGTCCGAAAAGCACTGTTAGACTGGCCACAACTCACGACTATCTAAAATAAATGTCCACTAACGACTACTGGAATGGTAACAGCAGGAATTGACACCTTGCTTTAAGCCTCATGAGCCATAGTACACAAATATACTTTTCTGCTACTCTTTGTATGGGTAGACGACTCAATCAATGACTGAGTACTGGTACAGGAATTCATCCTGTCAATGACTGAGTACTGGTACATGAATTCATTCTGTCAATGACTGAGTACTGGTACATGAATTCATTCTGTCAATGACTGAGTACTGGTACATGAATTCATTCTGTCAAAAGTCATTTAGTCCTCCCTCCCCTCTCTCTTTCTCTCTCCCCCTCTCTCCCCATCCGTCCCCTTTATACCCCTCTCTCCCCACCTCCCATTCCTCCCTCCCGTTCTCTCTCTCCTCTCTACCCCCTCTTTCTCTCCCCCTCCTTCCCTCTCTCATTCCCTCTCCCCTTTCTCTATATCTCCCCTACCTCCCTACCTCTCTTTTTCTCCCTCCCTCCTTTCCTTTCCTCTCATCCCCTCTCCCTCTCTCTCCTCCGTCCCTCTCTCTCCTCCCTCCCCTCTCTCTCGTGTAACCGACTCACCTACTGATTTAATCAAGCCATGTAATCTACCAGACTACCAGAACTATCTACCAGACTACCAGAACTATCTACCAGACTACCAGAACTATCTACCAGACTACCAGGACTATCTACCAGAACTATCTACCAGACTACCAGAACTATCTACCTGCCTACCAGGACTATCTACCAGACTACCAGAACTATCTACCAGACTACCAGGACTATCTACCAGACTACCAGAACTATCTACCAGACTACCAGAACTATCTACCAGACTACCAGGACTATTTACCCGACTACCAGAACTATCTACCAGAGTACCAGAACTATCTACCAGACTACCAGAACTATCTACCAGACTACCAGAACTATCTACCAGACTACCAGGACTATCTACCAGACTACCAGAACTATCTACCAGACTACCAGAACTATCTACCAGACTACCAGGACTATTTACCCGACTACCAGGACTATCTACCTGACTACCAGAACTATCTACCAGAGTACCAGAACTATCTACCAGACTACCAGGACTATCTACCAGACTAGCAGAACTATCTACCTGCCTACCAGAACTATCTACCTGCCTACCAGGACTATCTACCAGACTACCAGAACTATCTACCAGACTACCAGGACTATCTACCAGACTACCAGAACTATCTACCAGACTACCAGAACTATCTACCAGACTACCAGGACTATTTACCCGACTACCAGAACTATCTACCAGAGTACCAGAACTATCTACCAGACTACCAGAACTATCTACCAGACTACCAGAACTATCTACCAGACTACCAGGACTATCTACCAGACTACCAGAACTATCTACCAGACTACCAGAACTATCTACCAGACTACCAGGACTATTTACCCGACTACCAGGACTATCTACCTGACTACCAGGACTATCTACCAGACTACCAGGACTCCATGTACAGATTAACACCAACTTGTACGGATCACCACCATTTACTACTTATCACTGACCATCACTACTGTCGCATACAGTGTAACTGCAGCAGGGCGTCTATTCGCGCACTAAGACAAAGTCCACTTACGACCAGGAATGTTTCTTACAAACGAATTTTTTTAGTTAACTGGAAACTCCCATTGAAAGATTTGCGCTAACGACGTGCATAGAATAGAATACAAATGCAATTTATTCGTACCTGTCTTAAATTATTTTCATATAAATATTGGGCTTTATTCCACAGTGGATTCATCGTACCAGACGATGTATTGTCACATGGGCCAGCTTTCCAGATAAAAACGCTAGGTAATTCCAAATTAGAGCAGATATTTGTTTTAACACTCCCAACACATTGTGCCAGGGCACGGGATTTTCCAATCGCCTTCATTGAATTTCCTGTCGGTTGTCATTGCAGATACTCCGCAGAAGGCCGAGCCATTTAGGGACTAGCAGGGCAAGATACACTCTCTCACTCTCTCTCTGTCTTTTTGTTGTATTACTTGAGAAAATTAAGATGGGTTATTTCCATGTAAACATTTTAAATATTTGAAAGAAAAGTGGCCGTCCTTAAAATAACGTAATCAGGGGCGAAGGAAGGGGGCGCATAGAGGGCTGTCCGTCACGGGAGGCACCTTTTTCTTTATACGGAGGGACGGCATTTTCTCCCAACTGCAGCGTATTTTTTTGTTGGCCCGCCCCCCGAGGCGTAGCGACGGTGGGGGGGGGGTGCAGAGGGGGGCAGATGTTCCCGGGCGCCAGCTAGCTGGGGCGCCAAAATGTGCTTTGATATTATATTATTGGTAAAAATAATGGGTTTGAGAGTTGAAAAAAATAAAAGGGGGCGCTTTAAAATTAATCTTGTCCCCGGGCGCGAATCTTGTCCCCGGGCGCCAAACACCCTCGCTATGCCTCTGCCACCCGTGCGGCAATAACCCTAGCTACGCCACTGAATGTAATTAACAGATGTCACATGGTGTCTTCTAGCCAACGAACAGTGGTCACTGGAAGTGGCGTAGGTAGGATTAATCGTAATAATGCTGAGAAGTTTGTGTTGGAAGAGACGTATGCTAGGAAAATGAACAAAAAATATAAAAAAAATAGTGTAATAACAACTCAGCCAGACCAGGAACGTTGTCTATACACCGGTGTTCACCAAATGGGTGATCCGGGGACCGGCGCAGGTCCGCGAGCCTTATGACGTTGCCGGGCCGCACAACATTAGTCGATAAACTGGTGAAAAAATATGATCACCATTGCCTGACAAAGGATTGAAGATTGCTTTCACCACCATGACATCACTGGCATCTTTTAGGATTTATGCCAAGCGGAATATGACGAACTTGTTGAAAAAGACATGAAAGGTCTTCTCCCAAAATGTGTTTTACAACTTACTTTTGCAAAAAATGGCTTTACGTTGATGGAAATGATTAAGACAAAGGACAGGAACAGAATGGTTGTTCCTTATACTTTGCCGGTAGCACTGTCTACACTGTAGCCACCATTTGATTTGCTGGAAGAAAAGCATCCCCGGATTTCTCATGAATTAGTCACTGTTAGTCACTGTTAGTCACTGTTAGTCACTGTTAGTCACTGCTAGTCACTGCTAGTCACTGCTAGTCACTGCTAGTCACTGTTAGTCACTGCTAGTCACTGTTAGTCACTGTTAGTCACTGTTAGTCACTGTTAGTCACTGTTAGTCACTTTTAGTCACTTTTAGTCACTTTTAGTCACTGCTAGTCACTGCTAGTCACTGCTAGTCACTGTTAGTCACTGCTAGTCACTGTTAGTCACTTTTAATCACTGTTAGTCACTGTTAGTCACTGTTAGTCACTGTTAGTCACTGCTAGTCACTGCTAGTCACTGTTAGTCACTGCTAGTCACTGTTAGTCACTTTTAGTCACTGTTAGTCACTGTTAGTCACTGTTAGTCACTGTTAGTCACTGTTAGTCACTGTTAGTCACTGTTAGTCACTGTTAGTCACTGCTAGTCACTGCTAGTCACTGTTAGTCACTGTTAGTCACTGTTAGTCACTGTTAGTCACTGTTAGTCACTGTTAGTCACTGTTAGTCACTGTTAGTCACTGTTAGTCACTGTTAGTCACTGTTAGTCACTGTTAGTCACTGCTAGTCACTGTTAGTCACTGCTAGTCACTGTTAGTCACTGCTAGTCACTGTTAGTCACTGTTAGTCACTGTTAGTCACTGTTAGTCACTGCTAGTCACTGTTAGTCACTGCTAGTCACTGTTAGTCACTGCTAGTCACTGCTAGTCACTGTTAGTCACTGTTAGTCACTGTTAGTCACTGCTAGTCACTGTTAGTCACTGCTAGTCACTGTTAGTCACTGCTAGTCACTGCTAGTCACTGTTAGTCACTGCTAGTCACTGCTAGTCACTGCTAGTCACTGTTAGTCACTGTTAGTCACTGTTAGTCACTGCTAGTCACTGCTAGTCACTGCTAGTCACTGCTAGCCACTGCTAGTCACTGTTAGTCACTGTTAGTCACTTTAATCACTTTCAGTCACTGTTAGTCACTGTTAGTCACTGTTAGTCACTTTTAGTCACTGTTAGTCACTGTTAGTCACTTTTAGTCACTGTTAGTCACTGTTAGTCACTGTTAGTCATTGTTAGTCACTGTTAGTCACTTTTGGTTACTTTTGGTCACTTTTGGTCACTGTTAGTCACTGTTAGTCACTGTTAGTCACTGTTAGTCACTTTTAGTCACTTTTAGTCACTTTTAGTCACTGTTAGCTGTAAAGTTTTTCCATTCACTGTTGTTTTTTAAAATCCCAATGACCCCAATTAAAGCTTTAAAAAAGGGATAATTATGTTAAAAGTTGTTATTGAAGCACGTTTCTTGAAATATTTTAACGGCTAAGAATACGGTAATTGCTGAACGATTCTTGACATTTTACGACATATATTTAGTCACATACACACACACAAATAAAATTAAATCTGGTACCGGTCCCTGGTGCAATGGGAAACTTGTTCACCGGTCCCTGGTGCAATAGGAAACTTTTCCACTGGTCCCTGGTGCACCCTGGTGCAACTGACCATGGATACACCACTAACCCTAGATACACCACTGACCCTAGATACGCCACTAACCCTAGATACTCACGAACCCTAGATACACCACTAACCATAGATACACCACTAACACACTGATACGCCACTAACCCATGAATACGCCACTAACCCTAGATAAAACACTAACCCTAGATACACCACTAACCCTAGCTACACCAGTTACCCTAGATACACCACTAACCACAGATACGCCACTGTCTAAAAAAATCTATATAAATTAGGATGAAAAGTGGGGATTTACTTTCCACACAAAGCTGCACTGTGCCGAAAAGTCCTCCCGGGATATCCCCCCTTCCCCTCCCCGGCCACCCGACTTTCCGCACACTACACGTACCCCTCCATCCTATCGCCCCCCCCCCCTTTCCTTTCCTTTCCAATTTGACACTTCCTTATCCTCAATGCCTACCAAACATCAACTTCTTGACTCTACCCCCTACCTCTCCAGCCCTACCCTCTACCGCAATACCTTCTCCAAACCTACCATCTACAACCAACACCTTCTGCCGACTCTCACCCTACTCCTACCCCCTCTCTCCATTTAAGCCTGAAATTTCCAACATATTCCCTTACACTACACATGATCCTGCATAAAAAGAAGTTTGACTTTTAGAAAATCTGTGTGTAATTTATGTTGCATTACTTACACGTGACCACGCTGGGCACAGCACACAAGTCAAATGAGGAATAATTTTTATATGTGCAATGACACAAGAATGACTTTCAACGGGAACAATTGTAAAATATCTAAGAATTAAGAGCAATAGGAAATAATGGTAGAATTGGCTTTAAAGAGGTCACTTCATTTGGAAGCATGAATGGAGAAATATTGGTTGAAGAAGGATGCTAGGTGGAGTTAGAAGCGGTAAGTGGCGGGCCACGTTGGTGGTGTATGAGGAATGGTTTTTATGGAAAGGAGGGTGCAGCTGTTTTGGTGTGGATGTTGATGGGTAGGGAGAGGGTAGGAGGGTGGGGGAGAGGGGTGGGGGCTAGGGGCAAGCAAGGGTGATGGTGATGATTGTCTGAAAGACAGAGAGGGGTTATCTGGTTTGTAAATAACGATGTGTTCAGTTTCCAACGGGAATCTCAGCAAAATGATTGTTTTTAGGCAGGTGTCTTAAGGTACATAACTCTCGTGGACGTGTAAGAGGACATCGTGCAATTTCTTCATTGTTTTGTCATGTAAAATTTTCTATTCGATACCAATGGATCTTTTTTATTCTAATGGCAAGCAACTCTCATCTCATTTCCCACTAGTTGCAGACTGGATAGTAATATAGGAGCAAGAGAGAGAGAGAGAGAGAGACAGAGAGAGAGAGACATAGAGAGAGAGAGAGAGACATAGAGAGAGAGAGAGACATAGAGAGAGAGAGAGAGGGGAGAGGGAGGGAGGGAGGGAAGAGGGAGGGTGAGGAGAAACAAGAGAGAATAAAAGGGGACAAACAAAGGGAGAGAAAGAATAAGAGAGAGAGAGATACAACACAGAAAGAGAAGAAAGAGAGAGAGAGAGAGAGAGACAGAGAGAGAGAGACATAGAGAGAGAGAGAGAGACATAGAGAGAGAGAGAGACATAGAGAGAGAGAGAGAGGGGAGAGGGAGGGAGGGAGGGATGAGGGAAGGTGAGGAGAAACAAAAGAGAATAAAAGGGGACAAACAAAGGAAGAGAAAGAATAATAGAGAGGGAGATACAACACAGAAAGAGACAAAAATAGAGAGAGAAAAAAATAAAGAGAGGAAAAAAGGAGAAGAAGAGAGAAAGAGATAGGAGAGAAAGAACGAGAGATATTAAAAGAGACGGAGAAGCAAAGGGAAAGGAAGAGAGCGATAGAGAGACACACAGAGACATCGAGGCACAGAGAGAGCGAGAGTGATGGAGATAGAGTGAGAAACACGCAGAGATAGCGACGAAAAGAGCTTGTGTGTGTGTGTGAGAGAGAGAGAGAGAGAGAGAGAGAGGGAGATAAAGAAACCAATTTGTAAATGGTGACACACTATTGAGATATTATCAGTTCAATAAACGGAATGCTAGTATTTTCCTTGGTTATTCTATAATTGACCAACTTTCTTATATAAAAAAAAAAAAAAAAAAAAACTGAATTAATTTTGAGAATCATTTTTTAAATAAAAAAAAAAAAAAAAAAGAACAAAAACAAAAATAGTGACACACTATTGAGATATTATCAGTTCAATAAACGGAATGCTAGTATTTTCCTTGGTTATTCTATAATTGACCAACTTTCTTATATAAAAAAAAAAAAAAAAAAAACTGATTTACTTTTGTGAATCATTTTTTAAATAGAAATGATAAAATAAAGGAACTGTAACGAAAATTGAGATTTATTCTAGACGCAATAAGAAGATTACAAGTCTACATTATCGTTTTACAGACACCGTCTAAAAGTACTCTACAATTCCAAAAAAAAAAAAGAAAAGAAAGACAAGACGAATGAAGTCTAAAGTTAGATTTTCAGACATTTCAAACTCGGAGTAAAAAGAGATTACAAATTTGAGATTCTAAGATGATTCACCTAAGAATACAATAAAACGTTCACTGAGCTTTGTAGGAGACATTCGAAAAGATAACATCTCCAAAATGTTGAGTTTTTTTACCTTTTTTTTTGAGTAGAAGGCATAGTGTTGAAGGTATTTTTGTAGAAGACATCTTTGTAGAAGACATCTTTGTAGAAGACAGCTTTGTAGAAGACATCTTTGTAGAAGACATCTTTGTAGAAGACATCTTTGTAGAAGACAGCTTTGTAGAAGACATCTTTGTAGAAGACATCTTTGTAGAAGACATCTTTGTAGAAGACATCTTTGTAGAAGACATCTTTGTAGAAGACATCTTTGTAGAAGACATCTTTGTAGAAGACATCTTTGTAGAAGACACCTTTGTAGAAGACATCTTTGTAGAAGGCCTATTGTAAAAGGCATCCTGTAGAAGCTCATCTCTGTAGAGGGTGTTACGCACTTGTATTGGGATAAATTAATCTCCTATTTTAATTTTAATTGGCTCGTTGTAAACAGTGCCTAACAAAGGACGATCCCATAGAATCAACAATATTAAAGATACGACCCAAAACAGTTTCTAGTTACAATTAATACGATTTATTAAGTCTTAAGATAATTAAAAAAGAAAAGAAAATATAATTACAATCTTCAACTTACAGTATGGTAGATCTTATACCGGTACGCAACTAATACAGTTAGAATAATGTACCAATGAATAAGGCGAAATAAACACATATGAGCACACAAATACACAAAGAATAGAACACGCCTCGTAAAGTTAATAAAATCTATCTGAATCTCCGTCCCCTCGTCCGTGCCTGTCAATCCCTTATATAGGTGGGTCTACCGACGCCCAAGCCCTGCCTTCGATAAGCTACATGGCATTTCTAGAACAATCACATTCATTCTACAAAATACTATTTGGAATAGATTAATATTTTTAGTGGTTAGCGGCATAAACACGAATAGTAAAAGGTCTAAGCCACACCCCACTGTGAACACAGCGTCTCATGCGGGGTCAACCACAGGGCACGCACGAGAAAAATTATGTAAACAAGCTCTGTATAAAAAAGGCAACCCGTAGAAGGCATCTTGTAAAAGGCATCCCGTAGAAGGTATCTTGTAGAAGGCATCCTTTAGAAGGTATCTTGTAGAAGGCATCGCTGTAGAAGGCATCCCGTAGAAGGCATCATGTAGAAGTCATCCTGTAGAAGGCATCCTGTAGAAGGCATCTTGTAAAAGGCATCCTGTAGAAGGCATCTTATAAAAGGCATCGTGTAGAAGGCATCTTGTAAAAGGCATCGTGTAGAAGACATTCTGTAGAAGGCATCTTGAAAAAGACATCTCTTCTTAGACTTCATTTCTCTTCTTAGACTTCACATCTCTTCTTAGACTTCACATATTTTCTTAGACTTCACATCGCCTCTAAGATTTCAATCTCTTCTTAAGCGTCATTTCTCTTTTTAGACTTCACATCTCGTTTTAGATTTTCTTTTTCTTTTTAGACTTCACAATATAAAATGAGCAAAACAAAGTAGGATTAAACCTGAAAAAAATGAACGCAACAAAACAACGAACGTTTCGGCAGGAAGCCTTCGTCAGCGAACAAAACAACAGAAAAAACAGTATTAAAATAGCACTTGCTTTGAAGTAGTATCCGTGGGCAGCAAATGAATTGTGACCGAAAGTAAGTGAGTGAGAGATTAAATAGGGAAGTGTGAAATAAAAGAGGAGAATTAAGTCCACTGCGATAGGTCGAGACGTGGAGGGGTGGGGCTAGGTTCAAGCTGTGAAAAGGAAATGACGTTTATATCATGTGGGGTCAATGTGCCAAAAGTAAGGATAAGCCTGTGTTCCAAATTCATCTGGCTGTGTGTTCGCGCTAGCCACGATCGCACTTTTGAAAAGTCCGTCTTGCCCTGGTGGTCGCTACTATTGAAGTGTTTGGAGGCGGGACACTTTTTATCTTGTGTAATGTATGGAGGTGTTCTGTACATCTGTCAGAGAGACAGCGTCCATTCTCCCCTATGTACATCATCTGGTAGCAGGTGCAGACAATGGCGTAGACAACATTGCGGCTTGTACAAAGGAAACCGTCGTGTATCTGAAAACTGCCCTTAAGGAAACGAATGTGTTGAGAAGGGACCACAAAAGGGCAAGTGTTGCAACGGATGCGTCCACATGGCTTAGCCCCAAAGTGGGAGGGGCAGCGTTGATACGACTGCGCACAAGGAGGTCTCTCAGACTTTATCCCGTCTGAAAACAATGAGAGTTTGGAAAAAGAAAATTTCTCGTGTGTCTTTGTCTGCGAGTAGTATAGAGCGGTTCTTAAGGAAAATACGTTTAGCTATAGGGTTAAACCTGAAAAAAGGAACGCAAAAAAAAAAAACAACAACAATAAAACGAACGTGTCGGCAGGAAGCCTTCATCAGCGAACAAAACAACAGAAAAAACAGTATAAAAATAGCACTTAGATTAGAAATAGTATCCGTGAGCAGCAAGACTTCATTCGTAGACTTCATTTCTCTTCTTAGACTTTATAGCTACAAGTTTTTTTCCTTAAGAACCGTTGACGAAGGCTTCCTGCCGACACGTTCATTGTTAGGTTGCGTTCCCTTTTTTCAGGTTTAACCCTACTTTGTTTTACTCATTTTATATTGTGCTGACCTGATTGCAGTCTCTCCACGTATAACCCTTAGACTTCACATCTCTTCTTAGAGACTTCATTTCTCTTCCTAGACTTCACATCTCTTCTTAGAGACTTCATTTCTCTTCCTAGACTTCACATCTCTTCTTAGAGACTTCATTTCTCTTCTTAGACATCACATCTCTGCTTAGACTTCATTTCTCTTCCTAGACTTCACATCTCTTCTTAGAGACTTCATTTCTCTTCCTAGACTTCACATCTCTTCTTAGAGACTTCATTTCTCTTCCTAGACTTCACATCTCTTCTTAGAGACTTCATTTCTCTTCTTAGATCTCACATCTCTTCTTAGACATCACATCTCTGCTCAGACTTCATTTCTCTTCTTAGACTTCACATCTCTTCTTAGACTTCATATCTCTTCTTAGACTTCACATCTCTTCTTAGACTTCATATCTCTTTTTAGACTTCACATTTCTTCTTAGACTTCATATCTTTTCTTAGACTTCATATCTGTTATTAAACTTCATTTCTGTTCACATACTTCATATCTCTTCCTCGAATATATATATATCTTTAGACTTCATATCTTTTCTTCGACTTTAAATCTCTTCTTAAACTTAATATCTCTTCATATACTTCATATCTCTTTTTAGACTTCATTCACTTGTTGCCATAATGTATCATCTCCGTATCTGAACCATTTAGTCACAATATCTCATCTTCAATCATTAATCTGAGCGGACCCATCAACAGGTCACACAGTAACAATGATCTTTAATCTTAGGTGACCCATCAACAGGTCACACAGTAACATTGATCTTTAATCTGAGCTGACACATCAATGGGTCACACAGTAACAATGATCTTTAATCTGAGCTGGCACATCAACAGGTCACACAGTAACAATGATCTCTAATCTTAGGTGACACATCAACAGGTCACACAGTAACAATGATCTTTAATCTTAGGTGACACATCAACAGGTCACACAGTAACAATGATCTTTAATCTTAGGTGACACATCAACAGGTAACACAGTAACAATGATCTTCAATCTTAGCTGACCCATAAACAGGTCACACAGTAACAATGATCTTCAATCTTAGCTGTCACATCAATGGGTCACGCGGTACCAATGAGCTTTGTTAACCCAAATTTGGCTTATCGCTCTCCACCCCCCCCATATTTTTTCCTTCCCACACACCCATCCCCCACACGCAATATTGGTCTCGGTTGAAACCTCCCCTCTCCACCACAAAACAAAGAAATGTACAAGTCCACTATGTGCCTTCCTCTGTGTTTGTTGTCACACATCTCCAACCCCTGCACATGTTCGATATTTCAACATCTTTTCTCTATTTTATCCTCGTCCACCAATGTGGATATTTTTACTGATGAGACTATAGTTACACAATTTCGATTCTGGATCAAACTCCGGTCTGCAAATCCGGCCTCCGTTGATAACACAAGTTCTGATTTTTAGGACTTGTCTTCAGTATGGTTAAAAAAATTCCGCATGACTATATAACTTTCTGACGCTTCTGAGAACAGTTGTTGGACATTTGAACCGGAGCCGGAGTCGGTGAACTGTGATCAAATCCGATGTCATCGCCAAGGCTCTTTTTTTCTTCCTCTTGCTCCATAAAGCCCAAAGACGAATAGCAAGTCACGTTACAGAGTTAAATCTTGGACCCTACGGTCGCGTCGTGGTGCGAGTACTTGAGAATTTGTCATGAAACGGCTGCAGATGCGAATACGGCTTCGGGTACGGCTGGAGGTACGGCTGCGGGTACGGCTCCAGTCTAATCAATGGAAGACGGTGTTGAGCACGTCTTAAGTGGGCGCGCATCTCCACGGCGCCATAGACGGTGTGGTCAAGGCTTTGGTCAGGGATCAGATTCTCTAATCCCAGGGGTTCCCTCATCAGAACATCGATCTGCCAGGGTGCGGTAACAATAAAATGTCGATCAGTGTTGTTAACAGTGTCGCACAATGCAAGGAAATACTCGAGTAAATTGGACGAAATCTTGAAGGTCCATACGTAGGTTTTGGGGGGAAAGGGGTTGCATCAGTTTCTTGTCATAGACAGCAGGAAGTTACGAAGGGGATTTAAACAAGTCTTGACCTACTTTTCCATAAGGATGCTTATATTAGAATGGCTTCATGCTGGTTTCACCCTTCCAATAGGATAACTATCACAAGGGACATTTAAAAAAAAAGAAAAAGAAATTATAAATTTGTTTATAAATTGAAATAATTAGCTATTAATCTGGTTGAGACGGGGGGGTCCCTGATCCTGGTTCTGACTTTAACGGTTACGAATACGTCGGACCGGGGTCTTGGACGCTGTTCTTCGTGAGCGGCCGTGCAAGAGCGTCCTGCTCAGTCACGCTTCAGCAGATATTAATGTCGGTAAAATCTCATAATTAACTTCATTCTGGCAGATTAAAAAAAAAAAAAAAAATTAAAGTCATCAGTCTGTCACATATTTTAGTCGCGATGTAATTCAAAATCAGCAGTCCGTCACAGAGTTAAGTAATAATGTCATTATGTATTCTTCGTGAGCGGCCGTGCAAGAGCGTCCTGCTCAGTCACGCTTCAGAAAATATTAATGTCGGTAAAATCTCATAATTAACTTCATTCTGGCAGATTAAAAAAAAAAAAAAAATTAAAGTCATCAGTCTGTCACATATTTTAGTCGCGATGTAATTCAAAATCAGCAGTCCGTCACATAGTTAAGTAATAATGTCATTATGTTCTTCAACTTTTTACGACATCAGGGGTGATAATAAATTTTTAAAAAAGTATTATTTTTGCCAATTGGGTTATTAAATAAATAACCAAAAGTGTAGAAGAAAGGGATACGTCATGTCGTGTCAGTCGTGATATTTAACAAAGGTTGAGCTGAGCTTAACGTGATGATTTGCGGTAAAATAGGAATGGGGGGTTGTTGAGGACTTGAATGTAAAGTGTGATGGCGTGTTTTTTGTTTAGAGATTATGTGTGTTGTTTTATCTATTATTCTTAGTATCTTGTGACGTATTGTGTGATAGGGGATCTGACGTATTATTGTTATTGAGTAGTGTGGTCTTTGAGTACATTAATGGAAGTTGAAGAATTAGTTCGTTAATAAAGATATTTAATATAAGAATTATAGTTTTTGTAGTTATTAAAACCCCTAGACAGAACGATGCCATAGAACCTTAGCGTAGAACCGGCTTCATAACAGGCGTTGAGCTCAAAATTGTGATCGTCTAGAAAGTAGGGTCTATACAGGACTTAACCTGGCACTGTCCATTCCACTCCTGCCCAACAGAATGTGCATAGCTTAAAAATGTATTCGGGAAAGGAGCTAAACTAATATTTGTTTTTAATTTGAAAGATGATTTGTTTAAAAGGAAATTATATTTTAAACTATGTCATGTTTCACCTATGGCTGGGTGTATTAACGTCATTAACGTGATCTATGGTTTTGTGTATCAATTTCATTAACGTGATCTATGGCTTGGTGAATTAATGTCACGAACGTGATCCATGGCTGGACGTTTAATGTCACTAACGTGATATAGGGCAGGGTTGATTTATGTCACTAACGTGATCTATGGCTTGGTGTATTAATGTCATTAACGTGATCCATGGCTTGGTGTATTAATGTCATCAACGTGATATATGGCAGGGTTGATTTATGTCACTAACGTGATTTATGGCTTGGTGTAGTAATTTCATTAACGTGATCTATGGCTTGGTGTAGTAATGTCATAAGCGTGATATATGGCTTGGTGTAGTAATGTCATAAGCGTGATATATAGCTTGGTGTAGTAATGTCATAAGCGTGATATATGGCTTGGTGTAATAATGTCATAAGCGTGATATATGGCTTGGTGTAGTAATGTCTTTAATGTGTTATATGACTTGGTGTATTAATTTTATAGCCTAATATATGGCTGGGTGTATAATGTAATTAACGTGATATATTGCTTTATATATGTCATTAGCGTGATCCACGGCTTGGCATATGTCATAAACGTGATATATGGCTTGGTGTATTAATATAATTAACGTGATATATGGATTGGCATACGTCATTAACGGATCTATGACTTGAGGTATATAATATCATTAACGTGATCCATGGCTTGGGGTATTTAATGACCTTAACGTGATCTAATTAAAATGGTTCACAATGAATAGCAGTTACACCCCCCTCTCCAATTTGAAAGGAAGAAAATCACAGACTGTTTAAATTCAAAACAGTTTTCACAATTTATTTATAGGGGGAATACAATTATAGATATACGAAAGTTCAAATCAACTTAATTAAATCCTTATAATGGAACAATAGTATTTCTTTGAAAAAACAAACAATTCACTTCAAATTTTCAAGAAATGATGTTTCTTTTCGATACAATGACATCAAAAATGGGGGAATTTTTAAATGAGATTCAAAAGAATAGCTACCACTCCAAATCACTGTTAGTTTTCAGTGCTGTGATAGCTACCATCCCAACCCTTGTTGTCAGTGCTGATATAGCTACCACCCCCAATCCCTGTTGTCAGTGCTGAGATAGCTACCATCCCCCAATCCCTGTTGTCAGTGCTGAGATAGCTACCATCCCCCAATCCCTGTTGTCAGTGCTGAGATAGCTACCACCCCCAATCCCTGTTGTCAGTGCTGAGATAGCTACCATCCCCCAATCAATGTTTTCAGTGCTGAGATAGCTACCACCCCCCAATCCTTTTTGTCAGTGCTGAAATAGCTACCACCCCCCAATCCCTGTCGTCAGTGCTGAGATAGCTACCATCCCCCAATCCCTGTTGTCAGTGCTGAGCTAGCTACCATCCCCCAATCCCTATTGTCAGTGCTGAGATAGCTACCACCCCCAACCCCTGTTGTCAGTGCTGAGATAGCTACCACCCCCAACCCTTGTTGTCAGTGCTGAGATAGCTACCACCCTAACCCCTGTTTTCAGTGCTGTGATAGCTACCACCCCCAACCCCTGTTGTCAGTGCTGAGATAGCTACCACACCCAACCCTTGTTGTCGGTGCTGTGATAGTTACCATCCCCCAATCCCTGTTGTCAGTGCTGAGCTAGCTACCATCCCCCAATCCCTGTTGTCAGTGCTGAGATAGCTACCACCCCCAAACCCTGTTGTCAGTGCTGAGATAGCTACCAACCCTTGTTGTCAGTGCTGAGATAGCTACCACCCCCAACCCCTGTTTTCAGTGCTGTAATAGCTACCACCCCCAACCCCTGTTGTCAGTGCTGAGATAGCTACCACACCCAACCCTTGTTGTCAGTGCTGTGATAGCTACCACCCCCAACAACCCCTGTTTTCAGTGCTGAGATAGCTACCCTCCCCCAATCCCTGTTGTCAGTGCTGAGAGTCATAAAATCACATCTTCGATCAACTATGTTAAAGATCATTTGGTTGGTTTAGCTACAATATTAAAAGAAAGAACGAGTTGGATATATCTGAAACAATTATTCAGGATTTTGCTTCTGTGAAAGCAAGAAAAATTTATTTTGTAAAAATAAACTCATAACAGTTTGATGACGTTGTCCATTACCAGATTCTTATTTTCGGGACCATACTTAAAAAAAAAATGCTCTGGAAAAGTTGTAAAACCATAATAGGGGTCTTTCACAAATTAAGTCACGCTCAGGGGGGGGGGGGACAAGAATTTGTAAACTTTGTTTCAGGGGCGTTTGGGAGGGGGGGGGGGTTCAAAATGTTTGACGTCACGATTTGAAATTTAAAAAATCAAAAAATCTAAAATTGTCTAATTTAGAAAAAAATCTTTATTCAATTATTTAAAAAAAAACACATTACTTTGAGGTCGCAATAGCCTCAGATATTATATGTACCGTGAAACACAGTCGCGCAAACCTTCTGCGCATATCGAAAAATGATGTAAATGTTTTTGCCATTTTATATTCCGCTCAGGGAGGACTTCATTGTTTCGCATCACAGTTTTCTAACAATACTACATCTTAATCCATTATAGGGAAAATGTTAAAGAATAAACAAAATCTTAGTTTAGTTATGAAAATTTCATGTACGTTTTGATTATTTAGGTGTGACGTGACACTGAAAAAAGGGGGGGCCGATGCGGATGGGTAAAAAAATGTGTGACAGGGGGTCTAAAAAGGTTCCTGTATCTATCTTAAAATTAACTGAATTCAATATTCATAAACTTTTAACGCTTTTTCTGACTGGCCAGTTTAAGATTCTGTGTTTAAGTTTAAGTCTAAAGTAATGCTTTTTGTAAATTATGATTAAAATATTAATTATAATTTTCATCTTTCGGATTTTTTTTCTAAAAAATTAACAGCAAATGTCTTGTTTTTTTTTTTTTTTTTTTTTTTTTTTAAAAATTTATATTATATTTTTTTTTTTTTTTTTTTTTTTTTTTTTTTTTATAAAAAGCAAAAATAGAGGACTGAACAGCATTTATGTAATTTAAGGGGTTGCGGGGCGACATTATCTACGGCGCTGTTAATGCTGCTCACCTAAGACACTTACCCCCGCAAGTACACCATGACCTCCTGACCCTGCACCTCAACCTTGTCACTAA
>CAXITT010000033.1:1201975-1243566 GCA_964033795.1 Lymnaea stagnalis
CCCTTTGGGAACACAGGGTTATATGCAGGGTCAAACAGAGGGCACGCACGAAAAATATTATGTAAACAAGCTCTCTAAAAAAAGAGTCTAGAATCTAGAATGAAAAAAAAAAAAAAAAAAAAGCGATCTTTGGGCAGATGATAAAATAATTTTGTGTAAAGGCAATTCATTGTCAGTCATTGATTTCTGTGACTCATTGTGAGTCATTGATTTGTTTGATAGATTTTCCATTTATATAATTAACCAGCATACAAAAAACCAGCGACAACGTCACAGTGGTCTTCCCCTTTCACAGCGGTCTTTCCCCGCCCCCCCCCTTGACTCCCCTTAATTTCTTTCTGCATGGCGGCCCGGCAGAATGTCTCGCCATCTTTCCCGTGTCCCAGCTCTCCTGACGTAATTACCCACCGGTTGACTCAGAGATCTAGCTGTATCGCGTGGGTCTAGGCGAGGCTGAGCTTAAGACACAGTAGACCACTGAACTTCCATGAATAATGATAAGACCAGATGCTTGTTGATTCTTGACTTTGTCAAAGCGCGGAGCTCCGAGTGTGATGATGAGAGAGCTTTTCTCCCCCGGCCCTCGCTGGCCGGTCGCGTCAGATCTCGTGAATGATCATCACCCCGTGGCGAGTCAATTTTTTCCCCCAACACAAGCAGACGAAACAGCTTTTCGGATAGTTGGGTCTTCTCTATTCTATGAAATGTCTTTACACAACAATCACGTTTGGCTTTGCCTTTATTGCTATTGTTTAAACGAAACAGATATTATTCATAGAGGACAGGATAAAAGGCGCTTACTACTGCTTCTAATGGTGAATTATTGGTTCACTTGAGCACATATAGGACAATAGCCCCCTCCCCACCCCCTGTCCTTTTCCCAATTAGGATGGGTGAATCTTTCCTATAAAACAATACCACAACAACCCCCTCCCTTCTTTACCCACACAGCTCGATAAAGTGAGTTTAAAAAAAAATAAAAAAAAATATATATACCGTTATTTGGATCAGAAATCTGAAATGAATGCTCTTGAAACAGAGATATCTTAAACTGAGATAGTAAATACTGAGATATATAATAGTGACATATATATATATATATATATATATATATATATATATATATATATATATATATATATATATATATATATACTGGCATAGTATAGTCGCCCAATCAGAAAAATTCACAAAGTTTCAAACCCTCTGTTTAAAAAATAACCAGAGAAACGACGAAAAAAGGAATATGTTTCAAGACAAGATGTTTTCTTTTCCACTTCGATCATTTAAATCTGACCAGCCAACTTCTGTGCCGCAATGTGGAACTGAAGGGATTAGGAGAGTCATTAATCGCACTCCTCATCACGCATTGTCTCAGACTCATGATAGCCACTGCAATCATATTTAGGAATCTGAAGCTCGGGTGACTGACTACAGATCTGATAAGTCTGTTCATAGATGAAGTGAAGCTCTGAGATGGAGACCGATCCTAGAGCCCATCTTTAAACCTTCTTTTTTTTTCTTCTTCAGCTTCTCAAAGACTTTCTGCCTCTCGTCACATGGAATATTGCATTGAATTTTTGTGGATTGAATGCTGATTTAAATGAACTGTCACCGAAACAATCACCAGTCCATGGATAAATCAACTATCTCTACGGACGTTTGTGGGGGCACATAAGGGGCTGGGCGTCAGCCCTGGGATAAATCAACTATCTCTACGGACGTTTGTAGGGGCACATAAGGGGCTGGGCGTCAGCCCTGGGATAAATCAACTATCTCTACGGACGTTTGTGTGGGCACATAAGGGGTTAGGCGTCATTCCTGGGATAAATCAACTATCTCTACGGACTTTTGTGGGGCACATAAAGGGCTTGGCGTTAGTGCTTAGAATAAATGGTTGGAAAGACGTAGTTTGTTCTGAAACTTAGCTGAAAGACGCGTACATATAAAAAGCGACCCTTGCTATATATGAAGTCCATTGAATGCTTCATTACGACAACTTTAGGACCGAGTTCACTGCCAGATCACCTATGTTCGGAATGCAACTATAAGCGTTGAAAAGGAACTGTCGGAGTACAATAAACGGAAACTATCGGAGTTCACTGAATGGAAACTGTTGGAGTTCTTTGAAAGGGAACTGTCGGAGTTCATTGAAAGCAAACTGTCGGAGTTCATTGAAAGGGAACTGTCGGAGTTCATTGAAAGGAAACTGTTGGAGTTCAATAAATTGAAACTATCAGAGTTCACTGAATGGGAACTGTCGGAGTTAATTGAAATTGAACTGTCGGAGTTCATTGAAAGGAAACTGTCGGAGTTCATTGAAAGGAAACTGTCAGAGTTCATTGAAAGGGAACTGTCGGAGTTCATTTAAAGGGAGCTGTCGGAATTCGTTGACGTTGGAACGTGGAGCCTTTTTAGGAAGTGTTTCTAAATCTGAAAAAAAAGCCTAAACCAGTGGTTCTCAACCATCCTGATGAGGCGACCTTTTAATACAGTTCCTCATGTCGAAATGGCCAAGATCACAAGTATTACCACGACAGCTAAACGACACCCTGACACTCCATCTCACCAAGACAGCTAAACGACACCCTGACTTTCCATCTCACCAAGACAGCTAAGTGACACCCCCCCCTCTCACCACGACTGCTAAATGAAACCCTGCCCCCCTCTCCCCCATCCCTCACTGTTTCATAACCTAACGCCTAGGTGAACATTACGAAACGTCCCCAAAGTGATATCCTCTCTGTTTAACTAGAAGATTTCTTCTCTCAATCCCCCTCTCAGAAGCGATGTCTCACAGCTTTGCCCGGTAATGAGGACGAGGGTTCAAAGGGTTAACACATTCTGACCAGACGCAGGATTCAAAGGGTTAACAGATTTTCACCAAACACGGTATTCAGATGGTGATACACAATTACTTTCTACTTAGCGACTCTTCGGGTCTGTAATAATCTCACCATACGGCCCCTGTCCATTGATTCTTTCTGAAGTTTTGTCTCAATCCGGGACATAGTTCTGTCTTCATTGAGTTGGTTTGTGTCTGGGCTGAGTGTCCTTTTTGAGGACAGCGCTATTTTGGTTTATTTTCGTTCTGTTTCAGAGAGCAGCAATAGTTATAGAAATAAAGCAACAGTCCAGATCACGTGCCTACAATTGCATACATACTTTAGAGCAGCGGTTCTCAACCTGCATGTCGCGACCCCTTTGGGGGTCGAACGACTATTACACAGGGGTCGCCTATGATCACCAGAAAGACAATATTAATGAAGTAGCAACGAAAATAATTTTATGGTTGGGGGTCACCACTACACAAGGAACTGTATTAAAGGGTCGTGGTATTAGGAAGGTTGAGAGCCACTGATTTAGAGCATTAAATGCCTATGATTTATCCAAAGGGATAAAAAAAATGGCTATATTATCATTATCAATGTCTCCAAAATCACACCCATAAATGTTGTCTTTAAGTCAGACAAAGAAATTCTTGACCGCCTGTTCGTAACCTGGAGGTCATTTCTCCGAAACGCCAACATGTCAGTGCGTAAATCCCAATCCTGCTGGTCACCGACCAAAAACAAACTGGTTGACGGTTCTCCGTTTGTTCCACACGTGTGCACAGTCGTCAGCAGACGACATCATCGACCGGAAGCTGTTGACAATGAAAGCATCATTCCCCCCATCCACCCTCCCGGATGTTGACCGTAGCGATGACGCCATTGTCACAAAGTCTCGATTTGAAATTCAATCCTCTCTGTCCTCCCCCAGCCTCGTTCTCATGCCGTTCAGTAAGATGCATCTCACGCCTCACTCTCCGACATAGACCACAGTGCTTCCTAACAACATCCTCTCAGTGCAAGATACAACGCGAGGGCCACGTTATGTACGTATTCATGTAAACATTAATTCTGCGTCCATAGTTACCATTTCATCAACATTTACCTTTGTTAAAACCCCCCAAAAATGTTTATATATATATATATATATATATATATATATATGTATAATTTAAATGACGTGATATGACTTAAAATAGTAAGGGGAAAAAAAAGAAGAATATAATTGCGTCAATTGGGGTTTATCGTGCTATAGTAAAGCTACATCATATGGTACGCCCCTGTCACATATTAGGGAGGCGTTGTAGGAACGCCCCTTTATGATCCAATTTGCTAATTATCTCATCTTATTTACTTTTGTTAGCGTCCTAGCNACTCAATAAGGGCTGAGAGTCAATCTCTTAGAGCCCTGGACATGATTTCTACGGCGCGCTTCATCTGCCGAGCGCTTCCGTGCTACTTCATGTTTTTGTTTGTTTCTTGGCTGGCAAAAAAAAAAAGAAACTGAAGAAATAAAACTATTAATAAATAAAAAAGGCAATACGTATCAAAACTCAACACACACTCCTATAATCCACTAAACATACACATGAAAATATCTATACACATGAAAAGTAGCCATTATAGGGCACTGCAGACGTTTGAAGGAGCAGAAGTTTTCACCCTTGTTCATCTTTTTCGCCTAAGAAACAGAAATAGTATCTCGACATGTACAAACTGACGTCGCTATAGAGGCGGTCAGCTTTTTTAAAAACCGAAAGTGGTGTCAGTCACTTTGGTGTTCTCTTTGATGGTAGTAAACTGAATGAGCCCTGTCAGTCATGTGTGTATTAATAGGATTATCATTTGTATGTGTAAATTAGATTTAACATGAATATTGCGTTTAAGATTACATCTCGAGTTTGAGACCGATTCAAAGATTTAATTTGATTAAACTGTACAGAAAAAAAATTAAATAAGAAAAAATGAGGTGCATAGAAACACGACTCGAATTTGACAACTGAAAATTGAACGATAAATGTAATCACATCCATCCATTACATTTTTCCAGAACCAAAACAATAAAGAAACTAACTGTTCAATTATATAGTAGACTCTAGTATTTTACTTCAATAATCACTGCAACTAAATCAATACGCTTTTAAATTTTAATTTGCTACCATTATCGGTAGTCAAACTCAAAATTTCACATACATCCAACAGACACAAAAAGCCTACCGTTGGAAATGGCCGGCATTTAACTTTCAAATGAAAAGTTTGGATTTTTTTGGGGTCTTTAAACCATTTTTTAGGCCTAACACAAACAGTTTTAAACTATATTTAAAATTTAGTATTTAACTTGATTGATTTCAAAGGTGCATTCAGATGGACACGCCCTTTATTTACAAATCCCGGGTTCCTGGCGTTAGGATTTTGGGTCAAAAATTTTAAGTTATGTACTTAAAAACTAACATAAAAAGTACTCTCTTTGAATAAGTGTTGAGATTTTATTCTCAAATGAATATGGAAAAATTCAAATACTTTCTAATTTTATGAGTAAAGTAGTTATGGATTTGATTAAACTGAATTTGTTTGAAATATTTTTTTATAGTTTTATGGGCCTTGTATGCTACTGGCCTAGTTATAGGGCCTTTTCTGCCCCTGCTCTAGTCATAGGGCCTTGTAAGATACTGATCTAAAGGTTATAGGGCTTTGTATGTCACTGCTCTAGTTATATGGCCTTGTATGCCACTGCTCTAGTTATAGGGCCTTGTATGCCACTGCTCTAGTTATAGGGCCTTGTATGCCACTGCTCTAGTTATAGGGCCTTGTATGCCACTGCTCTAGTTATAGGGCCTTGTATGCCACTGCTCTAGTTATAGGGCCTTGTATGCCACTGCTCTAGTTATAGGGCCTTGTATGCCACTGCTCTAGTTATAGGGCCTTGTATGCCACTGCTCTAGTTATAGAGCCTTGTATGCCACTGCTCTAGTTATAGAGCCTTGTATGCCAATGCTCTAGTTATAGAGCCTTGTATGCCACTGCTATAGTTATATAGCCTTGTATGCCACTGCTCTAGTTATAGGGCCTTGTATGCCACTGCTCTAGTTATAGGGCCTTGTATGCCACTGCTCTAGTTATATGGCCTTGTATGCCACTGCTCTAGTTATATGGCCTTGTATGCCACTGCTCTAGTTATAGAGCCTTGTATGCCACTGCTCTAGTTATAGAGCCTTGTATGCCACTGCTCTAGTTATAGGGCCTTGTATGCCACTGCTCTAGTTATATGGCCTTGTATGCCACTGCTCTAGTTATAGAGCCTTGTATGCCACTGCTCTAGTTATAGAGCCTTGTATGCCCACTGCTCTAGTTATATGGCCTTGTATGCCACTGCTCTAGTTATAGGGCCTTGTATGCCACTGCTCTAGTTATATGGCCTTGTATGCCACTGCTCTAGTTATAGGGCCTTGTATGCCACTGCTCTAGTTATAGGGCCTTGTACACTACTGATCTAAAGATTATTTTTCATTAAAGCCAATTCTGTTGCCTTGAAATTCACAATGAAAAAACAAACGACAAATAATGTCGTGTCCATAAATCAAATTAACATCAATAATAAAAATTTAAAAACATGTTTTTAATCTCAGCAATGTCTAACGCGAACAGGTTGAACCTCTGTGTAATAAGAGAACATGTTGAACCTCTGTATAATAAGGGAGCATGTTGAACCTCTGTATAAAAAGATAACATGTTGAACCTCTGTATAATAATGGAACAGGTTTAACATGGTAGCCCCCACTCAAACCCCCCTCCCCCTCTCTCTTAAAGGTTAAAAAATGTGCTTTCATTATCCAGTATCACTTCCAAAGAGTTCAAACATGTTTATTTACTAAGCCTTGATACAATTAAATTTGCGAAAACGTGTTTTCCTTGCTAAATATTCTTGGACCTGGTTTTATTAAAAGGGTTGATAAATATTCTAAGCCAAGGGCCGGCATCCACGTCCGTTAACATCAATCTCCGGGACCAAAACATTTGATCTCCCCCTGCCAATATTTGGGCATCTCCTTGTCTGTCACTCACCGATGCTTTCTGTCTGCACCATTACCCCCTCCTCCTCCTCTCCACCCTCTGGCCTCCCAGCCCACATCTCCTACCCCACCCCTTTAGTGTTTTCGCCGGGTGCGTAATTTCCTAGAACGACTTTGTGGTATTGCTACCCGCGTGTGTTCTATATTTCCCTCCAGTATTTTCTGTCACCAGCCAATACGTTAAGGCAACAACTGGCCCGGCCTTTCTATTTGCCCAGCGCCAAATTTTACTTGGAGTCACACGTTGGTATTCTAGCAATACTGGAGGAGAAATCTTCCCCTTTTAGCACGACGGAGTCGGTTAGTAATGCCGCCTTGACATCTTGCAGTCAGATGGTTGTACCACTCTTACTAATCAAGCAGTCAGATGGTTGTACCACGCTTGCCATCAAGCAGTCAGATGGTTGTACCACGCTTGCCATCAAGCAGTCAGATGGTTGTACCACGCTTGCCATCAAGCAGTCAGATGGTTGTACCACACTTGCCATCAATCTGTCAGATGGTCGTACCATGCTTACCATCAAGCAGTCAGATGGTTGTACCACGCTTGCCATCAAGTAGTCAGATGGTTGTACCACGCTTGCCATCAAGCAGTCAGATTGTTGTACCACTCTTGCCATCAATCTGTCAGATGGTTGTACCACGCTTGGCATCAAGCAGTTAGATAGTAAAACCACCCTGAGACCTTTCAGTCTGATTGTAACACCCTTTAAATGAAGTATTCACCTTTAATACTATACGAGTGTATAACACAAGCCTTACATATCCAGATAACTTTAAGACTCAACTTAAGACTCAAATTAAGACTCAACTTAAGACTCAAGTTAAGACTCAAGTTAAGACTCAAGTTATGACTCAAATTAAGACTCAACTTAAGACTCAAGTTAAGACTCAAGTTAAGACTCAAGTTAAGACTCATGTTAAGACTCAAATTAAGAATCAACTTAAGACTCAACTTAAGACTCAACTTAAGACTCAACTTAAGACTCAACTTAAGACTCAACTTAAGACTCAACTTAAGACTCAACTTAAGACTCAAATTAAGACTCAACTGAAGACTCAACTTAAGACTCAACTTAAGACTCAAATTAAGACTCAACTTAAGACTCAACTTAAGACTCAACTTAAGACTCAAATTAAGACTCAACTTAAGACTCAAGTTAAGACTCAACTTAAGACTCAACTTAAGACTCAAATTAAGACTCATGTTAAGACTCAAATTAAGAATCAACTTAAGACTCAACTTAAGACTCAACTTAAGACTCAAGTTAAGACTCAACTTTGACACTCAAGATAACCTGGGCAACTCTGTGACCGTATACCGACCAATGACCTGTATTATCGTGCGTCTAAACCTGTTCCAACCCCATTCAATTCCACTGTTGGCAATTTTAATTTTGAAAAAATTATGACATTTTCATTTGGTTTCAAAAAGGTTACACTTTCGTATCTTTAACGGTCAATTGAAATGCCTCATATCGGAAATTAAACTGGTTATTAGGTCAAAAACCATAGCTGTACTAGTAATAAAAGATAGATTATTATTTAAAAAAACAACAACTGTAATGCAAATGTTATTGATATCAAATAACGTATTCCTGCTTACTTCGTGTCTTAAGGCTTCCAAATATCCTTATCTTCTCCACCGCACATATCCTTTCAGCGATCCAATCTGTAAGCGCTCGTTTTATACAGGTTCTCACATGATTGTGTAGCAGCCTCACTGCGTTTTCTTTGCATCGAAAACATTGTCAGATAATTGAAATTAAAATAAATTTCTGGATGTATCTTATATTTAAAAAGTAACTCATCCAATTAGCAGCAACTTATGGACGACTACACAAAAGCCATTGAAAGACGAAGCTCATTCATCTCTGCCATAAGGCTGTGTGTCTCCGTCTGTACAGCATTGTCTACGCGTTGAAATTATTAAAACTATAATTTATATCCAGACGTTAAGTGTGTAGGTAAGCTATAATATATTAGAAGTTAGGTGTAGGTAAGCTATTAGAGGTTAGGTGTAGAGCTATTAGAAGTTAGTTGTGGGTAACTATTAGAGGTTAGGTGTAGGTAAGCTATTAGAAGTTAGGTGTAGGTAAGCTATTAGAGGTTAGGTGTAGGCAAGCTATTAGAAGTTAGGTGTAGGTAAGCTATTTTCATACCTGTTTCAAAGTATTTTTTTTTTCCAACAATCAGAAATAAATGTAATCGACCTAATTCGAATCCCAAATTTATACTGCCGTCTTATGAAAAAATAATCTTATAATATAATTCCCCAGTGGATGTTATCATGTTGCCCGTCCCCCTTGCTGACAGTGATGCGCGCTCATGCTTCCCCCATCGTACGCACCACATGCACATAAATAACACATTCTCCAATAAGCTCCTTTATTTATGCTTATATATCTAGAGAGCATTTAGTAAACTCTTAAGTCAATACAACTAAGCATGTGTGGATATATGGGACACGTGTGGATATGTGGGGCATGTGTGGATATGTAAAGTTATTCCAGCATTTTACACGCGCATTATGGCCGCATAGCCCCAGCTAGTAATGAATTTAACTGTTATGCATCTCCAATCCCACGCAATAATCCTTTTTCCCCTTTATTACGCCACACTATTAAATGAACTCTGCTATTACAACTGATTCACATCTAAAACACATTATATTTGATGATCATTCAATGAAAACTTTGTTCTGTTTTTTAGGTTGTTTTTGAAAATAAATTTCCATTTCTTTGTCTATTTTCTTTAAGACAGCAGATGGCAAATAAAGGGACATCGCTGGAAAAAGGAAAGAAAAGAAAATGTTGAGATTTTAGCTGTTGACTTGAAACAAAACAAGGCTTCCATCGAAAGCAAATGTCTGCCACTTCCGGTGATGTCAATGTTGTTCAGACAGCCTTCAATTTAGTGCCATACTCACCTCTGCTCCTGCTCACTAATGGCTGACAATGAAACAAAACTTTTAAAAAAAAAATGAATTGAGCCGCCCTCCATTTTCCCAGCAAAGCGCCCCTTCCACAGAGCAAGGGAAATCATTCGAAGCAGAGGATTTTAAGGATTTTGTCAGACCGTGTAAACTCAATGCAAAGATTGGACGGTGATAGAACTTCGTTTCTTATCCTGGGTGTGGACAGATTATAGCCGGCACCAGAATAGGCCCGGCCGATGTCTATGGTGACAACTTTAACGATGTCCGAGTGGGACAGACTAGTGTTTTTGTTAGCGATGTCCGACTGGGACAGATTAGTGTTTTTGGTAGCGATGTCCGACTGGGACAGACTATTGTTTTTGTTGGCGATGTTCGACTGGGACAGACTATTGTTTTTGTTGGCGATGTCCGAGTGGGACAGACTAGTGTTTTTGTTAGCGATGTCCGACTGGGATAGACTAGTGTTTTTGTTAGCGATGCAGCCTGGAAAGCGTTTCCATTATCAGGCCATGAAAATTTACTGGGCTGATTAAAATGACTTTTGGCGTGTCGTAATATGGCTTGTCAATGGATTTTTTAAAAGATTGTTTTCAGTACGTTACGTTAGAACAATGTTGAATTATTGGAAAGGATAAATTCTTTCACTTTTTCCATAAAATTGATTTACACTAAATGCCACCAGCTTTACTTGTTACAACTGAAGCAGTTGAAGTAAATCTATTTTTTTTTTCTCCATTATTTACAGAAGTGTGGGAGGGAAGAGTCATAAAGTTACAACTCTATTCGTTACGTGTGTCCGATTCTTGGACAATTAAATCTGTTGACCTCATTTTCGTTATAAACACAAGCATAGCCTCCTAAAATAATTACATCTGAAGCGCTTTGGTAATCTGAGGTAATTAAATGTATTTAATGCCATCACAGGGAGCACATGCGGTGGTTTTTATTCAAACGTTTCAACATCATCAATACCGATGGGGAGACAGATGTGCATCGTAGTTCCTTAAAGAATGCTGGTCAATTTCTAACATTTAACTTGTGCCAATGCTATTTTAGTGTCCGGACACATTAACTGTCTCATACAAAAGCCAAAATGGCCTATAAGTTTCAGGGAATAAATACCATAAATGGCTAATTATTTCTGGGGAATAGATACAAAAATGGATTGTAAGTTCGAGGGAATAAGTACAGAAATGGCGTTCATGTTTGAAAAACAAATATGACATCTAACAAACAAACTTTCTTTTTTTTTAATATTAAACATTTTTCAAGAATCCGCAAATGTCTGAAAATTTGCCTCTACCGAAGTGCCAACATTTGAGAAACGCAATAAGAACAAAGATAAAAACGCAGTAAGAACAAACGGAAGCCGTAAGAGAATCATTGTTCGTGTACACAACGCAATCGGGGTGTGGAGTGGATGTCTTTATTCCTAGACAAACATGAGTGTATTTTGACAGTTTCTGACATCCCCACTGACAGGGCGGGCCAGGGCTCTAGACCCGAGGTTTCCTGTGTTTGGTCTTGAGCGGGGTTGTCTCTAGAAACACCACGACAGATAACTGGAAACGGAAGAAATACAGAGGACCATTATGCGTTGGCGGTTTAACCAAGGGGAAAAAGAAAAAAAAAAAACCAAGAATAATTATAAATATCCCAAAAACAACAAAAGATCCATCGTTTCAAAGGATTGTGTTGCCACTCAGAGGAGCCAAATTTTTTTTTTTTTTTCGGATTCCGATTTGTACATATTTGATGAAGTTTGAGCTCCACCCGGGCACTTAAATGGTGGATTTTGAAGTGGATTGTTTGTGACACTGTGTGCTTGAGATAAATGGGGGATTTCGAAGTGGATACAAAGTTAATGACAAATTGCCGAAATATTTATTTTTGAGTATTTCTGGGTTTCGACATTTTCGTTTTTTAAGAACTCTTTAAAAAAAATTAAATAAATGTAAATTAATTTTTTAAAAAGATCTTAGAAATTTTTGTAAAATATTATTTTGTTAACCCTATAAATGAGTGAAAGTCATTTTTAATTTTAATTTTTATTTTTAACGATTCGATTCATGCACATCGTATTTGATATCAATGGACGCTCATTTCTCAGAATTAAGATACACATAGCTTGCTGTTACTTACGAAAGTTACCAAACACTTCAATCGGCGTTGAATCATGGTCAAAAGGATGTTTTTTTTCTGACGTAATTATAGGGTCACGTCATTTCTGGCAAATCAACCTTGATTTTTAAATAAAGCACGCATTTGGATTGGTGACTTGTCAGGAAAATGTTCGTGTGATCGGTGATCCTTTTATGAAATGCGGTTAGACCGAGCGGAGTGTGCTCTTTAAATAGGCAATTTTTCAGTTTGGTGTCACCTCTGAGATTCTGTTTCGCGATGAGATCCGCACCCCACGCAACCCCCTAGCTACGCCCTTGATATCCCCTCTCTCTCTCTCCCTGTGTTTATATATATTTATATATATATAAATATAAATGCATACGGAGATAGATATATAAATAGATAGATAAATGTCCCCTGTATGTGTCCCCTGTATGTTACGCATTTATGGTTCACCTGTATGTGTCATCTATATGTTTCACCTGTATGTCTCCTGTGTGTATCGCCTGTATGTGTCACGTGGATGTGTCACCTTTACGTGTCACAATAAATATGTTTCACCTGTATGTGTCACTTGTATGTGTCATCTGAATGTGTCACCTTTGTGTGTCGCCTGTATATGTCACCGGTATTTCTCCTTTGATTAAAATCTTTGTTTAAAAGGTGCATTCCAGGGCAGCTTTTGATAATGCAAATATTATTCCAATCACAAACATGTACACAATATTAATCCAATCACAAACATGTCCCAATCATTAACTCTGGTTACAATTTTCAAAAAAAACTAATATGACAAAAAGCGTGCTCAATAAGCCCAAAGCTCAATATTTACCATAACTTTTGTATTCTGACTAAATCAAGTATCTTCATTACTTTCTTATATGATTTGTCATTCAAATAATTACAACAGTACGAACACGTATGAAAACGTCAATATGTAACGTGCCAGTCAGTCGACCAGTTACTCCACCAGTCAGTCAGCCAGCCAGTCAATTAGTCAGTCAACCAGTCCATCAGACAGTCAGTCATCAGTCAGTCAACCAGTCCATCAGACAGTCAATCATCAGTCAGTCATTTAATAAGCCTGTCAGTCAATCATCAACACGTCATTTAGTCAGTCAATCGGTCGGTCAGTCAGTCAATCAATCAGTCAGTCAGCCAGGCAGCGAGCCAGTTAGTTTGTCAGTCGATCTGTCATTCAGCGAGTAAGTCAATCAGTAAATTACAGTCATACCTCCAGCCCGGGCAGATATTTAGACATTCTTGACATGTGACGAAGTCTGCTATTGATTTCTTTCCCATTCATGCTTCCGTATCATTGTTGGTTTTGACAAAGAAACGATATTTTATAATTAATTTAAAGCGTCTTGGTGACAAAACAAATGACATCCTAAATAAGACAAGCCCCCAGACTTTCAATAAACCCCAAAACGTGGCGTGGAGTGTGTGGAGTGCGTGGAGTCTTCCATTGGTTCCTTTCAAAGAGGTGAACATTAACTTGCAAGAGGTGTTTGAGTCGTAACGTGCAGTGATACGAACCTGGTCGCATCGGGATTAAGTCTCCAGGTGTCACAACAGAGGATTACGTCACGCAATGATGTTTTGTTTATTGGAGATGCATGCCCGCAGTGTATCGGCCAGGTTATTTTTAAAATCTCCTATATATATATATATATATATATATATATATATATATATATATATATATATATATTTAGCTTCTGGTGCGTCCTGCTTCCTATTCCAAATCGCACCCCCCCCCCACCTCCACATGTGTAATTAGTTAAGATAAGATATTTTTTGTGTGATCAAAATAATTGGAAATTAGTTTATGTGATTCATCGTACATAATTTTTTCAGTCCTGATAATGCTTGTTAGAGTTTTCCGCTGTTCCTTAAAATTAGTCTGTAGCAAGATATTCGGCGTGTTAAAGTGCGGTAAGAATAACTGTTTTTTTTAAACTGGATTTTTGTTTGAACGGAGTTCTGGTTTTTCCTCTCAAAGATCAGGGACACCCCTTTTTGTCTGTGGCCAATTTGTCTTTGAATGGTTGTTTTGATCTTGCCATTAGTTTACAAGAGGACGTATCAATTTTTGTAATATGGTGGATATGAATTTGTCTTCATATATTGCAAAGATTTCCGAAAATCGTGATAAACAACACAACGTTATCGGTCAAAGCTGATAAAACACATTCAACAAGCCTTGATTCCAAAGAAAACTTTGTAAAATCCTCTAAACTATTACGAAAACTGAAACAAATATGCACAGATGAAATCGAGTCACCTGCAAAGAGGCGCCCTGGAAGTAGAATACTAGATCAATAGTACAAAGTTTTAACAAAAAGTCTGTCATGCAACAAGCTTCAAACTTGACGTCTCAACTCCAGTATACAGGTTGAATTTTTTCACATGTGGGAGGCGACAATTATTATGTTATTGTTAGAATTCCTCTGTCACACAGCGAGCTTTATGCGTAACGTCTGAACTCTGGATCGTTTGATTTTTCATTAGAAATGAATTTTGTTTTAAATGTCACTGTTTTCTTACATCTTTGTAAACAAAAAGGCGCCAAAAATAAAGTAGCCAAGGGCGTCAAAAACCCAGTTACCGTCCTGGCCAGACGCCGGGTCTTCCTGATCTCGGTGTGTGCGGCGGCACGCAGGAGACCTCCCTCGGCCTGGACCACTACCACCCACACCCGCTCGATCGGATTTGCTGATGGACGCTTTCCCCGCCTAGAGTCGACCGAAGACGCAGGGTTAAAGTGTTTGCAGCCGACTCTCCAATTGACGCCTCCCACCCAACCCTGGGAAGCGTCGGACGCCCTATAAGAGGGTTTCTACAGTAAGTTTCAACCACGCAACTAGTTTGCGAAGTAGCTGGGATGAAAACGGTTGCCTAGGAGCAGCTTTATCAGGGCTACATATTTAGAATCATCGGCTCGAGGTTTCTACATTCGCCTCTAGCCTCATAATCGTTTAACGGTATCGTGTAAATATGATAACTAAGTTTTTGTAATAAAATGAACGACAACATCTTCTATGTCGACGGGTTTTTGCACAGCGTCATCTTTATTCCGACATCCGGCAACTGCCTGTTCCTATCTGTGGTTTATTTCTTGACACAAACGTTTTCCCATTACGACATATGGCAGTAGATTTCGTTGAATATTATAGAAAATTAGTAATTAACTCTTTTTTGTGAGTATCTTCTCAAAATATCCTAGTTATTAACATTCCATGACTGGGTTATATGAAGAGGGGGCACTATCAAAACCCTAGAGCAAAACAGCTTAAAGGCAGACCAAGGCTTAGATGGAGGGATGATATGGAAAAAATATGTACAGCAGCAGGGAATACAAGCATAGAAAAAGAAAAGCATTAGTTAGGTCTGAGTGGAAGGAAGTGGTGAGGCAGGCCAAAGCCCTACACGGGCTGTAGCGACACAGGGATGAATTAGGTTATATTTACAAGTCCGCCAACATTTCAAAGGTTAACTGATAACATAAACGTTATTAATTGAGATATTGATTATAGTAATTGTTTTCATAAAATAGTTCAATTTTTAAAAAAAAATTCAAAATATGGTAGTCGTGAGAACAACGAATCAAACCTTTAAAAAAATTATAATAATAATTCCCTGTCTAATTATATAAACCTTTTAAATGTGCATGATTGGAATGGGGTAGTGAGAAAAGTGTGTCCGATTTATAGAAACTGTGGTGCTACACAATGTATGTTCTAGTCGCACATCGGGTTTTATAAAACAAAGTCATTAAATTAATAAGTTTAAACCAATGCTTTACGTTATATTCTATTTGAATTGATTGCTCTTTTCAATGTCCCATGAGTCTGTATCAGATGATGGAAAGTCAGTCATTGGTCGAAAATAAGATGAAAGACATCATAGCAACAATACCATGGATTTTAAAAAAAAAATGTAGTTGGTTTTGTTTATACAGTACGTATAAGAGTGACCCATAATGCTCTATCACATTTAACAGTATGTAATGAGAGTGACCACTGTACCGATCATTTTAACATATACCGTAATAACAAAGTCGACATCAACATTTTCAATTATTTCTGTCGAAAGTATAATTAATTATTTTTTAATACATGTCTAATTAATAAAATAGTACACACTATAATCAGAGAGTGAGAAACAACATGTTAAATTCATAAAAATATCAGTTTTATTATTTGAATTGTTGTTAATGATTCTACTTGACTACTTTCAGAATATTTTGCATCTTTCTTTGATTTTTAAAATTATGTTGAATCGCTTAAAATATATCCAAAATATTCCTGGTTCTTTGCAATGTTGCATGTGTAAGATTTATTACTCTTTGCAAGGGAAAAACCGATAGACGTTACATGATACAATAAACAACACCTTTGGCATCTACCACGGCTTCTCATCACCATTGGTATCTACCACAGTAGAGACAGACCGAATTTCGGCTTCGATTTCGGCGCCGAAAGTGGCCATTTGATCATTTTCGGCCTAGTTTTGGTTTCGGCCGAAAGAGAAAAGTTAATTTCGGTTTACTTTCGGTTTCAGCCAAAATTGACTTAGACTTTCGGCCATCTGGCCAAAAGTGTGTGAGGTTTTCGGTCATCAACCAGAAGTCAGACTGTCTGTCTGTTTCTAAGTCGACAATCTGATATTCATTAGTGCTTGACGTCTTGCTGTCAGTGTATTTTAAATGAATAATATTCAGCGAAAGCTGCCTATAGCTGCATGATGACCTACTGGTACTATATTTTCAAAACATTACATTTCAATTAGGCCCTAGACAAATGTAAACAGTTTTGTGGAAGAAAAACTAAAGGAATGGTAAGATTTATATCATTATTTTTGTTTTAATTGTGCTTCAAAAATAAAATTTGGAACCGTAGGTTCATTCCGTTCCTTGATTTTTTATATTCATTTTGATTTATCATTATCAAGCACATCAACGGTGTCATAGGCAAAGGTGAATAAATTTTCATTTTTATTTTTGTGTCTTTTTTTTTTTTTTTAATTAAAAAGCAAACTTAGACCTTTTCAAACCATTCATTTCTTGAAATTCATCATTATCAAACCAAAAAACATTTTTGTTGACGAAATAACATGCGTGTGCATGGATCACGGGTTCGTATTATAATTATGTATTAGGTCTACTGCAGACCTGTGTACTTTTATGATTGGGCGACCAGTTTAGGTGTCTTTTAAGACTCTACGTCGAAACCCATCAGAACTATAATTTTAAGAGACCCGGTTAAAAATAATAACTTTCGCCACCAATGGGGCTGGGTGAGTGTGGTCTCCGAACGAAATAATTACGTCACCAGCACGGAAATACTAATGCGTTGTTACTAGGCTAAATTTTAATACCGTGTCATCTTGCAAGCTATTAATGAAAACACAAAACATTAGCATTACGAAAAAATCAAAACATTATGGTGATATTTTTATAGCCTTAATAACATATATTTAGGTGGCAATTGGCTCTATTAGAGCCACAGTAATTAGTGTAGGTATATGTTCTAGAATGTAATTATATTATAAAAGCAAAGGGCACTCAAGGGTATATCTTGCATTAATTTTGCCTCCCCCCCCCACACACTTTTATTTTTCTTCCAAATTTTTTCTTACCATACTAATTTTAAAACATTTTAAAGCAATTTAAATTACTTTTAAATTACAATATTTGATGCCAAAGTATTCATTAGATCCAGGGTCTCAAAATCAAATCATCTGGAGGCCGCAGGAGGTAGTGTCTGATTGAGATTGGGCCGCATCAAATATTCCCCCCCAAAAAAGCGTTTACAAGTTCATTAAAGTACAAATTTTACAATCTGCTCAACCTTTATAAATAACAAATAAAAACATTAAGGTTCCTCAAGAACTTGGCTTCACTTTCTTTCACATACTCACTGTTTCCAGAGGCCTGGCAGCGTTTCTTTTTACACAGCTGAGCATATATGGCTTGCGTGAGGCAGCAACTGAGATCCTCAGTATAGTTTGAAGAGCCTCATCAGTGAGTTTGGCCCTGCTCTTTGACTTGTTAAAGTGCATAGTGGAAAAGAGCTTTTCACACAGATAGGTACTCCCAAAAAGTCATATGATCCGTTTGAACAACCTGGACATTTCAGGGAAGGTGGAGGGCAAAGCAATAAAATGTCTATGCTTGTGTTTTTCCATTCAGTTCCCTGCGCGGGGCATCTAGCACATTAAAGGTTAAAGGGTCAGCAAAAAGCTACAAAGTGGCTGTCTGTGTTTTGATGTCTAAAAAAATGTGATCAAATTCTTTCTGTAACTTTGCAATGGCATCAGTATACTTACTACTAAACTACTACTAAATGGTGTGCCCGAGTCCATGAGTACTTTGCATGTTGGGAAATGGCAGAGGTTTATCTAAGAACCATAACACAAGTTTTGTGCAGAATGCCCTGAAAATGTCATAGGCAACACTGACAAGCTACCCCTGGTCTTGTAACTACTTGTTGAGTAAATTCAGCTCCTGTGTAATTTCAACCAGAAAAACCAAGTCCATGAGCCATTTGGTGTCACTTAGTACAGGAACACCCCATCCTTCTCCACGAAGGCTTTAAATGCTAAAACGTGTCAAACAGTAGGCAGGAGCAGGCCATATTTATGAATTATTGATGCGATGGAAGCATCTATTGTGAGGTTGAATGAATTTTGACTTCTATCGTAGTAAAGGCCTTTTTGGCTAACCCTATTTTGAAAGACAGTCCAACTATATGAAGCTGAAACTTTGAAAACAACGGAGAGCTTTACGCAGAAAGTAGAGACCTTCATTGTAACGGACTATGTTTTCACAAGAAAACAGAGAGGTAGCATGAGTGAACAGTGATTTGTGTTGACCATGTTTATCCACGAGGAGAGACAATCAATGGATTGTATTTTTGGGAACAAATGTGAGCTCCACGTTTTTGGAGAGTAAAATTATGTTTTTGTCCGAGCGGTTGTTTTCCACGCTTTGCTGGTAATAAAAGTATGAGTTGACTGAGATAGTCAGAGCTGAGCGCAGAGCGGTAGGGAGAGCTAGGAGAGCGGAGTTATTAAACAGTTGAGCTGAGTTGTAGCAGTGTGAGGACGTGTCTTTCCGAATGATGGAATACTATATATATATATGTGAAATTACATTCATGCAAGGATTATTATTAATATTATCAGTATAAAGTGTGTTCAATAAAGTACTGTAAGTTTTAACCAGAATTGAGTATTCTTCTTTGCGTGCCTGGATAATAAGTGGAAGAATGAAGAAGTCTTAGTCGGCATCCTGAAGTATTAACACAAGTAACCATCCTACTGACATAACCCACAGCATAAGAAATAAGATCCCACGCCATGTCAGAGTAGATGTGTTACTTAGAAAGATCCTGAACATCAAATGGCCAAATATTATCACCAACAAACATCTACTAGAAAGGACTCACCAGGTGCCCATCGACGAAGACATCTTAAAGAAAAGATGGAGCTGGTTAGGATTTTCAGCCGAAAATCTCTGTAAGCTTTGGGTTTCGGCTTCGGTTTCGGCCGAACATATTTTTTTAACTTTCGGCCTATTTTCGGTTTCGGCTGAAAATCATTTTTAACTTTCGGCCTGGTTTCGGTTTCGGGCGAAGTCAGAAAATCACTTTCGGTTGGTCTCTATACCACAGCTTCTCATTACCCTTGGTATCTAACACATCATATCATCACTGCTTAACCAGTCCAACACATTACTTAATTATGTTTTTTTCGTTTGAGCCTGAATGGATTAGACGTTGAAAGATTGAATGAATTAGACGTTGAAAGATTGAATGGATTAGACGTTGAAAGATTGAATGGATTAGACGTTGAAAGATTGAATGGATTAGACGTTGAAAGATTGAATGGATTAGACGTTGAAAGATTGAATGGATTAGACGTTGAAAGATTGAATGCATTAGACGTTGAAAGATTGAATGGATTAGACGTTGAAAGATTGAATGGATTAGACGTTGAAAGATTGAATGGATTAGACGTTGAAAGATTGAATGGATTAGACGTTGAAAGATTGAATGGATCAGACGTTGAAAGATTGGTTTCTGTACTTTAAGCTACCCGCTCTAAGGTGGTACTCTCCCTTGAATGACATTTGCTGTGTAGTCAGCCCCGTCAATGGAAAAGTCGAAGACGCACACGTTAAATAAATACATGAAAACACGGGAATGGCAGAGAATAAAATGAGAGAAATTGGATGTCCCGGGCAGGGGTGGAATTGGGCCCTAGGATACCGGGAAAAATCCCGGTCGCCCGACAGGGTCGGGTATATTTGTGTCGTCTCAACCGTTGATATTTGTGTTGTCTGAACCGGTGATATATGGTCGTATTGACCAGTGATATTTGGGTCGTATTGGCCAGTGATAGTTGGGTCGTATTGGCCAGTGATAGTTGGGTCGTATTGGCCAGTGATAGTTAGGTCGTCTTGGCCAGTGATAGTTAGGTCGTCTTGGCCAGTGATAGTTGGGTCGTATTGGCCAGTGATAGTTGGGTCGTATTGGCCAGTGATAGTTAGGTCGTCTTGGCCAGTGATAGTTAGGTCGTATTGGCCAGTGATATTTTGGTCGTATTGGCCAGTGATATTTGCGTCGTATCGGCCAGTATTAGTTGGGTCGTATTGGCTAGTAATATTTTGGTCGTATTGCCCAGTGATATTTTGGTCGTATTGGCCAGTGATATTTTGGTCGTATTGGCCAGTGATATTTTGGTCGTATTGGCCAGTGATATTTTGTTTGTATTGGCCAGTGATATTTTGATCGTATTGGCCAGCGATATTTCGA
This sequence comes from Lymnaea stagnalis, assembly GCA_964033795.1. NCBI lineage: Eukaryota > Metazoa > Mollusca > Gastropoda > Lymnaeidae > Lymnaea > Lymnaea stagnalis. The sequence continues at coordinate 1,222,761 of CAXITT010000033.1, forward strand.
TCGTATTGGCCAGTGATATTTTGATCGTATTGGCCAGTGATATTTTGATCGTATTGGCGAGTGATATTTTGAATGTATTGGCCAGCGATCTTTGTGTCGACTGGGGCGCTTTGACAAAACAAAAACCACTTACATATGTCTGTCTCGTGCCCATTGGACTGTCTTAGTCACTTTGGCCTTTCCCAAGGATTCCAGAGCTTAAATAAATTCCTTTAACTTGCCCTTGTAAGTTTTCATGGGTACTGAACAATCATTCAAATTTGATCTGCATATTATTTGTTTGAGGGAGATAGATAACTATTTCAATAATTTCTAATAGATTAATATTTACATTTTACGATGTTGATCAGTGCAAATACTTTCCTGCATCACGTGTATACATTCCAAGACTTGTTCAGTTTTGTTGGCAAACAGCAACATTACGACACGGCAACAGCTTTGTTTTCCAGAATATTTCACGTCATTAAAAAAAAAAGACTATTTTAAAATCTTCCTAACGTTCGTTGAAATACGGGTCAGAAAATATTATCAAAATTAAAAAAACTAAAGTTCAGTTTCAACTACATTTAAATCGAATATTTCGGCTTGATCAGAGTGCCTTAGTACCCTTAAGCACCTACTCTCTTTAGCTTTATAGAATGGCTTACTAACCTTCTGCATACACTATTTGGCTTTATAGAATGCCTTACTAACCTTCTGCATACTTTATTTGGCTTTATAGAATGCCTTACTAACCTTCTGCATACTTTATTTGGCTTTATAGAATGGCTTACTAACCTTCTGCATACTTTATTTGGCTTTATAGAATGGCTCACTAACCTTCTGCATACTTTATTTGGCTTTATAGAATGCCTTACTAACCTTCTGCATACTTTATTTGGCTTTATAGAATGGCTTACTAACCTTCTGCATACTTTATTTGGCTTTATAGAATGCCTTACTAACCTTCTGCATACTTTATTTGGCTTTATAGAATGGCTTACTAACCTCCTGCATACTTTATTTGGCTTTATAGAATGGCTTACTAACCTTCTGCATACTTTATTTGGCTTAATAGAATGGCTTACTAACCTTCTGCATGCTTTATTTAGCTTTATAGAATGGCTTACTAACCTTCTGCATACTTTATTTGGCTTTATAGAATGCCTTACTAACCTTCTGCATATTTTATTTAGCTTTATAGAATGGCTTACTAACCTTCTGCATACTTTATTTGGCTTTATAGAATGGCTTACTAACCTTCTGCATACTTTATTTGGCTTTATAGAATGGCTTACTAACCTTCTGCATACTTTATTTAGCTTTATAGAATGGCTTACTAACCTTCTGCATACTTTATTTGGCTTTATAGAATGGCTTACTAACCTTCTGCATACTTTATTTAGCTTTATAGAATGGCTTACTAACCTTCTGCATACTTTATTTGGCTTTATAGAATGGCTTACTAACCTTCTGCATACTTTATTTGGCTTTATAGAATGGCTTACTAACCTTCTGCATACTTTATTTGGCTTTATAGAATGCCTTACTAACCTTCTGCATACTTTATTTGGCTTTATAGAATGCCTTACTAACCTTCTGCATACTTTATTTGGCTTTATAGAATGGCTTACTAACCTTCTGCTCCTACTTTCTTTTCATAATGACTTTATAGACAAAAACTTTCTACTTTTAACTTGTATTTGACGGTAAGTCTTTTGTTTACTTTGCTCTGTTCGTTTGTCCTTTGGTCCGTTTGTTTGTCCGTGTTGGAATCTTGCATCCCATTTTCGACCCCCTTCCTGATGTCCAATTGAGCTATAACTTTTTTACACCCCCCACCCCACCATGACAATAAAAGCTTTCATGATCATCCGTAGGCTACCAGTGACCTCCTTTAACCACCGAGTGACCTCTGCGGATAACTCAGGAACGGGAAGTGATAGGGACATCGGGTTGGCAATACATCGTTCCTCATGCATGGTTACTCGTTGCTCATACCAAGCAAGGATGACATCAACATATCTACCATTGAGGTCACCACTGACCTTTCACGTATTTGTGTTGTATGGGCACCATATGCTTTTTTCTATTCCGATGTTTCAACCAATTTCCTGATCTACTTTTACATCTTCCAAGACCTAAAAGTACAAACTAAAGCATACTATATAAAAAAAAATGCTTTTGAAAAGCACGCTTTTCCAAAAAGAATGTTTATTTAAAAAAAAAAGTTTTATATTTAATTAAAGTTTTTAAATTTAAAAACCAGTAGTAATGATTGAGTTCATTCGTGATACACCTGGCGGGCCAGAATATTGAACGTGGCAGGCTGCGGGATGTCCACCACTGTCTAAGTGGTTTGATTCATGCTCTCCTTCAACTTGTGGCAAAGATTCTGTCTTCATTACTTACGCACAGATGACTTATATTTTAGCCCCTCACAGATGACTTATATTTTAGCTTCTCCCAGATGATGTATAGTTTAGTTCCTCCCAGATGACTTATAGCTTAGCTCCTCCCAGAGGACGTATAGATTAGCTCCTAAACAGATGACTTATAGCTTAGCTCCTCCCAGATGACTTATATTCTAGCTTCGTAGATCAAGCATTAGTAACAAGAAATTTTATTTTTCTCAATATTGCAATTGGAATAAAATATTTTATTAAAAAATTCTCCACTTCCCCTAAGCTATCAACATGGAAGAGAATCACTTACTGATGCTTAGACCACCCTTTAATAAATTCTCAGAACATTTCAAATACAAATTTTTCCGGGAATCTACTTCACTTCAACTGTCGAAATCTCACCCGTTCAAGGCATGAGCCCTCGGTGAAATAACGGGAGTTAAAAGCTCAGGTTATTGGAAAGGGACCGTTGAATGTGACCCATAAATTCCAAATCACGAAGGAGAAACGACCTCATTGAATGAGTAGAAACGGAGCCACAGATGTGTACTCGGTGGACCAGGGATATTATTTACCCGCTAATCGTGATTTTTCCTTTAGCAATTAAAAAAAAAAATCGCATTAAATAATGACGCGATTAATTTGTTGATACGTCGAATAAAAGCAATATAAATTCACACAACCGTAATGATTGAGTTGTACAACCATAGTGATTGAGTTGTGGTACAACCATAATGATTTAGTCGTGGTATAACCATAATGACTTAGTTATTGTACAACCGTAATGATTTAGTCGTGGTACAACCATAATGATTTAGTCGTGGTACAACCATAATGATTTAGTCGTTGTTCAACCATAAGGATTTAGTCGTGGTACAACCATAAGGATTCAGTTGTTGTGCAACCATTATGATCTGCTTGTTGCACAACTTGTTGCACAACCATAACGATTTAGTTGTGGTACCACATAATGCTTTAGTCGTGGTACACCCATAATGACTTAGTTGTGGTACAACCATAATGATTTAGCTGTTGCACAACCTTGATGATTTAGTTGTTGTACAACCATAATGACTTAGTTGGTGTAAAATTACAATGACTTAGTTGATGTTGACCATCTTTAACCTTAGAACAAAGGAGGCTTGGCGGGAGACAAGCGTCCCGCGCACACAACGGTCCACGCACGCCCCGCGCCCTTCTCAGCGGGTGGTCGGTGGGGGGGGGGGGGGAGCCAGAAGTTGAGGCGGTGCGTTCAGTGATAAAACGACTTAAGCTTGCGTGGGCATGATCAGACACATTTTTAGTGTGTGGACTTTTTGTTTTACATAATGGTGTAGCTACAAAGTTTGTATATTTGAATTTAAAAAAAAACCCACATCAATATTGGATATGAAATATGGAGTTAAAAAAATTGCAATGTGCAAAATTATGTTAGGCATGTTAACTAGATTTATTGATAAAAGTATCGTTTAAAGAAGAATATATTCATATTATTCAATTATTTAAAGAGATTGAATTTCAAGTAATACAAATATAATTCAACTTTGCTGTGATATTTAAATGTATATTTTTTTAATTTTTAAAAAAAAGAAGAAATTTTAGGCAGAAAATAATAATAATAATTTACTTTGAAAAAAATGGTAAATTGAAAGCTTAGTTCCCATAAATCGTTGTGTGGGGGAATTAATCCTCTGGACATCGTGTGGACTTTCATGGTACACAGTTTCACTAATCCTCTTGACATCGTGTGGACTTCCATCGTCAACAGTTTCACTAATCCTCACGGTATCTTGTGGAGATCAATTGTGCGGATGTTTGACCAGAGGAGGCCAAGCGTGTAACGTTGTCAGACACAGATCAAATCTACTGACTTCATGCTACAACTGGAACAAAGTACACTCCCTGGTACGTCATGTCACGTGGTGTTTTTTTTATACGTAAATTACCATTTTTCATATCATCCGGAATGTATCGATGGTTATGTGCTTGATTCAAGAACCGTTTGCATCCGACAAAGTAAACTGCTATTGTTTGTTTGTTTGTTCACATCATTACATAAATGATGATACAAGATATGTTTGGGCCTGAAAACCCAAAGATAATGGTTATCCATGATGACCAAATTGTCTACACTCTTTAACACTCTCACCTGAACATACGGTCATTCTCCTAGTGTCCTGTCCTGCTATTTCAAACTTCCACATACCTTGTTCTTCTATTTCCTTCGCACAGCTTCAACGCAATCCTCTAAGCTATTATCCTTGTGTCTACTATTATGTCACATCAGCGCAAATCTTTCCTATCTACTGCAGTCATAAAATGTTTCAAGTGTCGACGATATATAGTTATGTAACACGACAGATGGTTGATGAAATTAAAAATACAAGAAAGTTTTTCCATGGATGAAGCCAGTGGTGACAGAAAATTGGTATATTGAATTCAAGGGACACTTTCCAAGTCTTTATACTATCATACGGATATAGAGTAGTACAATTGATACTTATGCCCCCCCCCTCCCCACACCTCCCTACAGACAAGTTCAGGTCAAATATTCTCACATCATATCGTTAGAACATTAAGCATAATTCTGATTGATGTGTGTGTGTGTGTGGGGTGGGGAGGTAGGGGTTCCATGAAAATGTTTGAGAAAACGAAAATCTTTGATAGAAATTTTAAGATAAGATAAGATTCTGTTATTGGTCCAAACAAATGGAAATTTTTTTATGACTTCATTGTACACAATCAGATTCACAACATAAATAAATAAATAAATATTTTAATCGAGCCATTTTACAATTAAAACAATTTAAACACAAGACAACTTAAGTATGGTTCTAGAGTAGAAATTAGCAATAAATGAATTACTTTAGTGAAATAATGATTTAATTAGTGATCTTTTCGATTTATTAACCGCTAGGGGGAGCATGCTGGTAAATTTGTACAGAATGGGGAACAAAATAATTTTTTAATATCTTTCAGTCCTGACGTTAAGAGAAAGAATTCGCTCTGATCGAGCTGATCTTAGGTATCTGTGATGAAGTGGGTGGACTGTATCCTCCAAAATTAGTTGAGTTCTACAAAAGCATTTTTTCTTCAAACAATTCCTCAAGTGAAGGATGTGCAGTTTGTGTGATTTTAATAACTTTCTTGATTAGAACAATTAACCAGTGTCTGATGTCAGACGATCAATTCCCCAACTAACAGGTAAATACTGAAGTTCAGTAGGCTGCCATGGGTCGCACTGTAAAATAAGTTAATAACGTGTTGGATTGAACTATTTGGTTTACCTATTTGATACACACTATGGCCGTATTCATGCCTTCATGCCATTCATTAATGGGGATACCTAGGTACTTATACTTTTCTACTGGCTTTATACGGTATTTTTTGTATTGTTAGATCTTCAAATGGGTGATTCCCCCCTCCGGAAATCGACAACAATTTCCTTCGTTTTTGAGACATTCAACGGAAGAAAATTTTCATCGCACCAATTGATACAGCTTGTAAACAATTTTTGGTATAAGCTTTCCTCTTCAGAAATTAAGCGTACGCCGGTGGTATCTTAAGGAACTTGAATGATTCAAACGGCGTTGCTTGGGCTCTGGATATTATTGGTATATACTGTATACAGGACAGGGGAGAGAACGCAAACTTGAGGGACCAGGGAACCTATTTCTCTAGTTAACGTATTTGGTAATTCATTTTGAGATATTATGGGAGATCTGTTAAAACTTCAGTATACAAGATTAATTATTTAAATTGACTTCTAACGTCTTAGAATTTATAACCCTAAATTAAATGGGTACACGACTTCTGGGCATATTTGTAACCTTTCTTCATTGTACAACTTCTGGAAACATGTGACCTTTCTTCATTGTACAACTTCTGGACACATATGTGACCTTTCTTCATTTTGCAACTTCTGGATACATTTATTTATGACCTTTCTTCAATGTACAACTTCTGGACACATATGTGACCTTTCTTCATTTTGCAACTTCTGGACACATATATGACCTTTCTTCATTGTACAACTTCTGGACACATGTGTTACCTTTCTTCGTTGTACAAATTATGGACACATATGTAACCTTTCTTCGTTGTACAACTTCTGGACACATTTGTGAACTTTCTTCATTGTACAACTTCTGGACACATATGTAGCCTTTCTTCATTGTACAACTTCTGGACACATGTGTGACCTTTCTTCATTGTACAACTTCTGGAGACATATGTGACCTTTCTTCATTGTACAACTTCTGGACACATATGTGACCTTTCTTCATTGTACAACTTCTGGACACATATGTAACCTTTCTTCATTGTACAACTTCTGGACACAAATGTAACCTTTCTTCATTGTACAACGTCTGGACACATATGTGCCCTTTCTTCATTGTGATCTAAAGTAGAACATCTGAGAAAAAATTAGACTTTTTAATTATTCGTGGACAGGTTGATCCGATGTCTTCTGGGTCATCATAATACTTATATACTTTATAATAATACATTTAGTTGCAATACAGCCACCACAACTAGAGACCGATCCAATGGGATTTTCCGAAACCAAAACCATACGGAAAGTTAAAAATGACTTTCGGCTGCAAACGGAGCCGAAAACATAAGCGTAACGTGACGTTCGTAGGAAACGAATGATTTAAATATTTCAAAAGTCGTTCGCGCATACGTTCTGCGTACGTCGAGAAATGGTGATGGAAAGTATCAAATTAACATAACTTTTATTTTTAAAAAATGAGAGTATCGTGTGTTTTAATATTTAAAAATTGAATGAATACTTTGGCGTTCACCATTTGAATAAGAACGCAATCTAAAGTTGTTAAAAATATATATTTTAAATTAGTTTGGTAAAAATAAAATTTGACGGGGCGCTCGGGGGAATTTATGCACAATTGTGTCTTGTGGGCATTTTGCTTTTATAATATAAGTACAACACTAACTAGACACTAATATAAGTACAACACTAACTGGTATTGATCGAAAGCTTATGCTATGCATTTAAAAAAATTAGTTTTGCCCCATCAAATGTCTAGATATAAGCCTTGCAGGAAATCTTTGTTCCACTAAACCATACATTTTCGTGGAAAGACACCTTCTTATTAGTCGATGTATATATTTTTCGTTGATCCGCAATTATCATTTATCGGCGAATTACAGATTTGACCCAGATTAAACAAAAGTTGGAGGAATTCTGAGCTACGTTTATCATGATAACACAGTAGGCGTTCTACATAATTACCGTACGAATCATTCATCCGTGCACACGTGTGTGTAGGCTTATGATTTCAATTAAAGTCTATTTTGTGCCTACTTATACAAAATTGAAATAAACAATTATATTTAAAAAAAAAAAACATGACTAAAGGTTCCATTATTCTTTTTTTATAGATTGTGTCCATACTCGTAACTTATTTGGGGGAATATTTCTTTTTCATCAATGACTATGTTCATCAGTATGATGATAGTTAAGAATTTCAATAAATGAATACATAAAATACGCAGCATTTTTATACAAACAAGAAAATTATTGTAAAAAAATAATAGCAACGTAACAATTCCCTAGGATTTTTTTAACAATATTTTTCACCTTTTATCCGGTAACAAAACTTATCAACATGATAATGATAAATCAAAATGAATATCACAAATGAATTAATTGAATAAACCTGGCGTTCCTAAATTCAACATTTAAAAATAAAAATAAAAATAATAATATAAAAAAATAATGTAAATAATAAAATTTCCTTAGCTTTTCCCCCAACAAAACTATTCATCTCTGCCAAAGCCTATTTGAAATTTAATTTGTAGAAAAAATAGGACACGTAGGTTACGATGTCCCTGTGAGCAGTGTTCTCAGAGGATTAGTCATGTAATCATACGATGACAGCAAGACATCGAGCAAATATTAAAAATCGTATTGCCGGCCGACGGCTTGACAGACGGTTGAAAGTCCGACTTCTGATATTCAGCCGAAAACCATAGTCAGTTACGACCGAAACCTAAATTTAACATTTCTGTTTCGGCCGATACCGAAAAATATCGGTGCCGAAAATGAAATCCGCCCGGCCTTTTACCACAACTATGTACAAGAATGCCTTTTCCCCTCCCTCTCTTATGTATTCATTGATTTGCTTCCAAACTATGTTGCACTAAAAAAACATGTGTTATATATAGATCTAAACACATACAGTAGAGGCATTTAATAAAAAGCATATCAATACAATTTAATATACAAATGGAGAACTCTTTCTTTGGCGATAGAAGAATACGATGTGATTTCCCCAGACTTGGCAATGCGTTTCCCTTACGATGTAACTTTATCTTACCAGCTATGTCTTTAAAATACAAACTTATGGTTTAAATCACAATTTCGGTTAACTGGCTCACATTCGTTTCACAACAATGTGACCGGTTGATCTCTGATCACGATCTCAACGGAAGCAATAATTTGATCAATTAGCTGTAATAGAGTTTGACTAGGCGTTCGAAGGTTTACAAATAGCCAACAGGTTCACGGTGAACGGATGTACTGGTTTGGCTGGTCGTTGGAAGGTTTACAAATAACCAACAGGTTCAAAGGCCAACGGAACGAAGTGTTTCGAAACGGAGTAATAAAAACTAATTAAAAGTTTTAAATTGAAATGATAATCAATATTACCATTTCCAAAATGTCAGAGTATGGCTTTGTACATGCTGATTTTATTTTGGATAACATCAATTGGGAAAAACAAATGCGTTGATATAACTGCGGGAAGACTGTCATATTGTGACGTCATGAGTGATTCCTCTATCAGATAAATTGAGAAACAAGTGTGAGAGCAGATATATTGAACAAGGTGGGCGTGCAGTTTACATTTAACTAATCAATGTAATAAGTGAAACTAGACATGTATGTATATCCTGTCCTGTAGGCGATATTATTATTATTTATTATGGGATTCGTCGACCTTGAGTTGCAACTCCTCTATAAAAGATAAACTGCGAATTCAAACCCGGGAAATGGAGTCCCGTAGGCAGATGGAATTGTCGCAATGAAAATTCCAGCAAAGGAGCTTCTGGCGCTAAGCTGTATCATCCAAACATGATGTTCCTTTTGCTGTCTAGGAAACCAGCTTATCCTCACAAAGAAAAAAGACCACAGGCTTTTTTCCTGCCCAGGCTACACCATGGTCACATCGTTACTGATGGATTCCATAAAAAATAGTTTTGTGTTTTGTTGAACTATATAGACGACGCTTGAAAGTAAGCTGGGACCTAAATCGGCACAGCCAAAATGTATTCAGATGCCCTGAAAACCCCCCCCCCCCCCAACCCTTTTTTCCCCGAAGAAAAAAAGATAATAAGGCATTAGCCAACCTTGGCCCAAATGCTTTACTCATAACATAAACTAAGTTTGAATAGGATAGAAATGTACAGGCGGCCTCAGAACATTACTTACTACCCCCCCCATGCTGTTAAGACGACCCTGTCAATAACTATAATGAATAATTAGGTTCCTCATTTTCTCTACTTTCAATCCTGCCTTATTTCTTTCTTAAACACCCCAAATTTCATGTCCTCCCTTCACAGCCCTTACCTATCTTGTTCTCCCTTCCCAGCCCCCAACTCTCATAACTTCTTACAATCCCTTAACTCTCATGTCCTCCCTTCCCAGACCCAAACTCTCATGTCCTCCCTTCCCAGACCCAAACTCTCATGTCCTCCCTTCCCAGACCCAAACTCTCATGTCCTCCTTACCATCCCTTAACTCTCATGTCCTACATTCCCAGACCCGAACTTTCATGTCCCCTTACCCCATATGCCATCCATTAAACAGAATATAACACAGAATAGGACGAGACATTTTAGATCTGATAAGTAAAATTTTTTTAAAAAAATCAAGTCTTTTTCAGCCTTTCAAATTGTTTATTGCCTTCTGTTACTCAGACTGGGGTGAACACCTTCTATGTATACCATTATGTTACTCAGACTGAGGTGAATACCATCTATGTAAACCATTGTGTTACTCAGACAGAGGTGAGCACCATCTATGTAAACCATTGTCTTACTCAGACTGAGATGAACACCATCAATGTATAACATTGTGTTACTCAGACTGAGGTGAACACCATCAATGTATAACATTGTGTTACTCAGACTGAGGTGGACACCATCTATGTAAATCATGCATAAATGATCAATTTTGTCTCTTTGTTCAACCTTCCTCATGAAAATCAAATAATGTTCGTTTTTTAAAAATATTTAATCAACTCCCACTTACTTTGTTCCCTGGCGCTATTTTTTTTCATATCTGGTTTTGTTCTTTACTGTTACTACTTTGCCTGTGTGCTTCTTAAGTAACTTACCGAGTCATTTAGAAAATGATAACGTGTTTTTAGCAAAACTATTCCCAGATTTATTTCTTCAACGTTTCTCTTCCAAGCTACTATAATATTTCCTGGAACCAGTTTTTACACTATTTTTGTAGTCTATTTCCGTGCTGGGCTTGGAGAATTTGGGCGCAAGACGAGCCGGGGTGCCAGACAAGCCGGGGCGCCAGACAAGCCGGAGTATCAGACGAGCCGGGGCGCCATGATATTCTCTGTACTGGAGAAAATTAAGAATTCGATTTTTTAAAATTTGAAATTGGCTACCAGAAACTATCGGCCATGCCTTTTTAAAAAAAAATCATTTTTGTTTACGCCCTGTATAGCGGAGATTTTGTCCCCTCTTTGTTTACGCCCCATGTAGCGGAGATTTTGTCCCCTCTTTGTTTACGCCCTGTGTAGCGGAGATTTTGTCCCCTCTTTGTTTACGGCCTGAGTAGTGGGGATTTTGTCCCCTCTTTGTTTACGCCCTCTGTAGCGGAGATTTTGTCCCCTCTTTGTTTACGCCCTGTGTAGCGGAGATTTTGTCCCCTCTTTGTTTACGCCCTGTGTAGCAGAGATTTTGTCCCCTCTTTGTTTACGCCCTGAGTAGCTGAGATTTTTTCCCCTCTATGTTTACGGCCTGTGTAGTGGAGATTTTGTCCCCTCTTTGTTTACGGCATGTGTAGCGGAGATTTTGTCCCCTCTTTGTTTACGCCCTGTGTAGCGGAGATTTTGTCCCCTCTTTGTTTACGCCCTTTGTAGCGGAGATTTTGTCCCCTCTTTGTTTACGCCTTGTGTAGCGGAGATTTTGTCCCCTCTTTGTTTACGGCCTGTATAGTGGAGATTTTGTCCCCTCTTTGTTTACGGCCTGTGTAGTGGAGATTTTGTCCCCTCTTTGTTTACGGCCTGTGTAGTGGAGATTTTGTCCCCTCTTTGTTTACGGCCTGTATAGTGGAGATTTTTACCCCTCTTTATTTATGGCCTGTGTAGTGGAGATATTTTCCCCTCTTTGTTTACGACCTGTATAGTGGAGATTTCGTCCCCTCTTTGTTTACGGCCTGTGTAGCGGAGATTTTGTCCCCTCTTTGTTTACGGCCTGTGTAGCGGAGATTTTGTTCCCGCTTCGTTTACGCCCTGTGTAGTGGAGATTTCGTACCCTCCATGTTTACGCCCTGTGTAGTGGAGATTTCGTCCCCTCTTTGTTTACGACCTGTGTAGTCGAGATTTTGTCCCCTCTTTGTTTACGCCCTGTGTAACGGAGATTTAGTCCCCTCTTTTTTACGGCCTGTGTAGTGGAGATTTTGTCCCCTCTTTGTTTACGCCCTGTGTAGTGGAGATTTTGTCCCCTCTTTATTTATGGCCTGTGTAGTGGAGATTTTGTCCCCTCTTTGTTTACGACCTGTATAGTGGAGATTTCGTCCCCTCTTTGTTTACGGCCTGTGTAGCGGAGATTTTGTCCCCTCTTTGTTTACGCCCTGTGTAGCGGAGATTTTTTCCCCTCTTTGTTTACGCCCTGTGCAGCGGAGATTTTGTGCATCTACTGCACTCTTTGTTGTGGTATCCGAGGCCTGCGTCTTAAGTCATATGTTTGCATACGCTTCAATTGATACACGCGTGGATTGATTTGTTAACACATACTTCCAGTTTCTAAGTTGTTACAAACATCAGTTGACTTGATACATACACTAGTTGAGTTGGTACATACACCAGTTGACTTTGATACATGCACCAGTTGACTTTATACATATACCATTTGGCTTTTATACATACACCAGCTGACTTGATACATCCAACAGTTTACTTGATACATGCACCGGTTGACTTGATACATACACCAGATGACTTGATACATACACCAGTTGACTTGATACAAAAGACTAGTTGACTTGATACATACACTGTTGACTTGATACATACACCAGCTGACTTGATACATACACCAGCTGACTTAATACATACACTAGTTGACTTGATACAAACACCAGTTGACTTGAAACATAAAACAGTAAACCTAAGTTACCTGAACATTAGGTTATTTTTTTTTTACATTAATCTTTCCAAAGAGATAAACTGCCAATGCCCTCTCCAAAATGAAATATAAGTTCCCACATTGTCCATCCCTATTATTTATTTAATTTAGAGCAAAAATATTAGTAGCTTCATATACTTCTTACGTTAAAACAAACAAGAAGTTAAAGAATCCACTTGCTAGATGGCTTATATTTCCCCGTGCACACACCAGGCCCCATTTTCTCGATACGAGCAGTCAAGTGAGGCCGGTAGACCTCCGTGTAGGCCCATGGGTGAGTTACGAGACTTAATGGCGCTGCAGATTAGCCCAGGTTGCAGACAGGCCGTGTCAGTGCGGTGGGAAGACGAAAATTGATTTCCAAATATACATAAAAATGTTTATAAAGAGATAACATGTCCGGGTGGGCCATTTTAATCAAGAGAAAACTCCCTTGTAGATTGGAAATAGACAACATATTTTCTTAATATCGCCTTTTAGCATGACGCCCACATCAAACAATTCAGAATGTAGACTTTTTTCTGTCTACCTTCAACTTTTTGTACAAAATCTATCTTGAATTTTAAATCGTTTATCAGACAATATCATGTGCCCGAGTGTGGTATATTGTGAGATCTTTTACCAGACAATATCATATGCCTGAGTGAGGTATATTGTAAGATCTTTTACCAGACAATATCATATGCCTGAGTTTGGTATATTATGAGATCTCTTACCAGACATTATCATATGCCTGAGTCGGGTATATTATGAGGTCTTTTACCAGACAATGTCATATGCCTAAGTCGGGTATATTTTGAAATCTTTTACCGGACAATATCATATGCCTGAGTGAGGTATATTGTGAGATCTTTTACCAGACAATATCATATGCCTGAGTCGGGTATATTATGAGGTCTTTTACCAGACAATGTCATATGCCTAAGTCGGGTATATTTTGAAATCTTTTACCGGACAATATGCCTGAGTTGGCTGTATTGTGACACCCAAACATAACATTATTTTCGTTGCTTCTTCATAAATATTGGTTTTCCTATGGTCTTAGGCGACCCTTATGTAAGGCTCGTTTGACCCCCCCCCCCCTTTCCCAAGGTGTTGCGAACCACAGGCTGAGAACCGCTGCATTAGACGAATGCACGGATGACACGTTTTAAAAATTAATCAACTCATCTTTTTTACTTTTATATATTGTGACACCCCAACATAACATTATTTTCGTTGCTTCTTCATAAATATTGGTTTTCCTCTGGTCTTAGGCGACCCTTATGTAAGGCTCGTTTGACCCCCCCCCCCCCTTTCCCAAGGTGTTGCGAACCACAGGCTGAGAACCGCTGCATTAGACGAATGCACGGATGACACGTTTTTAAAATTAATCAACTCATCTTTTTGACTTTTATGATCTGAATTTATTCAAATTGTTGCATGCCTCAAATCTGATTGATGGAAATAACTCCATGGACAAAACAGTGTAATTTGTCTCTAAATTATTTTACCACGACGTCATTTGTCCCCACGTCATTGTCCTCCAGTGTGAGATTTAAAAAAAAAAATAACACTAGACTATACATGTAGAAAATCCTAGGTAATCGAAAAGCGGGGGGTGGGGGGGGGAATTTATATTCCAATGTTACAGCAGTTTTACAGAGTACACTTAAAAAAAATAATAATTTCATAAATAGTCGCTAGATGGCGCTCTACAATAAATACGTCCATCGATTGTTGAAATAGTTTCTCGAAATAACTTAGTTGCTGGTTTTGGCCCGTCACGTTGCTTAAATTATACAAGAAAAAAATTCCAGTTTCGCCTGGTTTTAGTGTTGAGACATTTTTGAAAACTTGTATGAACCAAATTTTCTAGTAATTTAGACAATTGAAGTGAATGCATTACTGCTAGTGAATAAGTCTTTCTAACTGACTAATCTTAAGGAAATTTAGTTCTTATTTGTGTTAAGTTGGGTTTTGGACAATCCTTGTCACGGAGAATTCCTTTTTAACAGAGGCAGAGCGAGGGTATTTGGCGCCCGGGGACAAGATTCTAGTTCCTAGAACACTTATTTATAGTTCCTAGAACAGTCATTTATAGTTCCTAGAACACTTATTTGTAGTTCCTAGTACACTTATTGTGGTTCCTGGAACAATTATTTGTAGTTTCTAGAAGACTTATTTGTATTTCCTAGAACACTTATTTGTAGTTCCTAGAGCACTCATTTGTAGTTCCTAGAACACTCATTTGTAGTTCCTTGAACACTTATTTGTAGTTCCTAGAACACTCATTTGTATTCCCTAGAAAATTTATTTGTAGTTCCTAGAACACTTATTTGTAGTTCCTAGAACACTAATTTTTACATCACAAAACTAAAACTCTCAATACTCTCAAACATATATGAACAAATTTAAGCTCTCATTTCGAATACAAACATTCACACTTAATCGCACATAAACAAACATAGACACATGCATAATCGTTCTTGTCAAAGTAGTCCCTGTTCCCCTCTGCTACATTGTCTCACTCCGCAATAAGTAGATGCAATCTACCCAAGTAGTCCCTGTTCCCCTCTGTTTCATTGTGCCACTCCGCAATAAGTAAATACAATACAATCTACAAGGTAGTCACCGTTCCCCTCTGTTTCATTGTGTCACTCCGCAATAAGTGGTTTGCAAACTACATCAAATGTGTTTTCGAATGTTGACGTCATTCATGTTATTACCTACATTAAATATTGCGTCAATATATATACACATATGACCAGCCTTACGTTTACCCCATTTTATTTGTCCACGCTCAAGTGAAAAACAAATTTTCGGTTATATTTTCGTAGTGGTGTGTGTGTGGGGTGTGGGGGTGTGGGGTATACTTTATTTACTTTGCTAAAGGTTACGTCCTCCTCATTGTTGTCAAGTGGTATTTCTCCAGCCATGATGAGCTGCTCTACCGCACCAGGTGGTGCCCTCTATTATCGTATCTTTACTGTACAGTTGCTTTTTCCTGTACCCCGTGACCGACTAGGCGCTGAAATTAACTGTACCCGATAGTTTATTGTACCAGGTATGCACAACAGAAATGAATCTAATTTATAAGGGGATATGCCGTGCTGGGGGATTTAACGACACGGGGTAACAGTAGAAAATAGTCCCTGCAATGTTAGGATGTTTACTGCATTAGGCAATTTAATGTACCGGCTGAACATTTAAAAGCTAGATCCAGTTGCGTAAAACGGCTTGGCATTGGGGCAGTTGCCAGGGGCGCCGGTCTTCGCCAGTTCAAAAGGGCGCCGCTTAATCTCTAATTTTTAAATTTTCATTTAAACAAAAGGGCGCCAAAAATAAATTAGCCAATGGCGTCAAAACCCCAGTTACGCTCCTGGCTAGATCTCATTTCTCGGTAAACGTTAATTCCTTGTTTGTCTTTAGACTGTAAGCTAGGCTAACTTTCTCTAAACTTTCTCTTAATTCTCTCTAAAATTTGCAGCAAGGTAATTTCAATGATTACAGATGAGATGATACATTCTCCTTTATTCAGTCTTAATAATTTACCTTTTAAACTTTAAGTAATCGACATCCAATTATATATTGTAAGTAGATATCAAATGTCTAGTAAATATGGATTAGGTCTTGTTCCAGCCAATGTTGGGGCCAAATTTCGTCAAAATTTATTGCCCAAATGTTGAAAGTTGATGAGAATCCAACTTAGATTCATAGCATTATAAATCGTGTCGAATAAGTTTAGAAAACTATATATAAATCTGTAATCACACCAGTTGTAAAAAAAGCAAATGAAACTTGGGCTCTTAACAGAAAACAGGAGAAAACCTGTGAGCACATGGGAGAGAAAATTACTTTGAGGTACTCCTTGCAATTAATGTCTAGTCTGATCATGTTATTTGAGGTACTCCTTGCAATTAATGTCTAGTCTGATCATGTTATTTGAGGTACTCCTTGCAATTAATGTCTAGTCTGATCATGTTATTTGAGGTACTCCTTGTAATTAATGTCTTGTCTGATCATGTTATTTGAGGTACTCCATGCAAATTGTTGGAGCACATAATCGTAAGCTCTGTCATGAAGCATCTATAAAGCAAAAATATACTCAATGACTGTCAACATGGCTTCCGAGTCAATAGGTCATGTGAGACCCAGCTTCTCGAATTTGTAGAAGACTTGATGACCAATCTGGAGAACCACAAGCAGACTGACGTGCTAGTAATGGACTTCGCAAAAGCATTTGACCGGGTGAATCATAGTTTGCTTCTACACAAACTCCAGATATATGGGATTCAAGGCACCACTAAAACATGGATCTCTAGCTTCCTCAGCCACCGACGCCAAGCAGTAGTGGTGGGCGGTACAAGCTCCTCCTTTGTCAATGTGAAGTCAGGGGTCCCCCAGGGATCAGTCCTGGGCCCCTGTTTGTTCCTAGCATACATTAATGACCTACCGGAGAAACTGACATCACAGGCAAGACTGTTTGCAGATGACACAGCAGTGTATAGGACGATCGCCAACAGATCTGACCAGGACCAGCTACAACAGGATCTCAATCTGTTAGCTGAGTGGGAGATGAGCTGGGACATGGAATTTCACCCTGCCAAGTGCCAGACACTATCAATCTCTAGAAGTTGTACTCCTCTACACTACCAATACAAACTGCACGGCCATATTCTTGAGCAAGTTTCCTCCGTAAAGTACCTGGGTGTTACCATTCAAAGAGAGGTCCGCTGGGACGAGCATATTAACAATGTATGTAACCAAGCAAACCAAGCCTTGGGGTTCTTAAGGCGAAATCTAAAGATTGGCAACTCCTGTGTGAAAGAAAGAGCATATAAAGCCTTTATCCGTCCGATTTTAGATTATGCATCTTCAGTCTGGGACCCATTTACCCAGAAGAGCATTGACAGGTTGGAGGCGGTCCAGCGACGAGCAGCACGCTTTGTCCTAAACCGCTACAGGAATACCTCTAGTGTTGGCAGCATGCTAGAAACACTAGGCTGGTCACCATTGGAGAAACGACGACGACAATCCAGGCTCTCCATGATGTACAAGATAAATAATGGGCTGGTCCACTGTTCCAGTATTAAACAGAAACTCGTCCCTCTCCCCCATAGACAGCGACGAGGCCATGACAGGCAATTCAGGCTCATACCAGCAAGAAGCCAGTATAGGAGCTGCTCATTCCTGCCCAAGACAATCAGGGACTGGAACCATCTTTCAAAAGGAACAGTTGAGGCGACAACACTAGACACATTTGTGTCTATTGCCTCAAGCCTTCAAACCCCTAGTGCATAATTTCCTCATCACCACCAGTAACAGAAACATTGCAAATCCCATCTACATGCATAGGAGCCAAAATGATCAATAAATTGATCGTGGGCCCTTAAGATATAGAAGAAGAAGAAGAAGAATTAAAGTTTAGTCTGATCATGCTTTTTGAGTTACTCTTGACAATAAAATACTTCTAACATAATCTTGGAATTTCGAATGTATTTGGATCATTCTTGATAGCCGCCTCGTTGGCTTTGCCATGTTGGTCTACATCATTTTGGTCGAGGCCATGTTGGTCGAGGCCAGGTTGGCTTTGCCATGTTGATCTAGGCCATGTCGGTATAGACCATGTTGGCCTTGGAAAGTGTTTCTCAAAACATCCTAATGGCGCTACCCTTGAATACATTTTCCTCATGTTGTGGTTACCCCAAACCATAATATTATTTTTGTTGCTATTTCATAATTGTGTGTTTTCCGATTGTCTTAGTCGACACCTGTCGCGACCCACAGGTTGAGAACCACTGATTTGGGCCATGTTGGTCTAGGCCATGTTGTTGTAGGTCATGCTAGCTTTGTCATTTTCACCGCGTTCAGCGTTTTAAATCTCAGTCATTGGACACAATCTTCCCGCTTAGTCTATGTTTAAAGCCATTGAGCGCTTTGATTTTTCAGTCAAGTCAGACCATTTAAATCAGAGCTGGTAACGCGGCAGCACCATTTCATACTCCCTGGGGTCTGGGAGGGGGAGGATGCTCGTTCAATTTAAGCAGACATCGCCAGGGGCGTCACCTTCTGTCATGTATGGACAGTCAACCGGAAGTTGGATTCTAATTTAAGAACGTTTTTTTAAACGTGACCTTAAGGACCCAATGGTAGAAACACGAATTCTTGATGTTTCTTCAGATTGAAACAAAGGGTTTTGAGAACGACTTCTTAATGGACTCTGTAGAATGTAATTGTAGACAAAACCCCCAACACACACTCACACACAATCACACGCTGACACACACTTGCGGACACACACACGGACACACAAACAAACACACATACACACACATGAAAGCACACACGAAAACACACGGACACACACACACGGACGGATACACATACACAAAGACACAAACACACACACAAACCCACACACTCGTACACACACACGTACACACACACGGACATACACACGGACACACACACACAAACACATCTAGTATTCCATGCGTCTATAATGCACTTTTACCATATTGCAATAATATACACTTGGGATTACTTGGAAAGCTATGTGATCTAGTTCCTGATATGATCGTATACGATATTCGAGAACCCAGCAAATCGTGTGTGATAAGAAGTCCATGATAAGAATACCATGATAAGAAACCCGTGATAAGAAGTCCTTGAATAAAGGTCAACGATAAGAAGTCAATTGCGACAAAGCTGGGACAAGAAATATAATTTGCATTTTTGAATTCCGTTACCAAGTGGTGTGAGCTGGTTGACATACTCAATGAAAACGTCACATGACCTCATTAAAAAAAAACCGATTACTTCAGCATTCTTCATACGTCACAATTTTTCTTAATTGTTTCACTTTTTATTATTCAAATTATTCTGGTTCCCTAGTTTTTGCTACCCATTTCTAGAAGCCCATTTTCTCCATCGTTACTTCTTCAGTGTACTCATCGGTGGAGAAGGATTTTTTCGGCTGATTCCGCCGTCTTGATGATAAAATTTCTAAGCTGAAAATGTGCTTCAGATTGACTTATTGACATCTTTATCGCTGCCCCCCCCCCACACCCCCATCATACTTCATAAAATAAGTTCGTTACTTTGAAATCGTCGATCTAGCGAAGAATTTATCACGACTTCACAAGAAAGTCCGCAAAACTTCACCACCAGCATCTGCTTCACACAGCAACTCCCTTAGGAACATTTCATCTGCTTCACACAGCAACTCCCTTAGGAACATTTCATCTGCTTCACACAGCAACTCCCTTAGGAACATTTAATCTGCTTCACACAGCAACTCCCTTAGGAACATTTCATCTGCTTCACACAGCAACTCCCTTAGGAACATTTCATCTGCTTCACACAGCAACTCCCTTAGGAACATTTCATCTGCTTCATCCAGCAACTCCCTTAGGAACATTTCATCTGCTTCACACAGCAACTCCCTTAGGAACATTTCATCTGCTTCACACAGCAACTCCCTTAGGAACATTTCATCTGCTTCATCCAGCAACTCCCTTAGGAACATTTCATCTGCTTCACACAGCAACTCCCTTAGGAACATTTCATCTGCTTCACACAGCAACTCCCTTAGGAACATTTCATCTGCTTCACACAGCAACTCCCTTAGGAACATTTCATCTGCTTCACACAGTAACTCCCTTAGGAACATTTCATCTGCTTCACACAGCAACTCCCTTAGGAACATTTCATCTGCTTCATCCAGCAACTCCCTTAGGAACATTTCATCTGCTTCATCCAGCAACTCCCTTAGGAACATGTCATCTGCTTCACCCAGCAACTCCCTTAGGATCATTTCATCTGCTTCATCCAGCAACTCCCTTAAGAACATTTCATCTGCTTCATCCAGCAACTCCCTTAGGAACATTTCATCTGCTTCACCCAGCAACTCCCTTAAGAACATTTCATCTGCTTCATCCAGCAACTCCCTTAGGAACATTTCATCTGCTTCACCCAGCAACTCCCTTAGGAACATTTCATCTGCTTCATCCAGCACCTCCCTTAGGAACATTTCATCTGCTTCA
>CAXITT010000033.1:1252945-1266860 GCA_964033795.1 Lymnaea stagnalis
AGCCCATCTCCAACTTCATCTCAGAGCCCATCTCTAACTTCATCTCAGAGACCATCTCTAACTTCATCTCAGAGCCCATCTCTAACTTCATCTCAGAGACCATCTCTAAATTAATATTAAACTCATCTATAAATTCCTCTCAAACCCATCTCTAAATTCATATCAAACCCGTCTCTAAATTAATTTCGAAACCTTTCTATAACCTTATAGTTTTTGAAGCTGTAAAAAAACCACACCCCGTTACAGTTTCTACAAATGACATCCGTAGTGAGTGTTGTACGAAGCTCCGGCTCCAAGCCTGGCAAAACCACTTTTGGTCAGTTCTGTGACGTAGTTTCATTCACCGGTCTTCTTGTGTCTAAGGATTCTTTCATATCGCCACCCGGCATTGTGGGCAGGCGAAAACAATCGCCGCCCAGACTCCAATAGCAAATCCTCATTTGAAATTCAGCTTTACGAGTAGTGACAGCCCATTAGCCAGCAGATTTAACCATTTAACCCAGCCCGGGGAGTGATCAGTCATTTTTGGGTTTTCTTGTGTTGTGACCAAATTCGACAGAGGAAACATCTGACTTGTCCAATTTCAGCGTGACGTCTTTCTGGGATTCCCTTTCACCGGAAGTCCGCGAGTGTATCGGCAGAGCGGTAAGTGGACGTCAGAGTGAAAACTTTGAAAACCTCAAAACAAATGAGCCCCATCTAGTGTTATCAGCCCCCCCCCCGGGCCACCTTTGGAAAAAAAAAATAACAGCCATGTCTCAATTTTAAGATTGAAATAATTTTCATAAAATAACTCAATATTGATTTACTTTCGTAGAGCTGTTGAAGAATCTGAATGAGACCCCATGTATAAGAACAAGATGGCTTATTTCCCACCATTCACTCACACAAAAAAATGGGGAAAAAGTCGCATTCTCGTATGGGTTTGTTTTAAAATAAAAATCTGATCTCCCCTCAACTATTTGTCAACGTTGTGTTTCCTTAACCCCCCCCCCCCTACCTCCTTGTAATTGTGTTCTAAAGAAACCAAGACAAACACAGACGATGTAAAGAAATAAATACTTGAATTGATCGTTTACTTTATTTTAATATGATTCATCATGATGTATATCTTAGAGTAATTTTGTGTACCATAACTTAATTTTATTATAAATTGGCTCTTGGAGGAAATTTGTAGACAATATCATAACTTATTTATAATGTGTGTCTTAGAGTTGTTGTTTGGACACTATCATAACATTATCATAATGTGAATATTAGAGAGATGTTATGGATAATATCATAATTGTATCATAATGTTTATCTTAGAGTAATTTTGTGTACCGTATCATAATTTAATCATAAATTTCGTCTTAGAGAAGTTTTGTAGAATATATCAAAACTTTATCATACCGTTTATCTTATATTAACATTGTGCCTAATACCATAACTTTATCATAATGTGAATCCTAGAGATAATGTATGAACAATATCATAACTTTATCATAATGTGAAAATTATAAACAATTTTTTAAACAATATCATAACTTTATCAAATGTGAAAAATAAAGTAGCTCTGTGGACAATATCATAACTTTATCATAATGTGGAAAATAGAGAAATGCTGTAAACAATATCATAACTTTATCATAATGTGAAAAATTGAGTAGCTTTGTGTCAACTTATCATAATGTCAACACAGTTTCACAGGACGGAAATCAATTCAATTAGTTTTATTATTTCCACCATGCTATTGACGTTTTTATTTTATTTATTTTTGAAATATCTTATTTAATAATCATCAAATTCCTTTCAAAACAAAAGGTGGCTTTATCGTTTGGGTATATGGGAGTGAGGTGGCTTTAGCGTGTGAGTGTAAAGCAGTCAAGTGGCTTTATCGTGTGTGTGTGTAAGGGAGTGAGGTGGCGTTATCGTGTGGGTATAAGAGAGTGGTGTGGCTTTCGCGTGTGGGTGTAAGGGAGTGAGGTTGTTTTACGGTGTGAGTGTAAGGGAGTGAGGTGGCCTTAGTGAGTGAGTGTAAGGGAGTGAGGTTGTTTTACGGTGTGAGTGTAAGGGAGTGAGGTGGCCTTAGTGAGTGAGTGTAAGGGAGTAAGTTGGCCTTAGTGAGTGAGTGTAAGGGAGTGAGGTGGCCTTAGTGAGTGAGTGTAAGGGAGTGAGGTGGCCTTAGTGAGTGAGTGTAAGGGAGTGAGGTGGCCTTAGTGAGTGAGTGTAAGGGAGTGAGGTGGCCTTAGTGAGTGAGTGTAAGGGAGTGAGGTGGCCTTAGTGAGTGAGTGTAAGGGAGCGAGGTGGCCTTAGTGAGTGAGTGTAAGGGAGTGAGGTGGCCTTAGTGAGTGAGTGTAAGGGAGCGAGGTGGCCTTAGTGAGTGAGTGTAAGGGAGTGAGGTGGCTTTAGCGTCTGGGTTTAAAGGATTGAGGTGATTTTAGCGTGTGGGTGTAAGGGAGTGAGTTGGCTTTATGTTGTGGGTAAAAGGGAGTGAGACGGCTTTAGCGTGTGAGTTTAAGGGAGTGAGGTGGCCTTAGCGTGTGAGTGTGAGGTAGTAAAATGGATTTAGCGTGTGGTTGTAAGGGAGCAAGGTGGCTTTAGCGCGTAAGTGTAAGGAGTGAGGTGGCTTTAGCGTGTAGGTGTAAGGGAGGGATGGCTTTAGCGTGTGAGTGTAAGATAGCGAGGTGGATTTAGCGTGTGAGTGTAAGGGAGTGAGGTGTCTCTAGCGTGAATGTATAAGGGAGGTAGTTGCTTTAAGCAAAACCACTTAAACACGTCTCGGCTTCATAACTTGCCTTTCTTAAGAGTTAGAGTGAGTTAATTTATAATTGCATCTAACGGTCCTTTATCTGCTTGGACACATCCAAAGCTGCAGTATTTGAACTAAAAGTCTTTTATTGTGTGTCTTTCTATGTTTATACTTGAACATACATTTTAAGAGTTAAACAAATTTAAATTTATACTAAACATTAATAGCTTGAGAACCGCTACCCCCCAAACCGTTGGGGATATTTGCATACAATCCGAAAACTTCGCTGTTGGAGTTGGGAACGGTAAAAGTCTGATTGAACTGTTATATTCCGATGGGTTGCGCTGCTGGTCTGTCCCGTGATATGGACTCGACAGCCTGGTTTGAATACGGTCTTTCCGACTGGTTAACGGAGTTTGAGCTCAGACGAACTGCCGCAGACGGCAGCAGAGACGAGCTGATGACGAAATCATTTATTGTGATATTGGGTGGCGGTAATCCATATTCATAAGTGTGATTGAGCGCGCAGTCTACCATCGCTATCGCAGGCGCACTCGTTCCGGCAGATGGCAGACTTTGGGCCACGACGAATGCTTTGAAGGCCAATGAGCTTGTGTACGGCAGCACTAGATAAGACAAATGTCTATGCAATGTTACACGCTCCACAACATCTTGGCAATTAAGATCTCATGCAGGTTTGATGGCTACCGCGGCAATGTAGATCTTATGTATGACGTGGCAATGTAGGTCTTATGGCTAACGTGGCAATGCAGGTCTTATGGGTAACGTGGCAATGTAGATTTTATGGCTAACGTGGCATTGTAGATTTGATGGCCAACGTGGCAATGTAGATCTGAAGTCTTACGGGGCAAAGTAGATTCCATGGCTAACGTGGTACGTAAATTTGGTGGCTTAACTGGCAATGTAGATCTATGGCTAACTCGGAAAACTAGATTTGATAGCTAACGTTGTATGTATATCTTATGACAAGCGTGTCAAAGTAGATTTAATGGCTAACGTGGCAATGTAGATCTAATGGCTTTTTTTTCCTGTAGATTTGATGTCTAACGTCGCAAAGTAGATTCGATGGCTTACGTGGAAATGTAGATTTAATGGCTAATGTGGCAATATAGATTTGATGGCTATACGGGGGTTGAAGTTTACCTCAATTTCCAAGTTATGTTTTGTGGTTTATAATTATTTTTATTTGTGAACTTTGTGTCTAAAAAGACCCCCCCCCCCTGGAAATAAAGCATTCACAAGTCTTAATAAAAGTTATTGTTTCGTTTATAGACTTTAGATTTCGAGGAGTAGTGAAAGATTTTATCCCATATTACCTGTTTATCTAACTGACCTATCCGAGCAACTGACCATTCCATTCCCACTGACCTCACTATCGCAGCTTTCCTTTCCATGACGACAAAACTCTCCATCCCAACGAACCTCTCCATCCCCATTATCCTCTCCATCCCAACGAACCTCTCCATCCCCATTAACCTCTCCATCCCAGCGAACCTCTCCATCCACATTAACCTCTCCATCCCAGCGAACCTCTCCAACCCCATTAACCTCTCCATCCCAGCAAACCTCTCCAACCCCATTAACCTCGCCATCCCCATTAACCTCTCCATCCCATCAAACCTTTCTATCCCAAATAACCTCTCCATCCCAGGTGACCTCTCCATTAGAGACCGACCGAATTTCAGTTTCGGTTTCGGCGCCGAAAGTTCACATAAGATCACGCTCGGCCTAGTTTCGATTTCGGCCGAAAATGAATGAGACTTTCGTCCATCTGGCCGAAAGTCATTGAGGCTTTCGGTCGTCTACCAGAAGTCAGACTTTCTATCCGTCTCTACGCTGGAAATACGATGTAGCTTAATGCTCGACGTCTTGCTGTCATTGTATGGTAAATGACTAATACTCTTCGAAAACTTTCCCCAGATGCATGGTCATCTACATTTTCTCTATTTCCAAAAATTAAATTTCTATTAGGCCTAGGCAAATGTAAGTAGTTTTGTGGAGAAAAAAACAAAACTACCGGAACTGTAATATTTATATACTTATTTTTGTTTTAATTTTTTCAAAAATAAAATTTAGCTACCCTGGGTTTATTCAACTCATTCATTTGTAATATTAATTTTGATTTATTATTATCATGCTCATCAATGTTGTCAAAAGGCAAAGGTGAATAATATTGAATAATTCTATGGAAGGGTAATATTTCTATTTTTAGTTTCGTTGTAATTTTAAAAAAAATAAAAGTTAGAGAAACTTAGGCTTTTCAATTCACTAATTTCTTTTACCACTGGTTCGTATAATAATTATGTAGTAGGCCTACTGCAGACCTGTTTACTTCTAAGATTTTGGTGACCAATTTAAGATTTTGAGATGTCATTAGCGATTCTCCGTCAAGATTTCAAGAGACCCGGAAAAAAAAGGATGGGAAAAGTTGGTTGCCAAACGAATTAATAACGTCCCCAGCACGGAAAGATTAGTGTCTAGGTAGCGTTGTAATTATATTATAAAAGTAAAGGGCACCCAATGGTCTATTTTACATGAATTTTGCTCCTCCCCCAACCCCGGTCAAAATTCTCTCTTACCATATTACTTTAAAATAAATTTTTAATAAATGTAAATTACTTTTTTATTAAAATGATAAAATCCAAATTATTCAATAGATGCTAGTTTATTAATATTCACGAGGATCTCATTTTTATAAAAAGAATCTAAAAATTGATACCTTCCCCCATCATTTTTAGATGTATGAAGAATTTAATGAGTTAACGAATTTCAAAATATCTAAATCTTTCGGTTTCTGCTTCAGTTTCCGCCGAAAATCTCGTTAAGCTTTAAGTTTTGGCTTCGGTTTCACCCGCAAGTCTTGTTACGCTTTTGGTATCGGCTTCGGTTTCGGCCGAAAGTCATATTTTAAATTTCTGTCTGGTTTTAGTTTCGGCCGAAATAAAAAAAAAAATACTTT
Organism: Lymnaea stagnalis; assembly: GCA_964033795.1. Taxonomy (NCBI): domain Eukaryota; kingdom Metazoa; phylum Mollusca; class Gastropoda; family Lymnaeidae; genus Lymnaea; species Lymnaea stagnalis. Next base: position 1,258,657 of record CAXITT010000033.1, read on the forward strand.
CAGTCTGTCTCTACTCTCCATCGTAGCTGACCACATCACCTCAGCTGTCTCTCAGTCGCAGCTGATCCCACAGTCTCATACTAACCTCAGAATTTAGATCAAACCCGTTCATATATCAGATAGCCACACATTAATTAATTTACAGTTTTTTTTTTTTTGGTCTTGACAAATATTGACATTGAAGATCAATAGCCGCATGGCCACTGCTGTAAGCAAGTGGTTCCCAGCCTGTGCTCCACAGAGCTCCGCGGCTTTTAACTGTTACTATGTGGTAAAATTAAACCGTCCACTATTTGGGAGTGATCAATAGTCAATATTTTGGTGTGATTCAACTGTCACTATGTGGGAGTGATTTAACTATCACCGCATGGGAGTGATCAACTGTCGCTATTTGGCAATGATTCCACTATCATTCTGTGGGAGTGATGCCACTGTCACTCTGTGGGAGTGATGCCACTGTCACTCTGTGGGAGTGATGGCACTGCATCTCTGTGGGAGTGATGCCATTGTCACTCTGTGGGAGTGATGCCACTGTCACTATATGGCAGAGATGCAAATGTCACTATGTGGCAGATAAGCAAATGTCACTGTATGAGAGTGATTCAGCTGTCGCTATTTGAGGGAGATTCAACTGTCACTTTGTGGTGTTTGCTCAACTGTCACTGTGTGGGAGTCATCAAATGTGTGTCAATTAGTGTTGGCAGATTCAACTGTTAATCCTTGGAGGTGAATTAACTGTCAATCCTTGAAGGTGATTCAACTGTCACTCCTTGGAGGTGATTCAACTATCACTGCTCGGATGTGAATCAGCTGTCACTTCTTGGAGGTGATTCAACTGTCACTCATTGAAGGTGATTCAACTGTCACTCATTGGAGGTGATTCAACTATCAATGCTCGGATGTGAATCAGCTGTCACTCCTCCGAGGTGATTCAACTGTCACTCCTTGAAGGTGATTCAACTATCACTCCTTGGAGGTGATTCAACTGTCGCTCCTTGGAGTTGATTGAACTGTTGCTCCTTGGAGGTGATTCAACTGTGACTCCTTAAAGGTATCAACTGTCGTTCCTTGGAGTTGATTCAACTGCCACTCCTTGGAGGTGATTCAGCTATCACTCCTTGGAGGTGATTCAACTGTCACTCCTTGGAGGTGATTCAACTGTCGCTTCTTGGAGTGGCACCAACCGTCACCTGCACATCATTGTGAAAAGGTCCGGGCATAATAGGGGCGGTAACTCTACTCCCTGCCCGGTACGTTGATGTTGACGGGAGACACCCGAGAAAGGTGAGCCCTTGAATCAACACTCCGAGGTGTTTGTTCGTCAGCAGAAATCAATGAGCAACGTGAACACGTGCAACCAATGTCCACAGCACGTCCGCCTCTCACCACAGAAGGTGACCGAAATGCCCCAGTTTAAAGGTGAGGCGAGGGTTGAACAAAACAAGACGAGGACCGATATATTCCCTCATCAAAACCTTTCTGAATTATTCTAATTAAGATTTATTTTCATTTTATTTTTATTTTCACGACGGATCGTTCGATAAAGTTCTGTGTTTAAAACGTGATCGTACAAAGTTTGTCTAAGAATTAATATTAGTGGTTTTGTCAGGTACGGAGAGTAAGGGCCCATAATGATTTGTTTATTATTCCAGTATTGAGATATGAAGAAAAAAAAACACTGTCGTCTTTCAGCAAACTTGTAATGCTAAGTTCTGACATGATATTAATTTAAAAGTTGAATTGACATGATCTGAGGTCTCTCAATTATAAGGAAGAATTGACATGATCTGAGGTCTCTCAATTTTAAGGAAGAATTGACATGATCTGAGGTCTCTTAATGTTAAGGAAGAATTGACATGATCTGAGGTCTCTCAATTTTAAGGAAGAATTGACATGATCTGAGGTCTCTCAATGTTAAGGAAGAATTGACATGATCTGAGGTCTCTCAATTTTAAGGAAGAATTGACATGATCTGAGGTCTCTTAATATTAAAGGAAGAATTGACATGATCTGAGGTCTCTCAATTTTAAGGAAGAATTGACATGATCTGAGGTCTCTTAATGTTAAGGAAGAATTGACATGATCTGAGGTCTCTCAATTTTAAGGAAGAATTGACATGATCTGAGGTCTCTCAATGTTAAGGAAGAATTGACATGATCTGATGTCTCTCAATATTATGGAAGAATTCACATGATCTGAGGTCCCTAAATTTTAAAGATAGATCAGACATGATCTGAGGTCTCAATTTAAATATAGAATTGACATGATCTGTGATCCGAGGTCTCAATTTAAAGGTAGAATTGACAGGATCTGATGTCTCTCAATGTTAAGGAAGAATTGAGATGATCTGAGGTCCCTAAATTTTAAAGATATATCTGACATGATCTGAGGTCTCAATTTAAATATAGAATTGACATGATCTGTGATCCGAGGTCTCAATTTAAAGGTAGAATTGACATGATCCGAGGTCTCAATTTAAAGGTAGAATCGACATGATCCGAGGTCTCAATTTAAAGTTAGAATTGACATGATCCGAGGTCTCAATTTAAAGGTAGAATTGACATGATCCGAGGTCTCAATTTAAAGGTTGAATTGACATGATCCGAGGTCTCAATTTAAAGGTAGAATTGACATGATCCGAGGTCTCAATTTAAAGATAGAATTGACAAAGATCCGAGGTCTCAATTTAAAGGTAGAATTGACATGATCCGAGGTCTCAATTTAAAGGTAGAATTGACATGATCCGAGGTCTCAGTTTAAAGGTAGAATTGACATGATCCGAGGTCTCAGTTTAAAGGTAGAATTGACATGATCCGAGGTCTCAATTTAAAGGTAGAATTGACATGATCCGAGGTCTCAATTTAAAGGTAGAATTGACATGATCCGAGGTCTCAATTTAAAGGTTGAATTGACATGATCCGAGTTCTCAATTTAAAGGTAGAATTGACATGATCCGAGGTCTCAGTTTAAAGGTAGAATTGACATGATCCGAGGTCTCAATTTAAAGGTAGAATTGACATGATCCGAGGTCTCAGTTTAAAGGTAGAATTGACATGATCCGAGGTCTCAATTTAAAGGTAGAATTGACATGATCCGAGGTCTCAATTTAAAGGTAGAATTGACATGATCCGAGGTCTCAATTTAAAGGTAGAATTGACATGATCCGAGGTCTCAGTTTAAAGGTAGAATTGACATGATCCGAGGTCTCAGTTTAAAGGTAGAATTGACATGATCCGAGTTCTCAATTTAAAAGTAGAATTGACATGATCCGAGGTCTCAATTTAAAGGTAGAATTGACATGATCCGAGGTATCAATTTAAAGGTAGAATTGACATGATCCGAGGTCTCAATTTAAAGGTAGAATTAACATGATCCGAGGTCTCAGTTTAAAGGTAGAATTGACATGATCCGAGGTCTCAGTTTAAAGGTAGAATTGACATGATCCGAGTTCTCAATTTAAAAGTAGAATTGACATGATCCGAGGTCTCAATTTAAAGGTAGAATTGACATGATCCGAGGTATCAATTTAAAGGTAGAATTGACATGATCCGAGGTCTCATTTTAAAGGTAGAATTGACATGATCCGAGGTCTCAGTTTCAAGTAGAATTGACATGATCCGAGGTCTCAGTTTAAAGGTAGAATTGAAATGATCCGAGGTCTCAGTTTAAAGGTAGAATTGACATGATCCGAGGTCTCAGTTTAAAGGTAGAATTGACATGATCCGAAGTCTCAAATTAAAGTTTTCATTGACATGATCCGAGGTCTCAATTTAAAGGTAGAATTGACATGATCCGAGGTCTCAGTTTAAAGGTAGAATTGACATGATCTGTGATCCGAGGTCTCAGTTTAAATGTAGAATTACCTGGGCTCTAGATCAGTGTTTCCAAAAGTGGTCTTCCCGGACTGGCGTCGGTCAGCGAGCCTTAGGTTGGCGGTTCGCACACCGTTAATATTGATAGTCAAATAAAACACAAGCTAAACCTCGCACTGGTCCCTGGATCGATATCGAAACTTTCCCATTGTATTTTTGGACAATAAAGTCCAACCACAATAAAATTAACTAGATTTACTACGAGCCAGTATGATTGCTGAAGTGAAAGCTGCAGTTTCTAAGAGATTAAACTAACAGCAGCTGGGACTGTTTTTTGAAACATTTTGTTCTCTAGGCCAGTGTTCCCCTAATGATGGCCTAAGTTACGACACCGGTTAACAAAGACTTCCGGTTCGCACAACACAAATATGTATGGTTTAAAAAAAAAAAGAAGAAAATATAATTGCCGGCAACGGTCCCTGGTGCAGTTAAACAAATTTGACAAGCGGACCGCCAACTTTAAAAGTTTGAGAATCACTGCTCTAGACATCCCAGCTCACAATGCCTTAGGCACAGCACCAATAGAATCAGTTTCCTCAAACAAAGGACCGAAAGATACAGAAATTCATCAGCCCCCCGCGTTCTGTCAGACTTTCACAGCGCGCTTCCCCGTCAGTTCAAAAATAGAATAAACATTCTGAAGTCATTAAAGAGACAGGTTTGAAGACACAGAATGCCTTGGTTTTTTTTTTTTTTCGTCTTGAAAAGAAATACTGTGGCAAAATTATTTTTTATAAAAATTGCTCAATTCCAAAATGATAAAGTTATTCGCAGGCTTTCAAAAACTTGTGTGAGCAATGACGTCAATCGATTTGAACAACTTTGCATGTTATTTTAATTAATTTGCATGTCAAAGAAGTTGTTTAACATGGTCATACGTCTTCATGTCAACACGTTTTAAAAAGTTTTGCTGCATCCGTTCCAGTACAACCATAAGTCATTAAACAAATCAATATCTTTTATTTTCAAATCCAGAAAGTGGCTATATTTTCCTTGTCATTTTCCGCTGGTTAAATGTATTTTCCGTTGGAGTGATGCCCTACAAAAGATAAAGAAGCGCATCAACTACAAATGCTTTATCTAAAAACCTTTATGCTACTTTTCGGCTGTCATCTTATTACTTTTTGGACAATCGACGACTTTAACAGTTTCACCACGGCAACTTCTAAGGGACTTTTTGCCAGTTAAAAGACCCTATCTTCATCACAAAAACTTCCAGGGGACTCCAGTTAATAAATCTCTATTTCAATCACACTTCTAGGGGACGTCTCCAGTAAAAAGAACCACTCTATTTTCATGACAACAACTTTTAGGGAATTTCTCCAGTCAAAAACCTCTTCATTCATCACAACGACTTCTAAGAGACCTCTCCAATTTAGAAGAAACAACAACTCTATATTCAGCACCACAAAGTCTAGGGGACATCTTTAGTAAAAAAAAAAGCTCTATATACATCACAACAACTTCTAGTGAACTTCTCCAGTAAATATTATCTTTATTCATCACGTTTTCTAGTGAACTTCTCCAGGTAAAAAAATCTATATTCATCACAACTTCAAGTGAACTTCGCCAGTAAATATCCTCTATATTCATCACAACTTCTAGTGAACCTATCCAGTTAAAAAAACTATATTCATCACAACTTCTAGTGAACTTCTCCAGTAAATATTCTCTTTATTCATCACGTTTTCCAGTGAACCTATCCAGTTTAAAAAATCTATATTCATCACAACTTCAAGTGAACTTCTCCAGTAAATATCCTCTATATTCATCACAACTTCTAGTGAACCTATCCAGTTAAAAAAACTCTATATTCATCACAACTTCTAGTGAACTTCTCCAGTAAATATTCTCTTTATTCATCGCGTTTTCTAGTGAACTTCTCCATTAAAAAAAATCTATATTCATCACAACTTCTAGTGAACTTCTCCAGTTAAAAAAATCTATATTCATCACAACTTTTAGTGAACTTCTCCAGTTAAAGAACCTCTATATTATTGTTCATCACAACTTCTAGAGTTCCCGCTAAAAATAAAAGAAGGGAACCATTGAAAAACTTATTTTTTTATCTTTTAAATAAATGATGTCACAACTTTAGTGAATGCTGACGTAAAAGGCAGTAGACAAACTTTATCTCTTCACATACAAAATTAACTGATGTTAATGTGTTTGTATGATCCTGTTTAGGTTATTGTTTATGTATGATCCTGTAAATATTACTGTGTATGTATGATGCTGTATATCACATTAATGTGAATGTATGATGTTATTGTTTTTGTATAATGTTGTATATGCTAATGTGAATTAATATGTTGTATGCGTTATTGTGAATGTATGATGTTGTATATCTAATTGTGAATTTATTATGTTGTATATGTTGTTGTGAATGTATGATGTTGTGTGCTCACAAAACGTTTCCCAATTTATACATGCCTGGCATGAAAAAAAAAATTAATTAAAATTGAGTATTAAAATTTTTTAAAAATAATTAAACAGCTATTGAATATTTTTCTCACGTCGTAGATTTCCTTATTCGTATTGATGTCCTCTCATTTCTGTTACCCCATTCGTTTGCACAAGACCAGCTGCCTCCAGAATCTGCCTCCTCGGTTTCACTGATCCTTGTTCGACTGCTGCCGAAATGTCCTGTATTTCAATGATAAGCCGTTTAGTAAAGAGATGGAGTTTGGTGAAAGGCGTCCGTCAATACATTTTCATGTTTGCTCAATCTTTCACAGCTGTAGCTTTCAATAACTGACCCTTACATATTCAAATTACTTAAGTCTACAGCTCATCGATTGCACCTATACAAATCTTTTACGTTAATAAAATGTAATCCTGTAATCTGAATCATGATGAAAATGCTCTTATTGTTCCCATGCTGAAAATGCTCTTATTTTTTCCCATGCTGAAAATGCTCTTATTTTTTCCCATGCTGAAAATGCTCTTATTTTTTCCCATGCTGAAAATGCTCTTATTTTTTCCCATGCTGAAAATGCTCTTATTTTTCCCATGCTGAAAATGCTCTTATTTTTCCCATGCTGAAAATGCTCTTATTTTTCCCATGCTGAAAATGCTCTTATTTTTCCCATTCATCAATATAACCTTTTATACATATTTTAAAAAAATTGAAAATCACCATCCAAACCAATTTTTCAAAATTAAATTGAAACTAGATGTTGCCTTTAAACGGACATTTTTCTTAACCAACGTTCCTTATTCCTTACTTACAATCCTTATGCCAAACCCAATTTGTAATGATGTGGTCTGACAACAATTCTCAATTTTTCTTCGCCATAATTTCTATTAGACCCAAAATTTGTATTAGACCCAACATTTGTATTAGACCCAACATTTGTATTCGACCCAACATTTCTATTAGAAACATTTCTATTAGACCCAACATTTCTATTAGACCCAACATTTCTATTAGACCCAACATTTCTATTAGACCCAACATTTCTATTGGACGCAAATTTGTGTTAGACCCAACATTTCTATTGGACCCAACATTTCTATTGGACGCAACATTTGTATTAGACCCAACATTTCTATTGGACCCAACATTTCTATGAGACCCAACATTTCTAAAAGACCCAACATTTCTATGAGACCCAACATTTGTAAGGTGTTTAGCGGACAACGCACCTCACAGGCATAGCAGTGGTTCTCAAACTTTTTTCCTGTCACCGCCGCCATGGGGCCATAAACTAATTCTGAACGCCCCCTTGTCTTAGATACCGACTTTCTCAGGATAACTTTAATGAAATGTACAATTATACAATTTGTTAAAACATACCCCATCTTTTAAAGTAGTAATACGTTTTTTACACGATATTTTGTTATCAAACGTCTTCATCTGTCAGTTATTCTTAGTCAATATGTGGGAGCATTAAATCAGGTGTCAGTTGTTCTTAGTCAACATGTGGGAGTATTAAATCAGGTGTCAGTTATTCAATGCCCGGTTTAAGGTCTCACGGCAGATACTTTTATTCCTCATTACCTACTTTGATGTTGTTTCTTGGTTTTGAGAATACTCCTACGGCCACACCATGAACTATTTTCCATTAAATAAATATTGTTTAATAAATGCACTATGCACTTAGATAATAATTCACCAATTTACACCGTGTACGGTAAAGACATGATTGTTTTCGTATGTAGCGAAACTCTTAGATCCCCCCTTTTACAGATGCTGAAACATCCCTCCACGCCCCCAGCTGCCCTGCCCCCTCGCCCCCCTTCTGCCTTGGCCCCCTGCTGCCCTGCCCCCTGCTGCCCTGCCCCCTCGCTCCCCTGCCCCCTCGCCCCCTGCAGCCCTGCCCCCTGCTG
>CAXITT010000033.1:1266995-1296850 GCA_964033795.1 Lymnaea stagnalis
CCTCGCCCCCTTGCTGCCCTGCCCCCTCACCCCCTGCCGCCCTGCCCCCCTCACCCCTTGCTGTTCTGCCCCCTCACCCCCCTTCTGCCTTGCCCTCTGCTGCCCTGCCCCCTTGCTGCCCTCCCCCCTCGCCCCCCGGCTGCCCCCCTCACCCCCTGCTGCCCTTCCCCCTTGCCCCCCTCGCCCCCCTGCTTCCCCCCCCCTCCTAAACTGCCTCAACTGTATCCATCTTAAAATTGTATTGTTTCCATTAAAATAGATACCACAATCTTTCAGATTATATGCGACATATCCAAATATTCTAAAAAAAAAATAATACTTGCATCTAATTACACCAAGACTTTCTCTCCCAGCTTAAACAAGCTTGGATTTATTATAACTCAAGCATGAAAATGATATAAGTGGATACAGTTAATAATAATCGCAGAGTAAGTAAAACAGATTTGTTAATTAATAAGTTTGATTTCATTTCTCTGCAAAAGGTTAATTCATTTGTTTATGCCATAAGAGTATATTTGAAAAAAAAAACAAAACTATCGTCTTTCATCAGACTTATAGTTCTAAGATCTGAAATGATCTGAGGTCACTTAATATAAAGTTAGAAACATGGTCTGATGTCTCTCAGTTTAAAGGCAGATTTGACACGCTCAATGTCTCTTAATGTAAAGGTAGAATTGAATTGATCTGACGTCTCTTAATGTAAAGGTAGATCCGATATGATCTAATTTCGCTATTTGTAAAGGTAGAACTGAATTGATCTGAAGTCTCTCAATGTACAGGTAGATGTATCTGGTCTCTGGATCATTGTCTCCCAACGTGTTCGTGTGTTTTATTACAATCTTCAATGGTTATAATTTTTTACCCATTATTACCAAAATAAGTAAGACGTTTTGATCAGAATGTTTCTATCAGAATGTTTCTATCAGAATGTTTCTATCAGAATGTTTCTATCAGAATGTTTCTATCAGAATGTTTCTATCAGAATGTTTCTATCAGAATGTGTTCACATAATGTTTCTATCAGAATGTTTCTATCAGAATGTTTCTATCAGAATGTTTCTATCAGAATGTGTTCACAGAATGTTTCTATCAGAATGTTTCTATCAGAATGTTTCTATCAGAATGTTTCTATCAGAATGTTTCAATCAGAATGTTTCAATCAGAATGTTTCTATCAGAATGATTCTATCAGAATGTTTCATCAGAATGTTTCTATCAGAATGTTTCTATCAGAATGTTTCTATCAGAATGTTTCTATCAGAATGTGTTCACAGAATGTTTCTATCAGAATGTTTCTATCAGAATGTTTCTATCAGAATGTTTCAATCAGAATGTTTCCATCGGAATGTTTCTATCAGAATGTTTCCATCAGACTGTTTCTATCAGAATGTTTCTATCAGAATGTTTCTATCAGAATGTTTCCTTCAGAATGTTTCTATCATAATGTTTCTATGAGAATGTTTCCATCAGAATGTTTCTATCAGATTGTTTCTATCAGCTGAACAAATTGGTTACGAGATAAAACATGTTCCTCCGTTTGTTTCTGAACATGGTCTCTCGAGCATTTTACAACTTCTGCCCTCGCAATGATCAAATTGATCCCAGTGTTCACTTTCATTATTACCTGAAAATAATCAGACTTCAGACATTGTCTGTCTCACGTACCGGACATTGTATCGCGCCCCTACACTGTCAAATGAGAGGATTTGTCCCCATTCCTCCCCCCCCCCCTCTTTGTTGTCTCCATATCAAACTAATGCCTATTGTTGTTAGCACTGTTTCAAAACCACAGTCATAGAGACTTCCATTCCTTAAATCAAACTTTGAAGTCATAGAGACTTCCATTGCTTACATCAAATTTTGATGTCATACAGACTTCCATTCTTGACATCAAACTTTGACGTCATAGAGACTTCCATTCCTTACATCAAACTTTGACGTCATACAGACTTCCATTCCTTACATCAAACTTTGACGTCATAGAGACTTCCATTCCTTACATCAAACTTTGACGTCATACATACTTCCATTCCTTACATCAAATTTTGACGTCATATAGAATTCCATTCCTTACATCAAATTATGACGTCATAAGGAGTTTCATTCCTTACATCAAATTTTAACGTCATAGAGACTGTAATTGCTTACATCAAATTTGACATCATAGAGACTTCCATCCTTGACATCAAAAATCGGCGTCGAACCTATGGCCTTGTCTTGATACTTCAATGGGTCATAAAACATTATATCAAAACAGCAGATTTATCTTGAAAGATAAAAAGTCAGCTGGAGATTTGGTTGGACGTTTGCCAACAAAGTGAATTGGCCAGTCGATTGTATTAATTATGTGAAATCACCCCCCCCCCCAAGTGATATGGACAATGATATTAACAAGCACTAATTGAGGGTTAATAGGTTCAATGTCATTAATTCCCTAACCCCCACACCCACTTCACCCCCGGGAAAAAAATTAATCTTGCTTTCAAACTAAGCTATCTAAAGGACGTCTACAGAGATCTAAGTTTGAAAGCTATCACAAGGTATTACTGTTATAATTATGACGGATAACAAATGTAACAAAGTTACATCAACGTGACCGGTGTGCGGTCTATTTCTACCACCATCATATTTGGACATACCAAAACTGTCGAATGATCCTAATCCCACAGGGCTATCCCAGCACGCTAATGCTAACCAAGGGATGTAATCGCTTTCCTGGCCGGATGTGAGACTTACCCTAGCGGCACGATTGCAGCACGCACGACCATGATGATAATATTAATAACTATAATGAACATCTCCGCCGATGTGATTTTCTGGTGCAGGGTGACCGTGCACTTGGACGATCCCACTTTGATGTTTATTAAACCACCGCCCATCAGAGGCGTAGCGAGGGGGTGGCAGGGGGGACAGAAGTCCCCGGGCGCCAGCTAGTTAGGGGCGCCAAAATGTGCTTTGATATTATATTATTGGTAAAAATAATGGGTTTGAGAGTTGGAAAAAAAGAAGAGGGGACGCTTTAAATGGAATCTTGTCCCCGGGCGCGAATCTTGTCCCCGGGCGCCAATCTTGTCCCCGGGCGCCAATCTTGTCCCCGGGCGCGAATCTTGTCCCCGGGCGTGAATCTTGTCCCCGGGCGCCAATCTTGTCCCCGGGCGCCAATCTTGTCCCCGGGCGCGAATCTTGTCCCCGGGCGCGAATCTTGTCCCCGGGCGCCAAACACCCTCGCTACGCCTCTGCCGCCCATTAAACCAATGTTTTATCAAACTAGGGGTTCTTCTGAGTTCTATTAGACTAGCGGTTCTTACAGTTTTATTAAACTAGGGGGTCTTCGAGGTTCTATTAAACTAGGAGTTCTTTAAACTTCTATTAAACTGCTGGCTCTTCGGAGGTCTATTAAATTAGGGGTTCTTAAAGCTTAAAGTTCTATTAAACTAGGAGTTCTTTAAACTTCATTTAAACCAGGGGTTCTCCAAAGTTCATTTAAACCAGAGGTTCTCTAGAGCTCAATGAAACCAGAGGTTGTCCACATTTCAATGTAGCCAGGGTTTCTCCAACGTTCAGTGTAACTAAGGGTTCTCCATAGTACTATGAAACCAAGGGTTCTCCAAAGTACTATGAAACCAAGGGTTCTCCAAAGATGCCTTTGACAACGCGGCTGATTTAATGTCTTTTATAAATAACATGGCTGGTTAGATTTACTGCAAGTTCTTGGAAGTACTCACTGTTTCTTTTAAAATTAGCCTTTATGATTCTTTTTCTGTAACACTAAATATTTATATATTAATTCTAAAAGCATGTAAAGCAAGTCAGTCACACATCAGAATAAATATTTTTAAAATAAAAATCATGACTTATAATAAATTTTTTTTAAAAAATGAGCGAAACGAAGCATTCTGTGCGGGAATTTGTTCAAGATCCTAACTAAGGTAGCGGCCATTTGTAAAAATTCTGCCCCCCCCCGCTCTTCCCTAAATCCTTCACGTAAATGTCCATCTTCTCGAGCTCAACTGTAATCTAAACCAACAAGATGGCGTCCTTGGAGAAGACGTTAAGAAAAGGGGGATTCACTCGTTGTGTTGAAACGACGGAAAGCAAGACAACTTTACTAAATCGAACTTTATCGACCGTCACCTCCCAGAATTCTAACTAAACGTACTTTGTTTTGTGCACATTTCCCAATGGCTTGATGCACATTTCTCCATTTAAAGGCTGTTACTAAAGAAACTTTGGTTAATGTTATGCGCACCATGCACAAATTTACTTTTGTTTTAGTTGAAACCAGTGCGACGCCGTTTATAACCATATACCTAGTAGCATATACCCTGTTCTCATATGACCCGTATCACATTACATATAACTATCTATACAAATTAATCATTCACCCCTTTAATTTTAACATTATAATAATACATGCGAGGAGTATGATGTCAAAGGTCATATACTTAAAATCGAACTCTGACTAGAGTCGGCTTTGCACATTGATAATCAAAATATATTCAAAAAATTACAACAGTGTCATGAAACTCTAAAGAAACGGTGCCAAATGTGAGTGGACCGCATGCAACTGACCAAAAGATTTTAAAAAACGAAATACCTTGGGCACCGAAACTTTACAATCAGTGTTACATACCTGCATAAATGTTACATGGCTGGCACATCCGTTCATCAGTTACATGCAGCGGCACAATCCTGCATCTGAGTTACATTTAGTGTTACACAGCCCAAGTGTTACTTTCAGTGGAATAAGCGTCAATGAAAATAAGATTTGAAAAAAAAATGTTTAAAAGTAATATTAAATTGAGATAAAAATTAACAGAGAGAAAAAATAACAGAGAGAAAATTAACAGAGAGAACACTAACATAGAGAACATTAACAGAGAGAACATTAGCAGAGAGAACATTAACAGAGAGAAACATAACTAAGAGAATATGAGGAGTGTCTAGGAAATGACACAATGTAATTAGAGCAAGAAATGAAAAACCAACCGTTTAAATTCTGGTCGATTTGGAAAGAATGATAATATGTTTGATCAAGAAATACACTTTTAATACACCCTCCCCTACCCTTCCTCCCAGCCCCTTAAAGCACACAATGGTACTGTTTGCTGTAGGATTTAACACGGGCGCGCATATCCGAATCAGAGCCGTTCTTAGGAGTTTGGGGGCCCTAAGCATGGAGCGTAGGTTGGGGGCCCCGGAAGGGGGGGCCGGGGGTAGAGCTCCCTCAAGCTGAGGAGAAAACACCACCCACAACAGCGGCACCTCCATTCTGCCTTCATCAATGGTTCCTCTTTGCTCGGGTGTAACCACTAACCATATTGATAATTCCGCCACTAGAGAAAATGTGTACTTCTGAAATATATGGACATGCAGGTGGTAGTGGGGCCCTAGGCGGTTGTCTAGTTTGCCTATATGCCTATGAATGGCTCTGGTGGCACTTATTTCCTTAGTTTGAGGAAGGAGATCGCCCCAAGGCTATCAATAATTTGTTTGTGTGTGCATCATTGCCTTATCCCTTAGGTGTTAAGCGGCCCTACGGGGGCCCTCCTCACGTTCGGGGCCCTACGCGGATGCGTAGTCAGCGTATGCCCAAGAACGGGCCTGTCCGAATCATACTAAAAATACTCTTACCTTTACAGTTTCTCTATCTACCAAACTCAGGGGAATATTTCTACATCTCTAAACTCAGGCTGAATTTTTCTTTTAACGGCAACACCATTTATTTCAAAAGTTTTCCTACTAACCCTTGCTAGGGCAATCGGATTTTTAAGACTAATGTGATCTCACCACAAAGCTTAGTCTTTCTTCACCGTGATGTCTAGTCGCGACCAAATAGTTAAGCTCTATTTAACGGGCAGTCGCCGTATTTACTCTGCAGTCCGGACAATCGGATCTGACTTTAAATCAGTGGTTCCCAACTATGACACCGTTGAACACGTGAAAGAATCCACCAAATGGCCGCGTGATGCCATGAGAACATTTGGTCACTGTGACTTGCTACATCTGTCGCTACCTTTTACACAGATTTGTACCACCTGAAACAATGTGATGTAACAGGACTGCGCTTACACCAAGTCTGAGAACAGCTGATCTATTAGAACAATGTAATGTATCAGTGGTGTACTCACATCAAGTCTGAGAACAGCTGATCTATTGACAAAATGTAATGTATCAGTGGTGTACACACACCAAGTCTGAGAACAGCTGATCTATTGAAACAATGTAATGTATCAGTGGTGTACACACACCAAGTCTGAGAATAGCTGATCTATTGAAACAATGTAATATATCAGTGGTGTACATACACCAAGTGTGAGAATAGCTTATCCATTGAAAGAATATAATATATTACTTACTGGTGTACTCAAATCAAGTCTGAGAATAGCACCTCTATTGAAACAATATAATATATCAGTGATGTACTCAAATCAAGTCTGAGAATAGCTCATCTACTGAAACAATGTAATATGTTAGTGATGTACTCACATCTAGTCTGAGAATACCTTATCTATTGAAACTATATAATGTTTTTCTAGTTTACGTAAACCAAGTCTAAGAATAGTGTGTCTACTTTAAAAGATTTTAAGTCTCTTTCTAACCTCTGTAAAAAAAAAACCAAAGTTTACAAAAATTACATTCTCAAGTATGTTAAGTCTGAGCCGGGTAATTTAGTTTAAATATCAAACCCACATGAAGGTCTCCCAGATTATGATAAATTGAGGATCCCTGTTTTAATTGGTGGACGTGTAGAGTTAGCATGAGGAGCCCCCAAATTCGGATAATATTGAACATCAAAGCGGGAGACAGGGGAGATTACCAAACGATGACTTTTAACGCACGTCAACCTTGGGAAAATCATGACGTGAAAATGGCGGAAGGTGACGGGAAATCGAAATGTCATTACCGGATATGACCCCGCTTCAACCCCTCCCCCCTCACACAAGCCCTAGCAACTGTGGACTTGTCACAGAGTCTGAAATGAAAACTTCACATCCGTTAAATCTCCATTATCCATGCCGCTGTGGATCTTATCCGCGTCCTTATCCACTTTTCTACTTGTCTCCAATGTTTACCATCTGAATCTGTAATGGCAGGCGTTCTTGGGACCGCCAATGAGATCAAAGACAGACGTGTGTGCCGTACCGGAAGTAGTTGTCGTTTCAGAAACAGGCTGGTCCTATTACGTCACCATTAACTTCATAATTTTTTTATATATTTTTTTTTTTTAAAGTCCTCTCGCTTACGTTCTTGATAAACACAGTTAAATTAATATTTTTTTTTTATTCAAATAATTTGATTCCTTATGTGAATTGCCCGAGTAAAAAAAGTTTTATTGAATTTATTTTTTTTTACTTTCATAAATTGTTTATCCTGTTCTTTCTGGTGTAAACGTTTCATGATGTTGAAAAGATCGCAGGCTGGTTGTTGGTGCAAATGTTACATTGTTTTGTCGCTGTTATCGATATCTGAAAGCAAACCTTTCTTAATGTTACCACCAGGCTACTAAGTCAAAGTTTGATTACAAAAAATTTCTTCCAAAAATCTCCTCATCTTCCCATTAAAAAAAAATAACTACAAATATTCAATAAAGTGAAGAGCAACAGCTCCACCCAATCCCCTTAAAATACAGTCACATATAATACAGTCACATATAATACAGTCACATATAATACAGTCACATATAATACAGTCACATATAATACAGTCACATATAATACAGTCACATATAATACAGTCACATATAATACAGTCACACATAATACAGTCACACATAATACAGTCACATATAATACAGTCACATATAATACAGTCACATATAATACAGTCACACATAATACAGTCACATATAATACAGTCACATATAATACAGTCACATATAATACAGTCACATATAATACAGTCACACATAATACAGTCACACATAATACAGTCACATATAATACAGTCACATATAATACAGTCACACATAATACAGTCACATATAATACAGTCACATATAATACAGTCACATATAATACAGTCACATATAATACAGTCACATATAATACAGTCACATATAATACAGTCACACATAATACAGTCACATATAATACAGTCACATATAATACAGTCACATATAATACAGTCACATATAATACAGTCACACATAATACAGTCACATATAATACAGTCACATATAATACAGTCACACATAATACAGTCACACATAATACAGTCACATATAATACAGTCACATATAATACAGTCACACATAATCCAGTCACACATAATACAGTCACATATAGTACAGTCACACATAATACAGTCACACATAATACAGTCACATATAATACAGTCACATATAATACAGTCACATCTAATACAGTCACACATAATCCAGTCACACATAATACAGTCACATATAATACAGTCACACATAATACAGTCACACATAATACAGTCACATATAATACAGTCACATATAATACAGTCACATATAATACAGTCACACATAATACAGTCACATATAATACAGTCACATATAATACAGTCACATATCATACAGTCACATATAATACAGTCACATATAATCCAGTCACATAAAATAGAACTAGAAAGATGTTGGAAATGTGGATGAAGTTCTAATTCTTTGCTTAAAATAATCCTAAGCTGTAAAATATACAGTTTATTTTTTTGCCTGATTTACTCCCAGAATATTACTCCTGATTTCACGTTGCGTCAACTGATATCCCTTCAATCATAAGCGTTATTCATGACCATGGCAATCAGGGCCGGCCCTACTATTGCTGGCACCCCGGGTGAGCCCTACTGTTGCTGGCTACCAGGGCCGGCCCTACGGTTGCTGGCGCCCCAAGCCCGCCCTATGGTTGCTGACGCTCCGTGCAACCTTCACTTCATAAACATTAATGAAAGGAAAAACAATAGGGATTAGTTAATGAGTTTACTACTTAGGTTTTGGGGACAGTATGAACAATTAGCCTACCAATGAGATCCCCCCTCCCACCTTTAAAAGCTTCTACATCAGCAACTCTTTTTACTGCAATCTCTATTTTCCTGCCATGGTGCTCACATGTCAGGCCTTTTCCTATGTTGAAAGATCGTTGATGGCACCCTAAAGCAGGTGGTGCCCCGGGAAACTGACGAGTTACCGGTACCTTTAGCCGGCACTGATGGCAGTGCGAACACGTACACTTAAGAACTCTACGGTACACTTACTAACCATATGGTACACTTAATAACTATACGGCACACTTATTAACTTAACGGTACATTTACTAACTATACGGTGCACTTATTAACTATACGGTACATTTACTAACTATACGGTACACTTAGTAACTATACGGTACACTTAATAACTATACGGTACACTTACTAACTATAGGGTACACTTACTAACTATAGGGTACACTTACTAACTATAGGGTACACTTAATAACTATACGGTACACTTAATAACTATATGTAAACTTAATAGCTATATGGTACAATTACTAACTATAAGGTACACTTATTAACTACATGGTACTTTTACTATCTATACGGGTCACTTACTAACTATTGGTTACATTTACTAACTATACGGTACACTTAGTAACTAACTATTAGATACACTTACAAATATTGGCACACTTACTAACTATAACTTACACTAACTAACTGTACGGACACTTACTATCTTACCAAAGCATATACATCTTCAGTACAAGAAAATGTCATCTAGTATTGTTACATGCTTGACTGCCACAACCATAACTTAAGCTGTGTTATGGAAAATCTATGCATACTGTCGACTAAATTGACCAGCTAGGTTAGCAGCACTCGTACTGGCTAACAACTGAGCGGTCAGATTTGGATGAATTGCTGGGTGACTGGAGGATTGTTTAGGTAGATGGAAGGACAGATGGGTGAATAAAAAGAGGAGAGGATGAATAAGCTAGGTGAACAAATTAGTTGATGAAATTTTACTTTACCCCCTTTCTCTGTCTCTTTCTCACACATATCTCCACCTCTTTCTCTCCACCTCTTTCTCTCCACCTCTTTCTCTCCACCTCTTTCTCTCCACGTCTTTCTCTCCACCTCTTTCTCTCCACGTCTTTCTCTCCACGTCTTTCTCTCCACCTCTTTCTCTCCACCTCTTTCTCTCCCCCTCTGTCTCTCCACGTCTTTCTCTCCAACTCTTTCTCTCCACGTCTTTCTCTCCACGTCTTTCTCTCCAATTCTTTCTCTCCTCCTGTTTCTCTCCACGTCTTTCTCTCCACCTCTTTCTCTCCACGTCTTTCTCTCCACGTCTTTCTCCACCTCTTTCTCTCCACCTCTTTCTCTCCACGTCTTTCTCTTCACGTCTTTCTCTCCACGTCTTTTTCTCCACCTCTTTCTCTCCACCCCTTTCTCTCCACCTCTTTCTCTCCACGTCTTTCTCTCCACTTCTTTCTCTCCACCTCTTTCTCTCCACCCCTTTCTCTCCACCCCTTTCTCTCCACCTATTTCTCTCCCCCTCTTTCTCTCCACGTTTTTCTCTCCACGTGTTTCTCTCCACGTCTTTCTCTCCACCTCTTTCTCTCCACTTCTTTCTCTCCACCTCTTTCTCTGCATCTCTTTCTCTCCATCTCATTCTCTCCACCCCTTTCTCTCCACGTTTTTCTTCACCACTTTCTCTCCACCACTTTCTCTCCACGTCTTTCTCTCCACCTCTTTCTCTCCACGTCTTTCTTTCCACGTCTTTCTCTCCACCTCTTTCTCTCCACGTCTTTCTCTCCACGTCTTTCTCTCCACGCCTTTCTCTCCACCTCTTTCTCCCCACCTCTTTCTCTCCACCTCTTTCTCTCCATCTCTTTCTCTCCACGTCTTTCTCTCCACGTCTTTCTCTCCACGTCTTTCTCTTCACGTCTTTCTCTCCATGTCTTTCTCTCCACGTCTTTCTCTCCACGTCTTTCTCTCCACGTCTTTCTCTCCACGTCTTTCTCTCCACCTCTTTCTCTCCACGTCTTTCTCTCCACGTCTTTCTCTCCACTTCTTTCTCTCCATCTCTTTCTCTCCACGTCTTTCTCTCCACGTCTTTCTCTCCACCTCTTTCTCTCCACTTCTTTCTCTCCACCTCTTTCTCTCCATCTCTTTCTCTCCATCTCTTTCTCTCCATCTCTTTCTCTCCATCTCTTTCTCTCCATCTTTTTCTCTCCACCTCTTTCTCTCCACCTCTTTCTCTCCACCTCTTTCTCTCCACGTCTTTCTCTCCACCCCTTTCTCTCCACCTCTTTCTCTCCACCTCTTTCTCTCCACCTCTTTCTCTCCACGTATTTCTCTCCACCTCTTTCTCTCCACCTCTTTCTCTCCACCCCTTTCTCTCCACCTCTTTCTCTCCACCTCTTTCTCTCCACCTCTTTCTCTCCACGTATTTCTCTCCACCTCTTTCTCTCCACCTCTTTCTCTCCACATCTTTCTCTCCACGTCTTACTCTCCATCTCTTTCTCTCCATCTCTTTCTCTCCATCTCTTTCTCTCCACCTCTTTCTCTCCACCACTTTCTCTCCACCTCTTTCTCTCCACGTCTTTCTTTCCACGTCTTTCTCTCCACCTCTTCCTCTCCACGTCTTTCTCTCCACGTCTTTCTCTCCACCTCTTTCTCCCCACCTCTTTCTCTCCATCTCTTTCTCTCCACGTCTTTCTCTCCACGTCTTTCTCTCCACGTCTTTCTGTCCACGTCTTCCTCTCCACGTCTTTCTCTCCACGTCTTTCTCTCCACCTCTTTCTCTCCACCTCTGTCTCTCCACGTCTTTCTCTCCACCTCTTTCTCTCCACGTCTTTCTCTCCACGTCTTTCTCTCCACGTCTTTCTCTCCACCTCTTTCTCTCCACTTCTTTCTCTCCACCTCTTTCTCTCCATCTCTTTCTCTCCCTCTCTTTCTCTCTATCTCTTTCTCTCCATCTATTTCTCTCCATCTCTTTCTCTCCATCTCTTTCTCTCCACCTCTTTCTCTCCACCTCTTTCTCTCCACCTCTTTCTCTCCACCTCTTTCTCTCCACCTCTTTCTCTCCACCTCTTTCACTCCACCTCTGTCTCTCCACGTCTTTCTCTCCACCTCTTTCTCTCCACGTCTTTCTCTCCACCTCTTTCTCTCCACGTCTTTCTCTCCACCTCTTTTTCTCCACGTGTTTCTCTCCACGTCTTTCTCTCCATCTCTTTCTCTCCATCTCTTTCTCTCCATCTCTTTCTCTCCACCTCTTTCTTTCCACCTCTTTCTCGCCATCTCCTTTCCTCACATCTTTCTTCCCACATGTCGCTCTCCACCTCTCTCCACCCCTCTTAACCCTCTCTCTCTCAACCTCTCACTCCATCCTTGTCTTTCCACCTCTTTCTATCCACATCTCTCTCTCTCTCTCTTCACCTCTCTCCCCCATCTCTATGTTACAGCTGTAAGACTATCCCATGCCCATAGTTGGCTTGTTTCAGCCCTGTTGACGCTGTCCCAGAATATCTATCAGTCCACGATAGTTACGGACCGAGTTGTCAAATATGAACACTCTTTTTATTTGCCTGTGTTAGCGTCTTATCTTCTGCAAGTTAAAAATAATGTCAATAGTATCAGATTTAATGATACATTACATACATTGTCATCAAAGAAGATGGTTAGAAAGGAAATCGGAATATGGAAAAAAATGGTTAAATTCTTCAGTCCCAGCGTTCTTAGAAATTTAAGAGAATCTTAAATCTCACTCCAACTATCTTTAACACCTTTAACTGCGTTTTGTTATTTATTGTATTTTTTTCTATCTTGCCTATCTTTCTCTCTCCCACCTTCTCTCTATCTCTCTGTATTTCATTTGAGATAGTCCACTCCCCTTTCTTATTTCTCTTTTAATCTCCCCGTATCTTTCTGCTTATGCAAAAAAAAAACTCTTGGAATCGGAGGTACGGCTAAGATTGTAATGTGAGCCAATACTTTTGTGTGGCTAAGATTGTAATGTGAGCCAATACTTTTCTGTGGCTAAGATTGTAATGTGAGCCAATACTTTTGTGTGGCTAAGATTGTAATGTGAGCCAATGCTTTTGTGTGGCCAAGATTGAAATGTGAGCCAATACTTTTGTGTGGCTAAGATTGTAATGTGAGCCAATGCTTTTGTGTGGCTAAGATTGAAATGTGAGCCAATGCTTTTGTGTGGCTAAGATTGTAATGTGAGCCAATACTTTTGTGTGGCTAAGATTGTAATGTGAGCCAATGCTTTTGTGTGGCTAAGATTGAAATGTGAGCCAATACTTTTGTGTGGCTAAGATTGTAATGTGAGCCAATGCTTTTGTGTGGCTAAGATTGTAATGTGAGCCAATACTTTTGTGTGGCTAAGATTGTAATGTGAGCCAATGCTTTTGTGTGGCTAAGATTGAAATGTGAGCCAATACTTTTGTGTGGCTAAGATTGAACTGTGAGCCAATACTTTTCTGTGGCTAAGATTGTAATGTGAGCCAATGCTTTTGTGTGGCTAAGATTGAAATGTGAGCCAATACTTTTCTGTGGCTAAGATTGTAATGTGAGCCAATACTTTTGTGTGGCTAAGATTGAACTGTGAGCCAATACTTTTCTGTGGCTAAGATTGTAATGTGAGCCAATGCTTTTGTGTGGCTAAGATTGAAATGTGAGCCAATACTTTTGTGTGGCTAAGATTGTAATGTGAGCCAATACTTTTGTGTGGCTAAGATTGTAATGTGAGCCAATACTTTTCTGTGGCTAAGATTGTAATGTGAGCCAATACTTTTCTGTGGCTAAGATTGTAATGTGAGCCAATACTTTTCTGTGGCTAAGATTGTAATGTGAGCCAAAACTTTTGTGTGGCTAAGATTGTAATGTGAGCCAATACTTTTGTTTGCTAAGATTGTAATGTGAGCCAATACTTTTGTTTGCTAAGATTGTAAAGTGGTCCAATACTTTTGTGTGGCTAAGATTGTAATGAGAGCCATAACTTTTGTGTGGCTAAGACTATAATGTGAGACTTACATTTCTAGTGGTTAAGATTGTAATGTGACACATACCTTTTGTGTGGCTAAGATTGTAGTGTGAGACATAACTTTTTTGTGGCTAATATGAATAAATGGTGAGTTGTAAATACGAGAAGACTGTGTATGCGTCATTCACCGAAGATGAGATTCCCTCTGATCAAAAACGATTGGTCGAGTTTAAAATGTTCGCCATGAATCAAGTTTTTTTATCAGTCAGCCTGAATTGTGTCTGCGTTCGTAGACTTCTCACACATAACAGTCCAGTCGACTTTTTCATATTTGGTCTTCAGGGGCTCTCAACATGTTTTTAATCCATTGCGGCTTACGCCCCACAACGATGCGTTTAAAAAAAACAAGAAAAAAACCCACAAAAAACACCAATTCGTCCGTTACAAACTGGCGATCAGATATATTGGTTAAAAAAAAAATTGTTACGGAAATGGTGTCAGTTTACCTGCTGCTGCCGACGCCTTAGACTAATTTGACAGAGATCATGGAGACGTTCTGACCATTGTGTGAGCATCACTGGTCATGTGATCAGGCAGCTCAAAGGACGCGCTGCGTTCGTCTTGTGAACTAGCGATGTTCAAAGAGATCGTACTAACTTGATCACAACAGCGGATACGGCTTTAATTGGTTGGCCAAAAAGAAACACAAAATTATTTAAATTATTCTCGTGAATAAAACATTCTGCTCTTGTTGATCAAAGAGGCAAAACAGTATTGCTTTGTTTAATTATAGGCAATACATTATTGCTTTGTTTAATTATAGGCAATACATTGTTGATTTGCTTAATTATAGGCAATACATTATTGATTTGCTTAATTATAGGCAATACATTATTGATTTGTTTAATTATAGGCAATACATTATTGATTTTTTTAAAGTATACTCAATACATTATTGATTTGTTTAATCATAGGCAATACATTATTGATTTGTTTAAATATAGGCAAATACATTATTGGTTTGTTTAGTTATAGGCGATACATTTTTGATTTATTTAAATATAAGAAATACATTATTGATTTGTTTAATTATAGGCAATACAGTATTGATTTGTTTAAATATAGGCAATACAGTATTGATTTGTTTAATTATAGGCAATACAGTATTGATTTGTTTAATTATAGGCAATACAGTATTGATTTGTTTAAATATAGGCAATACAGTATTGATTTGTTTAAATATAGGCAATACAGTATTGATTTGTTTAAATATAGGCAATACAGTATTGATTTGTTTAAATATAGGCAATACAGTATTGATTTGTTTAAATATAGGCAATACAGTATTGATTTGTTTAAATATAGGCAATACAGTATTGATTTGTTTAAATATAGGCAATACAGTATTGATTTGTTTAAATATAGGCAATACAGTATTGATTTTTTCTCATTATAATACGTTCTTTCAGTAAAATTTATGGAGAGAATTTTAAGTAATGCCATTTTCCCAGCCTTGCTTTCCCACAAAAGCTCGTACATGCCACCTTGAGTATCAAGATATTGTGCGGTTAACATTAGCTTTATCTCATAATCTTATAACGTAACATTAGCTTTATCTCATAATCTTATAACTAGAGACCGACCGAAAGTGATTATCTGATTTCGGCCGAAACCGAAAATAGGCTGAAAGTTTAAAATGGCTTTCGACCGAAACCTAAAAAATACCCAAAGTTAAAAATGACTTTCGGCCGAAACCGAAGCCGAAAATGAAATATTTAGATATTTTGAAATTCGTTCCCGCATACATTCTGCATACATCGAAAATGATGGGAGAAAGGATAAAAATTTACATTCTTTTATAAAAAAATGAGAGAATCGTGAATATTAATTAATAAACATAAACTATAACATCTTGTTGTTAAAGATCGTTTAGTTTGTTCTTAAAGATCGCTTAGTTTTTGTTTAAAGATCTTTTAGTTTGTAATTAAAGATCATTTAGTTTGTGCAAAAACGATAGCTAAGTTTTTTCTTAAAGATTGCTAAGTTTGTGTTATTAAAAGATCGTTTAGTTTGTTCATAAATATGGCTAAGTTTATTCTTAAAGAGCATTGATTTTGTTCTTAAATATTGCTTAGTTGTTCTTAAAGATCTTTCAGTTTGTTCTTAAATATAATTTTGTTTGTTTGTATAGATCTTTTAGTTTGTTATTAAAAATCGATTAGTTTGTTCTTAAAGATCGCTTATTTTGTTGTTGAAGATCGCTTAGTTTTTTCATAAAGATCGCTTAGTTTGTTCTGATAGATAATTGATTTTGTTCCTTAAGATCGATTAGTTTGTTCTCAAAGATCTTTTAGTTTGTTCCTAAAGAACATTTAGTTCTCTGTTAAAGATTGCTTAGTTTATTCTTATAAATCATTTAGTTTACTATTAAAGATCATTTGTTTTGTTCTTAAAGATCACTTGGTTCGTTCTTAAAAATCGCTTAGCTTGTTCTTTAACATCGTTTAGTTTTTTTTTTTATTAAAGATCGCTTTATTTGCTTTTAAAGATCGCTTAATTTGTTCTTAAAGATCGTTAGTTTGTTTTTAAATGTCGCTTAGTTTGTTGTTAAATATCGCTTTTGCTGAGAATTAGATGACCGAAAACCTCAGTCACTTTCGGCCGGGCGGCCGAAAGTCTAAGTCTCTTTCGGCCGAAACCAAAATTAAGCCGAAAGTTAACTTTCAGTTTCGGCCGAAACCAAAACTTGGCCGAAAGTGATAAAATGGCCACTTTCGGCGCTGAAACCGAAGCCGAAGCCGAAATTCGGTAGGTCTCTACTTATAACATAACATTAGCTTTATCTCGTAATCTCTTGAATGTGTGTCCATTAAGAGCTAGACGTTCATTTGACTTCATTTACATTATGAGATGGTCTCATGAACCTTCGCCACTAGAGTCAACATAGAGTTGGCGGACGGTCAATAACTGAAATAATCGTTTTAGTTGAGTTGAAAGACAGAGCGATGGACTAGGAGTCCAAACAATCATGCAGTCATCAACAAGCATTGCCAAAGACTGACTCGCCATCAGTAACTCAATACTATGAACGTATCATGATGAAAATATATCATGTGTGAGTGTACCCTCATCATGTGTGATTTTACTCTCATCATGTGTGATTGTACCCTGATTATGTGTAATTGTAGCCTCATCAGATGTAATTGTACTCTCATCATGTGTGATTGTAGCCTTATCAGATGTGATTGTAACGCTTCATGTGTAATTGTACCCTTATCATGTGTGATTGTGGCCTCATCAGATGTGATTGTACCCTTATCACGTGTGATTGTGGCCTCATCAGATGTGATTGTACGCTCATCAGATGTGATTGTAGTCTCATCATGTGTGATTGTACCCTCATCACGTGTGATTGTACTCTCAGCATGTGTGATTGTACTCTCACTATTTGTGATTATACCCTCCGCATGTGCGATTGTACCCTTATCATGTTTGATTGTACCCTTATCATGTGTGATTGTACCCTTATCATGTGTGATTGCACTCTCATTATGTGTGATTGTACTCTCATCATGTGTGATTGTACCCTCATTATGTGTGATTGTACCTTCTCATATGTGATTGTAGCCTCATCCTATGTGATTGTACCCTTATCATGTTTGATTGTCCCTCATCATGTGTGATTGTACGATTATCATGTGTGATTGTCCTCTAATCATGTGTGATTGTACCTCATTATGTGTGATTGTACCTTCTCATGTGTGATTGTAGCCTCATCATATGTGATTGTACCCTTATCATGTGTGATTGTCCTCTCATCATGTGTGATTGTACTCTCATCATGTGTGATTGTACTCTCATTATGTGTGATTGTACCCCCATTATGTGTGATTGTACCTTCTCATGTGTGATTGTAGCCTCATCATATGTGACTGTACCATTATCATGTGTGATTGTCCCTCATCATGTGTGATTGTACCCTTATCATGTGTGATTGTCCCTCATCATGTGTGATTGTACCCTTATCATGTGTGATTGTCCCTCATCATGTGTGATTGTACCCTTATCATGTGTGATTGTCCTCTCATCATGTGTGATTGTACCTCATTATGTGTGATTGTACCTCATTATGTGTGATTGTAGCCTCATCATAAAATTTCAAACATCTACTCGGCCTTTATTCCAACCATGCACTCCTCAGCATTCATGTCCCAGCATGTAATCCCCAATATGCATTCGCCAGCATATATTCACTCTATGTACGTTTCAGCATATATTCCAAATATGTTATTTCCAGCATATATTCACACTATGTACTTTCCAGCATACATTCCCAATATATAGTTTCTAGCATATATTCCCAATATGTAGTTTCTAGCATATATTCCCAATATGTACTTTCTATAATATATTCCCAAAATGTACTTTCCAGCAAATATTTCCAATATGTACTTTCCAACATATATTCCCAATATGTACTTTCCAGCAAATATTCCCACTATGTACTTTCCAGCAGACATCCTTCACACGTTGTTCCTAGTACATACTCGCCACCCAGCATGCACTCTCAGGAAAGCCACTTGACTTTTTCAAAAGCAATTTGTATTTTTTTTACCATTTCTCTTCACCCCTCACTTAGAGATTGTTGACTGACCACTGACCTAGAATTATCTCATCCTTCAACTGACCAACTCCCTTCGCCACCCCCACCCCTGCTCGCAATCCCTCAAAGCATTGAATGTCCATCTTTGTTGGGTATTGATTAGACCAGGGCTTAGTGATCCAGGGCCAAATATCGGGGAACAAATTGCTCGGAGAAAGCCTTTAAATGGAAAGAGAGTTTGAAAAAATCGTATTTGCTTACGCCGAGCCGTTAAGTTCCAGTGATAGTTTATTGTTCATCTCCGATACCGCTTGGGGACTGTTGAGGAAACCTCTCGGAGTCATCTAACACACCACGTGACCCAAGAGAATACACAGAATAACCACATATTTGTGGGTTCAGCGCCGTCAGCAATGTGGTCTCCGTTGGCAATCCAGTGGACGTTTCTCAATGTTGAAGGCTTTGTCTTACAAGTATAAAGGAACAGTGTGTGTCGTTCAGAATGTGTGAGCAAACCGTTACGGTATACATCGACTAGATATGTTTCATCATGATTAAGTCAGCATATAAAAAAAAAAGCGATTACAAATTTTGCAAAGGGGCAGTTTTGCAATTTACTATTACTTCCCAAATTGTTATATTTAGAACTGCCAAAGTCTTTCAATGAAGGAGCCCCCATACCAGGCAGTTAGCTTTCATGATACAAGCGGACACCCGGAAGATGATTAACCTTTATCAACAAGTCAGATAAAAGACCATCAGCCATTATATAATTGGAGGACGCCACAGTTAGACTTAATGACATGGCCATACGCCAGAGTTA
This sequence comes from Lymnaea stagnalis, assembly GCA_964033795.1. Classification (NCBI taxonomy): domain Eukaryota; kingdom Metazoa; phylum Mollusca; class Gastropoda; family Lymnaeidae; genus Lymnaea; species Lymnaea stagnalis. The sequence continues at coordinate 1,286,359 of CAXITT010000033.1, forward strand.
GACTTCATGATATGGCCGGACGCTAGAATTAGACTTCATGACATGGACGGACGCCAGAGTTAGACTTCATGACATGGCCGGACGCCAGAGTTAGACTTAATGCCATGGCCGGACGCCAGAGTTAGACTTCATGACATGGCCGGACGCCAGAGTTGGTCTTCATGACATGGACTGACGCCAGAGTTAGACTTCATGACATGGCCGGACGCCAGAGTTAGACTTAATGGTATGGACGGACGCCAGAGTTAGACTTTAATGACATTGCCGGACGCCAGACTTAGACTTAATGACATGGCCGGACGCCAGAGTTAGACTTAAGGACATGGCCAGACGCCAGAGTTAGACTTAATGACATGGCCGGACGCCAGAGTTAGACTTAATGACATGGCGGGACGCCAGAGTTAGACTTCATGACATGGCCGGACGCCAGAGTTAGACTTCATGACATGGCCGGACGCCAGAGTTAGACTTAATGGTATGGACGGACGCCAGAGTTAGACTTTAATGACATTGCCGGACGCCAGACTTAGACTTAATGACATTGCCGGACTCCAGAGTTAGACTTAAGGACATGGCCAGACGCCCGAGTTAGACAATGGTATGGACGGATGCCAAAGTTGGGATTAATGACATGGACGGACGCCAGAGTTAGACTTAATGACATGGCCGGACGCCAGAGTTATACTTCATGAGATGGCCGGACGCCAGAGTTAGACTTCATGACATTGCCGGACGCCAGAGTTAGACTTAATGACATGGCCGGACGCCAGAGTTAGACTTCATGACATGGCCGGACGCCAGAGTTAGACTTCATGACATTGCCGGACGCCAGAGTTAGACTTCATGACATGGCCGGGCACCGGAAGTAGCCTTCATGACATTGCTGTATTCCAGAGTTAGCCTGGTAGGATACAGCCTGATAAATTCATTTAGTAGCTGTTGCCCTCCTTCAAGAGACCCACCTACCAATAAATATCGTTCAGATGGTATAATATCGGATTGCCATATGATTATTTTGGAAACATTCATTATGTATACATGGCTGAGACCAACCAGACGGTGAAAATGGCTTTGCTGACCCCTAACAATGCTCACCTCTCTCGATACAAACCTCTAACGGAATAACCCCTGATGATACTGGCTTCTAAAGATACCTACCACTAGCGATACTAACATCTTACGATACTGACCTCTCACGATACTAAATGAGTGAAGTACAAACTGCTTCCCACGTTAAACCAATTTCTGTATTATTTCGATGGTCTTTTAAAAGAAACCAGATGCCAACTATGACAAGAACCAGCGATGTCTGACCAATTTTGTTTCATACATTATTTTTTTTATTGTGTATAATACATTTGTGTGACACGCGCTGTGTGGTCTATTTGAATGACATTTACAGCTTGTAGTGTTTCAAACCTTTCGAGCAGCAAGGAATGTTGGACAGAACCCGTGGGCGTTCTCCCTGCTGCCTAAAAGGGATGAGACGCGGACATTCCCATGGCCCTAAATGTAGCCCACTTGTGAGCCAAGTTTCATTACGGTCCATGTCTGAGCCACGTTTCATTTGAACAAAAATATTGTTTCATTTAGTAAAAAGAAGCTAGAGGAAAAAAAAAAGCAGCTTAAAGAATAAAGAGCCCACATGTTGTACTCAGTCCAAGTTGGTCACCATGCCAACATTTGAGGTTGCTTTCAGTCGGACATACTTTGGATTCGTGAGTGTTAGATTGTGACCAGTTTTGGCCAGACATTCATCATAACTACGGGCGTAGGGAGAATGGGGCCGGGTGGGGGGGTGGCACGAATTACAGGAAAGGGGAGGGGGGGCTCACATTTTCATTTCACTTCAAATAATAAATATGGCTATGTTTGTTATGTAGTTCTTATGTTTGTTGTGTAGTTCTTATGTTTGTTGTGTAGTTCTCATGTTTGTTGTGTAGTTCATATGTTTGTTGTGTAGTTCTCATGTTTGTTGTGTAGTTCTTATGTTTGTTATGTAGTTCTTATGTTTGTTGTGTAGTTCTTATATTTGTTGTGTTGTTCTTATGTTTGTTGTGTAGTTTTTATGTTTGTTGTGTAGTTCTTATGTTTGTTGTGTAGTTCTTATATTTGTTGTGTAGTTCTTATGTTTGTTGTGTAGTTCTTATGTTTGTTGTGTAGTTCTTATGTTTGTTGTGTAGTTCTTATGTTTGTTGTGTAGTTCTTATGCTTGTTGTGTAGTTCTTATATTTGCTGTGTAGTTCTTATGTTTGTTGTGTAGTTCTTATGTTTGTTATGTAGTTCTTATGTTTGATATGTTGTCCGTATACTATTTTTTTTTGTGAGGGAAAACATAAAAGAAAAGGGGGTGTACAGGAAAAATACTGGAATGGCCCAGGGGTCCATAGTCTAGCTGTTCCACCGAATTCCCTTCACCATTCTAGACACTGAATTCACTGCACCATTCTAGACACTGAATTTCCTGCACCATTCTAGACACGGAATTCATTGCACCATTCTAGACAGTGAATACACTGCACCATTCTAGACACTGAATTCAATGCACCATTCTAGACACGGAATACACTGCGCCATTGTAGACACGGAATTCATTGCACCATTCTAGACACCGAGTTCACGACACCATTCTAGACACTGAATTCAATGCACCATTCTAGACACGGAATTCATTGCACCATTCTAGACACCGAATTCACGACACCATTCTAGACACTGAATTCAATGCACCATTCTAGACACGGAATACACTGCGCCATTGTGGACACTGAATTCATTGCACCATTCTAGACACGGAATTCATTGCACCATTCTAGACAGTGAATACACTGCACCATTCTAGACACGGAATTCGCTGCACCATTCTAGACACTGAATTCACTGCACCATTCTTGACGCCAAATCCACTGCACCATTCTAGACACCGAATTCACTGCACCATTCGAGACACTGAATTCACTGCACCATTCTAAGACACCGAATTCAATGCACCATTCTAGACACTGGATTCACTGCACCATTCTAGACACTGAATTCACTGCACCATTCTAGACACTCAATTCATTGCACCATTCTAGACAGTGAATACACTGCACCATTCTAGACACTGAATTCACTGCACCATTCTAGACACTGAATTCACTGCACCATTCTTGACGCCAAATCCACTGCACCATTCTAGACACCGAATTCACTGCACCATTCTAGACACTGAATTCACTGCACCATTCTAGACATTGAATTCACTGCACTATTCTAGACACTGAATTCACTGCACCATTCTAGACACCGAATTCACGACACCATTCTTGACTCCGAAATCTTGTTGTGTTTTTGCAACTGATATAAAAATGTAATTTTAAGGTTAATTAAATGAGGTTAATTAAATCGGGTTAATTAAAATGACTCTTGGAACAAATCTATGTACAACATTAAACCTCTTAGACATAATGCATATCCGAGATTTAAGCATATGTATGATGTATGCATGTATGCATGTATGTGATAACCCTGATTGATATGGATTGGATATAGTTTAATTATTAGCCAGGCGCCACATATTTTCTCCATGCAGTTTGCATTTTAAAAATAACAAATACGTTGAACCCTAAGTTGCTATCAGGCGAAAAAATGAAAATTGTGGATGAGGATCAGTGGCGCATCCATATTTGTGTCTGTGTTAATTCCTACTTCGTTTAGGAGGCGATCTCTCCACATTAGCGACGTTATTTATTGATTTTTTTTTCGGAAAACATGAAAATTTATAGGCAAAGGAAAGAACTGTGCACGAAAATAAAACCGTCATATTTAAAATATCTCACCCATGAAGTTTTTGATCACTAATGTTATTTATTTTCTGGATCCAGCACTGGGGTTCACATTTGTGAGGTCACATGAGCAGCAACTTGCTATGATTAATCAAGTTTGGCACGAGGTCACATGAGCCATATGCGATGATTAATCAAGTCTGTCATGAGAAACACGATACGGCAGCAGGGGTCCAATAACATTTTCCCGCCATTGTTTATTGATCATACTCTCTAACCTTCTTGTTGTTTTTTTTTCTCCTATCTTCACAGTTGCAGAAAAGCCACGTCCTTGACCCCCGGCACCCATGTTCATTTAGAGGCTCCTCGGTGCTCGGTTCCCTCCGTACATTTTCGAGGATGAGGACCAACGAATTTTACAACGCCAGCGTGGATGACATGTCAACGGGCTCCTGGCCGCTGGGCGCGACGTCATCAGCGGTCGGCCTCAACCTGACCTACGGCGAGGGCAACATGACGTTGGCGGGCGCACCGTGGTACAACCAGACCCTGGGCTCGAACTCAACGACGGGAACCAAGGACATCAAGACGTCCGTCCACGACCTGGGGTACAACATGACCATCAGAATAGCCATCCTGTACGCCCAGATCGTCGTCGGCCTGATCGGTGCCATGCTGCTCTTCTCCTACATGATCCACGCCAGAAGGTCAGTGACGTCCTCTTCAATGTGGGCATGTGCACTTTTTTTTTTTTTTTGGTCCAATTTCTTTTAAACATGTGGATTCTTGAAATTCTCGCTACCGATGCAGTTGTCTACCACCTCTGTGGCCCAGGTGTTTAAACAAAAAAGAATNAACCCTTTAAAAAAAAATAAAATAGATTAACAGCTGTTAAGTAATACAACTCTGGTAGAAATTCCCGCGTCTTCGCTCAGTGGAGAGTTACTGGATCATTACCAAGAGTTTCTAATGGTGTTGAGACTTTTGTTTTTCAACAGCACCCCCCCCCCCCTTACTCTCGAAGGCATACGATACGGTGATTTGTTGGCTATTAATAGATCTTGTTTACTTTAATACCGTTTTTGGTTGGTAGGTTTAACAAAGATTCCTATTCTCATATGAATAACGTTGGTTTTCTAATCCAGTGTCTCCTTTGGGTAATGATTGGAAGCAGCCTGTTGGAGTGTTGATATCATCACCTCACAGATAACTTAAAACGGTGGTCACCCGTAACCCCATTAGAAAGTAGTAAATTAACCTCCAATCCCGTTAGAAAGTAGTAAATTAACCTGCAATCTAATTAGAAAGTAGTAAATTAACCTGCAATCTAATTAGAAAGTAGTAAATTAACTTGCAATCCCATTAGAAAGTAGTAAATTAACCTGCAATCCCATTAGAAAGTAGTAAATTAACCTGCAATCCAATTATAATGTAGTAAATTAACATGCAATCTCATTAGAAAGTAGTAAAGTAACCTGCAATCCAATTTGAAAGTAGTAAATTAACATGCAATCCCATTTGAAGGAAATAAATTAACCTGCAATCCCATTAGAAAGTAGTAAATTAACCTGCAATCCCATTAGAAAGTAGTAAATTAACCTTCAATCCCATTAGAAAGTAGTAAATTAAGCTGCAATCCCATTAGAAAGTAGTAAATTAACCTGCAATCCAATTAGAAAGTAGTAAATTAACATGCAATCCCATTAGAAAGTAGTAAAGAAACCTGCAATCCAATTAGAAAGTAGTAAATTAACCTGCAATCCCATTAGAAAGTAGTAAATTAACCTGCAATCCCATTAGAAAGTAGTAAATTAACCTCCTATCCCATTAGAAAGTAATAAATTAATCTAGAATCCATTAGAAAAGTAATAAATTAACCTCCAATCCCATTAGAAAGTAATAAATTAACCTGCAACCCCATTAGAAAGTAGTAAATTAACCTGAAATCCTATTAGAAAGTAGTAAATTACATGCAACCCCATTAGAAAGTAGTAAATTAACCTGCAATCCCATTAGAAAGCAGTAAAGTAACCTGCAATCCCATTAGAAAGTAGTAAATTGACCCCTGACCCGGATACATACAAAACAATTCTTTAGCTTTTTTAAAATTCCACATCTATTGAAAGATAAATCTTTTAATTGATTCTGACAAAGGTGTTAACCGAAACCTTATTTTATTTATGATGAAGATTATGCTCATTTAAAAGTATGGAATAATGTTTATTAAAAAAAATAATCCTAATGATCAACTGAGATAGCTAGGTTGATAGTGTTGTACAGTTGGCTAACATTGGTTTGACCTATTCTGACAATCTTGTATCTATTTATTTGTCCTGCAGGAGACTAGATCTTCCCTCTCCGAAAAGGTAGGCCACCATTTATCACAAAAAATTTTGTGGTTGAAAGAAAACGACACACAATTAGCGTCCACAACGACACACATTCAGAATCCACAACGACACACATTTAGTGACCACAACGACACACGTTTAGTGACCACAACGACACACATTTAGTGACCACAACGACACACATTTAGCGTCCACAACGGCACACGTTTAGTGACCACAACGACACACATTTAGTGACCACAACGACACACATTTAGTGACCACAACGACACACATTTAGTGACCACAACGCCACACGTTTAGTGACCACAACGACACACGTTTAGTGACCACAACGCCACACGTTTAGCGATCACAACGCCACACGTTTAGCGTCCATAAAGACTCATTCGTCATTCAGTAGTTGTCTGTTGTCTTGTGATGTAGTATTTATTTAGTGATGATCTGTTTTGTTGTCTTCTTCAAAATCTGTCTTTGTCCTCTCCGCGTGTAGTAGCGATGAATGTTTGTTTGATTCGAATATTATGTAAACAGACATCCTCATTAATTTGGAATGCAGCAAATTAAATTAAACTGTCTTTTAAAAATTGTATGCATTTTAGTTTAAAATTATAGTAAGTGTATTTTGAAGTAGTTGACGTTGACCCCTATGAATAATGAATCATATCGTGTTACTTTTATTAAAGCCAATTCCTTTTTTTGTTGTGTCCCCTTCCTCTTATGTTTACTATTTACTGTAACACGTGGGCAAAATTGGATGACGAAGTGAAAGTTAGTGGTTCTGATTGTCCTGGGGTGCTGAGCGGCCGAGCTGGGTGGCCGAGTGATCTAGCTGGTGGTTTTGGAGTTCAATACAAGCATCCGGAATGGATGGGACTCGCTAGCTTTGGACAGCAACGCATCTAAGAAAAGGAGAACTCTGAATTCAGACCAAGAGCCAGAATAATCAATAAACCGATCGCGGGCCCTCAAATAAAACAAGAAGGGATGCATTTGTTGTGTGGAATAAATTCAGTGCTGTTTACCTAACAACGAGTCTAGTCTCCGAGATTTAATATAATCTCTAATATTTTAATTATATTTGATACTGGGTCGGCTCCTAAAAACCAGAAATGTCATAGAAATTTTGCCAATTGCATTTGGAACTTGCGTTAACATTGAGATCAGATTTGTTTCACAAAGTCCACAACTGGATGACCCACCGTGCTCGAGGTCAACAGCAGCACATCATGGACGATGTGGCATGTTTCCTTTGTGCCCATGTAGCATGTGTGAAATGTTGTTACGTTGAGGACATGGTCATAAAGATAGAAGGAACATTTTTAAGTTGAACTCACGGTAACGTAGATAGACGGAATGCTTTTACTTTGTTTTTGTTTATTGTAAAGCAACCGTCAAATTTTCTGAGGCAAACAGGATAATCATAGGTTATATACGCAGTTTACACATGAACATTTAACCTTGTATCATTGGGTGCTGTACTTCTCCCTGACCCTTTTTCTGTACACATACACATAATCATGCCTGTATGTACATATATGTACAACCGGGGTTGGGGTATATTCATATACGGACCCATCAGTGAGTTATATACATAGGTGTGCCCCTGAGCTATATTGCTAGGTGTTCCCATGTGCTAATGTGCTACATACCCAGGTCTGCCCCTGTGCTATATTCCTAGGTGTTCCCATGTGCCCATGTGCTACATACCTAGGTGTGGCCATGAACTACATACCAAGGTGTGCCCCTGAGCTACATACCTAGTTGTGCTTATGTGCAAGATTCCATAGGGGTGCCCCTGTGCTATATACTTAGGTGTGCTTTTGTGCTAGATACCTAGGGGTGCCCCTGCGTCCAAATATCTAAATGTGCTTATGTGCTACATACCTGGGGGTGCTCCTGTGCGATATACCTTGGTATGCTTATGTGCTACATACATATGGGTGCCCCTGTGCTTTATACCAAGGTGTGCTTATGTGCTACATACCTGGGGGTGTCCCTGTGCTATACACCTAGGTCGGCTTATGTGCTAAATACCTAAGGGCCCCATGCTCGCCTCACAATTGTTTGAAAAAAGTAATATTTATATTAATTTCTTTTAAATGTCTCCCCCCCCCCTGTAGATACCGACTCCCTTTCACAGCAAGTAACGCCCCTGTAACCGGCAGTTATGTCACATATAGCCACATGAAAGGCCTGTAGAGGTCGCGTACATCTTTTTTTCACCATTGAACGTTACCGAGTCATGGCCCTTCTCGTTGCTCTTTCGAATTCCATCACCCTCAACTTCCTACCGCTGAAGACTTTGCAAGCGTTCGATAAGCCACTTAGAGAGAGAGAGGGGAAAAAAAAATAAACCACGCTTCATTTAATCTCAGAAGTTTAGGAGATTAGACCGGCTGGCCAAAAATCTAAGATGGGTGTAAGGCAAGGGGGAGGGTCCATGGTTCTAATTCTTGAGACTCAGCCTCACACACAGAAAAAAGCCACTTTCTTTTTATCTGGTAATAATCACCAACGACCCCCTTTAGAAAGCTGAAATACGAAAGTAGGCTCAGTAAACAATAAGACTCGTTTATACTTCTGATATAAAGGGTCCATAAATAAAGGGACATTTCTAAAGATTGCTGTTTATGATTTACATTCGAGCTGCGTGACAAAAGACGTTTAAAAAATGAAACCATTTCAGCCTTCCAATAAGAGAAATCTTGTACTTTATTTTTTTATTTTTTTGTTATAAATGTTTCATCAATAAATCATAGAATTTCAATACGAAAGCTTTCATATCATTGACGATGATTTTACCCAAGACGAAACAACGAAGAAAAGACAAGATCAACAGAGAGAACAAATCCCCCCCCCCCACCCCCCCCCCACAACAAAAAAAAAGGAAAATAATAACTACTCTTATTATTGACTAACTAGTCTTATTATTGACTAACTAGACTTATTATTGACTAACTAGTCTTATTATTGACTAACTACTCTTATTATTGACTAACTAGTCTTATTATTGACTAACTAGTCTTATGTTCTGAAGTACACACGTGAAAATTCAAGTGAGGAGATGTCAATCAAATTAATTGGCACGTTTATGACATGACGCTACGAGCCCCAACCATCCTTACGCATAATTATATTAAGAGCTTATCATTCTAAAATCTAAAAAAAAAAAAAAAAAAATTAATATACTAAATAATCATTATCAAATCTATGAAGTAGTTTATGAAAATTAAAGTGAGGAGATGTAAATCAAATTAATTGGCACGTTTATGACATGACGCTACGAGCCCCAACCATCCTTAAGCATAAATATATTAAGAGCTTATCATTATAAAAAATAAAAAAAAAAAAAAAAAAATTAATATACTAAATAATCATTATCAAATCTATGAAGTAGTTTACCGAACAAACTATCATTCTCAAGTCTATAAAATATTTTACAGACTAAATAATCATTCTCAAGTCTGTAAAATAGTTTACCGACTAAATATCCATTCTTAAGTCTGTAAATAGTATACAGGCTATATAATTGTTATTCGGTCTATACTATATGTTCTTGAGCCTATCTATGATGCATCATCGTTGACGTTGTACTAAATGTTCATAAGTCTAACTATGCTGTATCTTCGTGAACTGTTAGTTGATGCAATGGCCAAGGAAAATTAAAAAAAACGAGAATCCTTACATACTCCTGTCTCTATTCTCTCCCCCCCCCAACCCTGACACTAGAAGCTTATTCTCATCAAGCCAGCTCATTGTCTTCAGACGGGATATGTGACCATCTGGTTCACATTCGCTTTCGAGCTCACCCATCTTAGGTTGAGCTGACCAATCTTAGGTCGAGCTGACATATCTTAGGTTAGTAGGACTAAACCACGTACACGACACAGTCGTCAGAGTTGCAACTATGTGCTGGACACAAACACATTGACCGCCACTAGGGGACTTTTACCATCAAGAAGGGCTTCTCGTGATTTTGTCGCATGTGAACCATGTGATAGCCGAATATGCCGCACCTATTACATAGGTGAGACAGGAAGAATATTATCAGAAAGATTCCGTGAACATCTACGTCAGATTAAAGTAAATAAACTGAATCTCCTGTCTCATCCCATTTTTAAAAGAAGCGAAAACCAAGGCACATCCGATGTATCAATCAGTGGAAATAAAACCTGAACATTCAAGTTCTGCCCTGCACAAAATGTCCTGCGACCAACGACAATGTTCCGAAAGTCTGAATGTCAAGATTATGATTCACCCCGATTTCATGTTCAACAGCCTTGATACATATTTAATTTAACATTGAGATGTCGATCACATTTTGATAATGTTTACATAAATCTACAGCGCCCCCCCCCCCCCCCCCCCCCC
>CAXITT010000033.1:1298006-1309611 GCA_964033795.1 Lymnaea stagnalis
CGAACGTTTAGTCCGAGCTAACCCCCACCCCCCCCGATTTCCATAGTTTGAAACTCCCCGGAGGGCGCCCCTAGTTCGAAACTGTCCCTGCGGGTGCTCCTAATTTGAACGTGTCACCGAGGGTGACCCTAACTCGAACTATCCCTGATGGTGGTGCCCCTAAGTCCGACCTATATATAAGTGTTCCCCTAAGTAAAACCTATATATAAGGGTGCCCCTAAGTCCGTCCTAAATATAAGGATGCCCCTAAGTCCAACCTATATATAAGGGTGCCCCTAAGTCCAACCTATATATAATGGTGCCCCTAAGTCCAACCTATATATAAGGGTGCCCCTAAGTCCAACCTATATATAAGGGTGCCCCTAAGTCCGACCTATATATCAGGGTGCCCCTAAGTCCAACCTATATATAAGGGTGCCCCTAAGTCCGACCTATTTATAAGGGCGCCCCTAAGTCCGACCTATATATAAGGGTGCTCCTAAGTCGAACCTATATATAAGGGTGCCCCTAAGTCCGACCTATATATAAGGGCGCCCCTAAGTCCAACCTATATATAAGGGCGCCCCTAATTCGAACCTATATATAAGGGTTCCTTTAGGTCCGACCTATCCCTGAGGGTGCCCCTAAGTCGAACCTATGCCTGAGGGTGTCCCTAGGTGCGACCTATTTATAAGGGTGCCCATAATTCGAACCTATCCCTGAGGGTGCCCCTAATGGCAAATGTAAATTCAAATCGCTTTACGGCTATAAAATTTATGTGTATTGCCTGTTTATAAGGACAAGTAGACAATGTGAATGTGTGGGTTCCATAAAATCAGCGCTGTATTCTTTAAAAATCGTGTTACAACGCTGTAGGGTGTTGAGATGAAGAGAAATGCCAAAGTTGTTCTTGAAAATATGTAAAATAAAATTGTACAGCATCTTCTACAAAATTGTGAAACGTCTCTTAACATGAATTGTAAAAAAAAAAAAATTCGACTTAAATAGCTTAATCTTTGAAGTCACTTAATCTTTAAAGTCACTTAATCTTTAATGTCACTTAATCTTTAAGGTCACTTAATCTTTAAAGTCACTTAATCTTTAAGATTCAGAAAGACCGAAAAAGAGAGAGAGAGAGCGAGAGAGAGCGAGAGAAAGAAGAGAGAAAGAGAGAGAGATTGATATACTGTTCATTATAATTAACCAAGAATCCAAATTAGTAGACGGTATAGAACCTAAACACTGCATGGTGTACGTGGTCAAATGATAGTACAGAATCTATGTACCGCATGGTGTACGTGGTCAATTGATAGTACAGAATCTAGGTACCACATAGAGAACGTGGTCAAATGATAGTACATAATCTTAGTACCACATAGAGAACGTGGTCAAGTGATGGTACAGAATCTATGAACCACATGGATCAGAATCGTAACTTAAGGTTTGTGCTTGCTCCGAAAATGAAATATGGGTTGATGCAGACTTTCAACGATAAGGTTCGATTTGTGGATTCAGTCGAATGAATAATATAAAACTAAATTCAACAAATAGACTGGAAGAGTTACATTTAGACAGCCTTATGAGGATTCAATCGTATCAGAATGATAGACATCAGATCAACCTTGACGATGCGTATAAAAGATGGATATCGTTCAAAGACAGACGCCAGACTACCTCTACAAATGAGCCAATCAAATGTGTAGCGGCCATTGGTGGTCGGTATGTTAGAATTTAGTCGCTTGACCCAAAGACGGGATAACTAATAGAAATAAATAGAGCTTTATTTGAAGTAATGTGACATTTCTGATAATAATTATTTAATTATAGATCCTTTATTTATTTATATAAAAGTTTTTGTGCTTAAGTTAATTTATGTAATTCCATGTGTGCGTGTGTTTGTGGGCTGTAAAAATGTGCACACAACTGTATTATTTTGCACACCAACCAGCAAACCTTAGAGGGAACATTAGTACCAACATGTTAGTCTTTCCGAGCAGTTGACGTCATTATTTCGTTTGGTGACGAACCTCCTTCTCCCTAATTGGTTGGGGGGGGGGGGGGAATATTCGTTTTAACTGGGTCTCTTAAAATTGTTTTCCTGACGGGTCTCAACGGAGAGTCACAAAAGACATCTAAATTGGTGGCTAAAAACAACATGTTAGTCTTTCCGAGCAGTTGACGTCATTATTTCGTTTGGTGACGAACCTCCTTCTCCCTAATTGGTTGGGGGGGGGTGAATATTCGTTTTAACTGGGTCTCTTAAAATTGTTTTCCTGACGGGTCTCAACGGAGAGTCACAAAAGACATCTAAATTGGTGGCTAAAATGATAAAAGTAAACAGGTCTTCAGTAGGTCTACTACATAATTATCATACGAACCCGTGATACATGCACACGCGAGATATTTTGTTAATAATAATGTCTATGAGCATGACAATGATGAATTTGAATAAAAAATATAATCAAAAGGCCTAAGTTGCCTTAATTTTTAAAAAAAAAATGATTGAAATATTGTGTTCCTTATGATTATTCAATATTATTAATCTTTGACAACATTGATGAGTACGATAATGATAAATCAAATTTATCACAAATAAATAAATTGAAAAAACCTAAGGTTTAAAATTTAATTTAAAAAATAATGATACACATTTGATCATTTCATTAGTTTTACTTCTACAAAACTGTTTATATCTGTCTAGGGCCTAAATGAAATGTAATTTTTGGAAATAAAAGACAAGTAGGTCATCATACAGCTGTGAGCAGTTTTCGCATATTGGTCATGCTTCATACGATGGCAGCAGGGCGTCGAGCAATAATGAATTTCGGATTACTGGCCTAGAGACAGACAGTCTAATTTCTGGTAGATGACCGAGAACCTTAATCCCTTTCGGCCGAAACTGAAATTAATCCGAAAGTTTACTTTTCTGTTTGGGTCGAAACCGAAAATAGGCTGAAAGTGATTAAATGGCAACTTTCGGAGCTGAAACCGAAGCCGAAATTCGGTTGGTCTCTACTTTCAAGTATAACTATTATCAAGCAGTGCAACTCTTGGTTTATAGAGCATATTTAAAAGATGTAAGATGGTTAAAATCTAATTTAAATGCAAAATTTTCAATAAATAAACTTTATGCAAAATTAAGCGAGTGGAAGTATTGTTTCAAATACGTTTCTGCTCCGATTCGTATGCTTTAAAAAAAATAATACTCATTCCGTCATTTAAATTCTTGATCAAAGAAAAATGAATAAATATCTCCGACTGCCACCAAAAATACTACGCTAAAAGCAACTTTGTTTTGATTTGATAGTATTCTGGGTAGCGTTAAACGATCATGATTACGGTTTCTGAGGATATCTTGTAACACACCCCTTGCAACGCAACACATCACTTGCAAAACACCCCGCTGTGACATTCATAACACGAGTTATTATATTAAGATTAGACGTAGCTTACTCGAGGACCTAACCCCACTTCCCTTATCTGACGTATCTACCTGAGGTTACCACCACGAAGCAACTAATGAACAATGAAGTGGATCAGGTCGTGCCGTGCACCAACAAGTCGTCTCATCGTAATTCAAATCTAAACGCATCAGCTTGCAGCAAAAAGATATGCAAGTTTATCCCTGAATTTACCTGGGTAAAATGGCGTCGGGGTTAGTGAACGTGATAAACAAAAGGTTGAATGTGGCGCTATTTTTTTTTTCAGCTCTGTCTTCTGGGCAATTCTCAGCTGCCAGGGGAAGCTAAGTGGTTTGGAGGAGCGATGATTGGGTGGCCGAGATAAATCTAAATAGAAACTTCCTTGACCCTTATATCCCACCATTTTCTGTCTCAATATCTCTATATCTTATCATCCCTAAACACAACCTGGATTTACAAGCTCCTGAATTTCATACATGTTTCTTTTTAGTTGAGACATTTCAAAATCTTATATTTCCGCACCATCCACCTATCTCCAACAACCACTATCTACGAACCTCATATCTCCCTAACCTTTATACAAACGTCAGACCAACATCGCCCTGCTGAACATGCCAGTGACAGGGGCTGAAAAAATCCACTTGTCTAGGCCCTACGGTCGCTAGGACATACAACAGTTGTTCCGATTCAAGCCTGGTTTTTGCGTGTGTAGTATTTGAGGGCCATGACGTGTGTAATATGCCAGGATTATAACGGGTTTAGTATGTCTGATCAATAACGTGTATATTATGTCAGGGCTATAACATGTAGTATATATGTCAGGACTATAACGTGTGTAGTGTGTCAGGACCATAACGTGTTTATTATGTCATGGCCATAACGTGTATTATGTTAGGGCCATAACATGTGTAGTATGCCAGTGTCATTGAGTATGGAGTGTGTCAGGGCCTTAACGTTTGGTATATCAGGGCCATGGTGTGTAGTATGTTAGAGCCATAGCGTGTGTAGTATATCAGGACAAAACGTGTATAGTATGTCAGGGCCATAACGTACATAAACTTTTGTCCACGACACAGAATTCGCCATTATGCTTGACGTTATTCCTCATATTGTGTAGTCTCCTCAAACCAACATTGCAGCTGTTTTGTGGAAATCAAAGTGGGGCTAGAATTAGCGTTCCCGGTGGAAGCACCGAAGACTCGGGCCAATCCTAGAGAGTGCGAATTTCTTGTGTAGATAATTCAGAACAAGAGATGCAACTCTGATAAAGTAGCTGAGCAACTCCACGTAATAATAGTTGGGAGGGGAGAGAATGAATGTTGCAAGTCTTTGAAATATTTTCTCTTAATAAGACATGAAGCTAAACGCGGTTTGTAAACGACTTTTTATTAATGGTTATCTGTCTTTCAAGTGTTCTCACTGTCGAGAAGATGTGTACGATTGGACCACATCTGTATACTAGAGAGAAGATAAACACGACTTTGACACAACTTAGAGTGGTGGTGACCATGACTTACACATTAGAGAGATGGAAACCATGGCTTAGACACACCTAAGTGAGATGAAGACCACGACATAAGATAGAATTCTTTTATTGATTCAAATAAATGGAAATACTTTTTGATTGCATTATACATTTTCAGCACATAAATAAAAACAATTTGAACACAGAACATTTAAAATAAATACATTATTTCAAACAGCCATTCAGTGAGTTCATTAGCAAAATCGGGGACTTATTAATTCTCATTCAGATGCTTGACTTCAGAGGAAGCACGCCGGTAAATTCGTACAGATTGGGGAACAAAAGAATTTTTATTTCTGTCAGTCCTTGCTTGCCCTGATGGAAAGAATTCGTCACGAACGGCCCGATCCTAAGTATCTGTGATGAAGAGGGTGGGATGTATCATCCAAAATGTGTTTAGTTTTGCAAAAACATCTTTCTTCAAATAGTTCTTCAGGTGAAGGATGTTTAGTTTGTGTTATGTTCCTAGCTATCTTCATTAGTCGGTTTATGCGATGTTTAATATCAGACGTTGAATTCCCACACCAGCAGATAATACTGAAATTAAGCAGGCTTCCAATTGTTGCACTGTAGAATAAGTTAACGACTTGCTTGTTTACACCGATATTGTACAGTTTTTTGAGGTAGAACAGTCTTTGGTTGAATTTCTTATACAGTGTTTGGCCGTGCTCATGCCATGTTAGCTTATTATTAATGGTGACATCTAAGTACTTGTATGCCTCCACTTTCTCCACATTTTGAGTTTTCATGTTGAGATCTGTAACTGGTGTTTTCCCCTCCTTAAATCATTGAAAAACCTTAGTGAGATGAAGACTATAAATTAGATACACCTTCGTGAGATGAAGACTATGAATTAGATACACCTTAGTGAGATGAAGACTATGAATTAGATACACCTTAGTGAGATGAAGACTATGAATTAGATACACCTTAGTGAGATGAAGACTATGAATTAGATACACCTTAGTGAGATGAAGACTATGAATTAGATACACCTTAGTGAGATAAAGACCATGAATTAGACACACCTTAGTGAGATAAAGACCATGAATTAGACACACCTTAGTGAGATGAAGACTATGAATTAGATACACCTTAGTGAGATAAAGACCATGAATTAGACACACCTTAGTGAGATGAAGACTATGAATTAGATACACCTTAGTGAGATAAAGACCATGAATTAGACACACCTTAGTGAGATAAAGACTATGAATTAGATACACCTTAGTGAGATAAAGACCATGAATTAGACACACCTTAGTGAGATGAAGACTATGAATTAGATACACCTTAGTGAGATAAAGACCATGAATTAGACACACCTTAGTGAGATAAAGACCATGAATTAGACACACCATAGTGAGATAAAGACCATGAATTAGACACACCTTAGTGAGATAAAGACCATGAATTAGACACACCATAGTGAGATAAAGACCATGAATTAGACACACCTTAGTGAGATAAAGACCATGAATTAGACACACCATAGTGAGATAAAGACCATGAATTAGACACACATTAGAGAGATGATGACCACGACTTTCAGACAACTTAGAAAGATGAAGACCATGACTTAAAACACAAACTAGAGAGATGGAGACCACGACTTAGACACACCTTAAAGAGATGGAAACCATTATGTTGACATACCAGAGAGAGAGAGAGATTGAGACCATAACTGAGACACACATGAGAGAGATGGAGACCAGGACTGAGACCCACCAGAGTGAGAGAGATTGAGACCATAACTGAGACACACATGAGAGAGATGGAGACCAGGACTGGGACCCACCAGAGTGAGAGAGATTGAGACCATAACTTAGACACACATGAGAGAGATGGAGATCAGGCCAGGGACCCACCAGAGTGAGCAAGATTGCGACCATAACTGAGACCCACATGAGAGAGATGGAGACCAGGACTGGGACCCACCAGAGTGAGAGAGATTGAGACCATAACTGAGACACACATGAGAGAGATGGAGACCAGGACTGGGATTCACCAGAGTCAGAGAGATTGAGACCATATTTGAGACACACATGAGAGAGATGGAGACCAGGACTGGGAATCACCAGAGTGAGAGAGATTGAGACCATATTTGAGACACACATGAGAGAGATGGAGACCAGGACTGGGATTCACCAGAGTCAGAGAGATTGAGACCATATTTGAGACACACATGAGAGAGATGGAGACCAGGACTGGGATTCACCAGAGTGAGAGATTGAGGCCATAACTGAGACACACATGAGAGACTGCAGAATATCGTAATGTTGAGTGGCACACCAAAGGTTTTTTAATTGTATATTACAACTTATGGCAACTCAATTAAAAATAATATTATTTAGAAAAAAAATCTAAAAAACAATGGGAAAATCATGAAGTTAGAACAATGGGAATCTTACAGATTGAGAAGCCTTTTTCATACCTTTTTTTTATCCCATGATTCACAATACGACTGTCGGATGATTGTTAATCTTATTTTTTTCAGCGAAGTGCTATGTCACTTTTATAGAAGGAATGTCAGATTACACTTAGAAGATATTCTCTGTGGAGAGCTTGAATGACTGCAAGTGTCGCCATTTATACACAGGATTAATCGGCATTGTGTGCGTTTCGTTTAAAATGTACATATGAAAAGATAACAAAGAGCCATTGGAAATGTTATGAAAATTTTGTCATTTTTTGCATTGTGTGCCCAGTGGCATAAAAGGTGGGGGGGGGGTTGTAGCGGGGGCTGTTAAAAAAAATGAAGAAGTCACACTGAATCTTTATGTTGTTAGTTATATACAAGGACTCAGGTTTTAGTTTTATAAATGGACAATGTTAAAAACTTGGATTTTCATTTGAGATAGAAGTATGATACTGAAACTGACATTGAAATATAACACTAAATCATGAGATTGAGACTTGTCACTCAACCTGACATTGCCATATAACAATAAATCTTGAGATTGAGACTTGTCACTAAATCTGACATTGCCATATAACAATTAATCATGAGATTGAGACATGTCACTTAACCTGAAATTGCCATATAACAATAAATCATGAGATTGAGACTGATCACTCAACCTGACATTGCCATATAACACTAAATCTTGAGATTGAGACATGTCACTTAACCTGAAATTGCCATATAACAATAAATCATGAGATTGAGACTTGTCACTTAACCTGACATTGCCATATAACAATTAATCTTGAGATTGAGAAATGTCACTAAACCTGACATCGCCATATAACACTGAAATGTTACATTAAGAAATGGGGCGAGTCTAGACTCTTATGCCCCCCTCCAATTACCCCTCCCCGGTCCGACGTATCGGGCCGCGGAGCGGCACGTTGGAGATGCCCACTCGTCAGGACGGCCCCCACACGGGCCTCTCACCCAAGTCCCCACATGGGCGCCTGGGCGCTCGACCAGGACCCCGCCTGGGGGCCGCCCCAACCAGCAGGCAACCGGTCGATCCGACACTATGCGTTTAAATAGTGCACTCGATCGACTTTCTCAGGAGTTGGGATGGAAAAATTTACGTCCTAATATCTTCCCCCACCCATCCCGGGAAAGCGTCGGACGCCCTATAAGAGGGATTCCACTGTGGGCTTCCACAACGCGACTAGTTCACGCTGTAGCTGGGACAAAACGGTTGCCTAGGGGCAGCGTTCTCACGGCTGCATTTTTTGAATCCTCGGCCAGAGGTTACCACCCTTGCCTCTGGCCTCATACCCGTCAGCGGCGACTTGTAATCATGATCCCTACCCTGGCTCTGCCTAACTTTCCGACTGCGAAATATCACAAACCGGCAGCCCTGTGGGAGCTGTTTTATGTACGGCAGGTACCGAGCACACCCTTTGTCTGCCCACGCGGGGCGTGCCCAGTAGTTATGTTTCCCGGCACACACCGAGGGCGGTGGCCGACGCTTCCTAATCGGCAAGCCACAGCAGACTTATCAACCGGAAACCTGGAACGCCATATAACACTAAATCTTGAGATTGAGACTTGTCACTAAACCTGACATTGGCATATCGCTTTACAACTGAGAGTGAAACAAAAACATTACACCTGCGAGTCACATAACGCCGTCAAATTAAACAGTTTTTTTTTATCTGAGAGTGGCCCATTTCGTTTATTATGTCCTCACATCATACGCGAGATGATGACACAGTCGAAATGAGAAATGGCACAGTGATTAAACATGGCAGCTGAATCATACCTTACACTGAATCATTACGTTAAAATTCAATCATACATTAAATTAAATAATACCTTATATTGAATCATAAAAACGACATGCGTAGCAGCAAGGCAGAGTTTCTTAAATAGAGGAGATTCATCAAACCTTTGTATTTAAACTTGTTCATTTTCCCGACAACCAAAGACATTTCTCATCGCACTGGCACATTTCATAATATTTTAGATCCATCTTTTTGAAATTAATATATATAATATATATATATATACATACATACAGTGCTTTTTTGTAAAAAAATAGGTGCCGTTGCCGTTACTCAGTGATGGATTGCCTAACTTTTAACTACCAGTTCGCACCTCGATGCAAGCTAAATCACAACTGCAACGATAATTTAAGTCTGAAACAATTAATTATTACTTAAATTATCACTTTCTAACTGCGCTCGTTTTAATTTCTTTTCAGTCTTAATCATTACATTCAAATTTTGAAATTTTAAAGGCATTAGGTCTTAAAAACAACCATGACCGGAAATAGGTTTATAACCAATGACGTAACATTACAAGTGTGTGAGGAAAGCAGTTTCGCATTTTATATTTTAATTCTTATTGCGCAATTTTAAAATATTTCAATTTCAACAAATTAACAATATAAGTAATGAATTAATAATAAACGTTAAAATACAAGAAAAGTAATAATTTTTTCCCCACATTGAAAAAGGTGCCGGTATGCCGTACCGGTGCGTACCGGCAAAAAAAAAAAAAAAACAAATTAAAAATATAAGTAATGAATTAATAAAAAACGTTAAAATACAAGAAAAGTAATAATTTTTTCCCCACATTGAAAAAGGTGCCGGTATGCCGTACCGGTGCGTACCGGAAAAAAAAAAAAAAAGCACTGTATATTTATATATATATATCTAGTGAGAGGTTCAGTCGAAGCAACATTAATATTTTTGGAATGTTAGATATTTCTTTTGTTTACGTAGAACTTAACTCTGCCAGATACTTGCATTAATTACAAAGTATCAAGAACATTGTCTCGTTAATTCTTTGTTTTTTTAAAAATACAAATATAAAAGTTCGTAGTTTTAATTTTTATTTGCATTCTCGTACCGCATCGCTCGATTTTCATACCGAAAACCAAATGCATTTAGAGCAAACTCCCATTGTGGATGTCATCTATCAATTCGTTGAAAGTTTTCTTCTCTGCTATTCATCAATGGGAAAATTCAGATGTTAAAGAGACGGTCCGGTGAAAAATATGTCTGCATTGTAAGTTTTCTTTTCTCGAAAAAGTCTTAAATTGTGTATAATTCTGTCTAAAAAAAAATATTGATTGAATAGATCGATAGATCGAATGTTTGTGGATGAACACTTTTCAGATTAAAACGTAAAGTTATAAATAATTATGTGAAATATTTCAAATGCAAGAGTACTATTATGTAATGGTCTTCATTATTATGTAATGGTCTTCATTATTATGTAATGGTCTATACTATTATGTAATGGTCTTCACTATTATGTAATGGTCTGTACTATTATGTAATGGTCTTCACTGTTATGTAGTGTTCTGTACTATTATGTAATGGTCTTTACTATTATGTAATGGTCTTTACTATTATGTAATCGTCTGCACTATTATGTAATAGTTTGTATTATTATGTAATGGTCTGCACTATTATGTAATAGTTTGTACTATTATGTGATGGTATGTACTGTTATGTAATGGTCTGTGCTATTAAGTAATGGTTTGTAATATTATGTAATGGTTTGTGGGCATGATGCATTTCTTAAAAGAAGTTAAGATCTTCGTTTTGCAAGAGTAATTTTTGTTTAAAAATTGGTAGTTAGTGGGCACATACGAAGCAGCCAACACCACCCCCCCACCCTTTTCACCACACCTTCCATCCTAATCATCGACCTTTGTATTCAGATTTCTTACAACACATTTCTAACCGCGACTGTGCAACCACAACTGCCACATCAATTAAAATACAATCTACACTTGAGCAGCATCTTAACCCGTCATCTGGAACCATTACGTTCTCACCAACCTCTCCTCCCACTCCACACAGAAGGTACGCCCTTGCCTTCTAACCCACTCCACGCACATTTGACCCCTGCCTTCTACCCCACTCCACGCCATTAGCCCCCTTGCCTTCTAACCCACTCCACGCACATTTGCCCCCCTGCCTTCTACCCCACTCAACGCCATCAGCCCCCCTGCCGTCTAATAATAATAATAATAAAGTTCATTTAAAAAACACGCTTCATCCCCAAAGGCTCGAAGCGCGGTACAAAGTCAACAAAAAACATATCTATAATTCACCACATTTAAAACAAACACAACACTACAAAAACTAATTACAAGCATACAATATCAAAGTCTTTCTAGCCATTTCAACCCGGAGCAACACAGCAACACATGGAAAATAAGGTAGACAATCATCCCAGAAGGTATTTGCGAAATAGATGTGT
>CAXITT010000033.1:1319569-1369844 GCA_964033795.1 Lymnaea stagnalis
AAAAAAAAAAAAAAAAAAAAAAAAAGAAAAAAAAGAGTGGGAAGAGGGCTAGATTAAAATGATTGAATTCCTGGAAATCACAGAATGTAAAAGTCCAAGTGAAACAAAGTCTTAAAACAAAAGTGAATAAAAAAAAAATATTTCAATAGATGGGGGCGGTAAGGGTCAGGGGCTGAACGAATGAGGATGAAATGAAGGAGGAAAATGAGGCAGGCGCACGTCTTCCGTGTGACTGAACCAAGCGTAGATGAAATAAATCAGGGGCGTCTTTTCTGAAAGGTTCAGTTTATCAGAGGACTTCCTTACTGTATGACTTTGAATTCTTTTAAACGAGGTTGTTGAATGAACATTACGGATGTACAATACAGAACGTTTTGTGTGTGTGTGTGTGCATGGGCGCCCGCACGTAGTGGCAAGGTGGGGCACTTGCCCCCCCCCCCCTGGATTGATTGGATAAAAAAAATTTAGACAAAAATAGACAAAAAATGTATTAAAATAAAGAGAAAATAAAGAGAAAGTAACTGAGCTGATGTCCTGTCCGTTTGTTCACCATACAAATACGCTACAGTAAATTAAAACTATATTAAAACATTACTAAAATTTTTTTGCCCCTCCCTGGAAAGTTAATTAATTTTTTTTGCCCCCCCCCCTGGAAAATTTTCTGCGGGCGCCCATGTGTGTGTGTATTATCTTGATTTTAAATTAATTTTGGAGCTGTCAGCATTGAGTTTATTTCAATTTTCATTTAAAAAACAACGACTTGGAAAGTGTTGTCACGAGAACCCTTTAACTTACATGAAATATTAGATCTATATCAATTTGATTGCTAACTTAGTGAGAGAAAGATATGTAAAGCGTATCTATGTGATCTGGTTTCAATATACACTTCTCTCACAGATAGATGAAGTGAATGAATTAGAGAACAGACTTTTCTAAATAGAAGGGACGGTAAAGACGGTACGGATTGACACTCTTTGATGAGTTTGTTATCGTGTTGAAGAAATCAGCATACACAATATTTCAACATTGATTGGCTTATCCATTCTTCCAACGACCTTGGTTTCCAAAATATTTCAACAATGATAACTTATCCATTCTTCCACCAACCTTAGTTTCAAAATAATTTCAACAGTGATAACTTATCCATTCTTCCACCAACCTTAGTTTCCAAAATATTCCAACAATGATAACTTATCCATTCTTCCACCAACCTTAGTTTCAAAATATTTCAACAGTGATAACTTATCCATTCTTCCACCAACCTTAGTTTCCAAAATATTCCAACAATGATAACTTATCCATTCTTCCACCAACCTGAGTTTCAAAATATTTCAAAAGTGATAACTTATCCCTTCTTCCACCAGCCTTAGTTTCCAAAATATTTCAACAACGATGACTTATCAATTTCTTCCACAAATGCTCTAAAAATATTGCAAGTGATTTATTTCACATTTCGTCCTTGTTTTATCTCAAAATCCATTTTGATGTCAGACATTAAAGACAATAAGATTTCAACACGATTAACAAATTTAAGAATGCAAATTTATTTCCAACCCGTTAAACCAATTTAAAGTTAAAGTTTTCCATCATTTTAATTTCTTTGCGAAGGTGATTAACTTTCGCTTCAAATCTTTTGCAGTTCATTAAACAAAGACTTACTTGAATAAGACGATCACCCACCTCTCTAAGCTAAATCAAGGAAGGGGTGTAAAGAAAAAAGTCCAAAAACTAAATTCGAACGACATTTTACAGCAACGAAAATCCAATAAGGAAATGTCGGATTAACGAACATGCTTCAAGGACGGACGGCCTGTGGGAGAAATCTTGCCAAAAAGATTCAGACTGGACAATTAATGACCCAATCAACGCGAGAAATCGGGGATGTCATTATAAACCAGGGAATGGGTTCGGCCTCCCTGGTGTTTCTGTTTTATATCAGTTCGCGGCCGGCTAATCACGTGACTGATACGTCATAATTACCGGCCAGGGCGAGGGGCTTGGGTCGATGGGTGGGTCACGAAATATTTCAGACAGATCGAAGAAATAGATAACCGGTGATAGCCATACGGCAGTTAAGGGAGACATGCATTTTTTTTTTAAAGACCGGTGGGGGCAGCGTAGTGGAGGGGTTCTCAAAGCTATACATTCATGTGGGGGAAAAATTAGAAAATGGATCCAAAGAAATCAAGAGTTGCTTACTTTTGTCAGTCAGTTAATAAACTAAAGAAAACACGAATTATTGGGATTTCCTGAGCTCTTTGGGTGCATTAATTATTGTTAGTCTTCGCAGCCGCCATTTAAAAAGGTGGAAGAAAAAGGTTTTGTTCGGTTATACTATTATCAGATAAACATTTTAAATACAGAGTAAAGAGCTAGTTATAACTTTTCTCCAATATCAACGACTATGATCGCCAGATGTTTTATGTTTGATAGGGCAGCTCATCCGATACAGTTAAAAGAGGTTCCACGGTCTGGCATCGCATGCATGCATATGTATGTGTTACCCCGATAGAGGTATGCGTAGCTCCAGCACAGACGAGACAGTCCGTGTATTGAGTTTCCAATGTGCCGAAACTAGTCTAGGACAATGGTAACTAAACGCATAGAAACAATGGGTCTAAACTTTAACCCAAAACCCACGTACAGTCGAACCCGGTTATGTCGACGGCCTCGGTGGTTCGCCAAAAAGCGTCGAGATAACCGATGATCGAGATAACCGAAAACCAATAGGGCGGCAATATATTAACATGTGCTTGAAATTTCTTTATATACACTATGTGCGTTTATAAATGAGAATGTGCATGCACGTGTTTTTTGGAGTTTTTTTGTTTGTTTACACAACAGCGTTACCGCATATGTGGGGTGCCACTTTTCCGGATTATCCCGGAATTCCGGATTCGTGAGGCTAAATATTGTTCAGCTCGGGATTCGCAAGTTTTTATTTTCTCTCGCTCTGAATTCGCCAGTTCAGTTTATTCAAATACGGATTCTGAGTTAAAAAAAAAAAAATCAACGTATAAGAACGCGCGAAAGCCAAATAAGCGACAAGCGGGTTCCCTACAAATAGAAAAGGTAATGCGACCTCTCTCTTTTGTTTACAAGCCTCTCGCTCCTCGATTCTTGCTGTGTGAAGTTAATTACGCGGACAACGATAGTGTCATATCATTTTAATTACTACAGTTTGAAGTAGGTACGTTTCTGTTGTATATAATTTTCATGAGCCGGTGATTGGTCATGGGGATCGAGATAACCGAGGTTAAGTGGCAAAGTTGGACGCCATTTATTTATTTAGGCATTTTTATATAGCGCTTACCTTAAAGCTCTAAGCGCTTTACAATAATTTAAAAACATGTAAACTAAATAAAATAAAAATGAGACATTAGGATAGTAACTACTATACTATAGAAACAATTAAAATGGTTATAAAACGAGGACACTTTGGCACGTTTTGGCCTATACTTCAGGATTAACCCGAGACAGAAAATGAGTCAGGGCAAGGAGGGTGCATCATAGGTCATAGGCGGACCTAAACAGATGAGTTTTAAGGGACTTTTTAAAAGTGGACGAGGTTTCACAATGACGGATATGGAAGGGGAGCTGGTTCCAGAACGTGGGCCCATGGAAGTAGAAGGAGCGTTCACCGATGGTCTTAGTTTTGGTTCTTGGGATTGAGAGGGTTCTATTGTCAATGGATTGTGGGGATGTAAGGAAGCAACAGTTCAGAGAGATAGACAGGAAAGTGAGGGTCAGTGAACGAGTTGAAGCATAGATTGGCAGACTTGTACTTGATGCGAGAGGATATTGGAAGCCAGTGGAGTTGCCGCATGTGTGGTTGAATGTGATCATGTTTCTTTGATTTAAAAATGAGTCTGCATGCTGAGTTCTGTGCCTTCTGAAGTTTGTCTATGTGGTGTTGAGGAATGCCTGCGAGAAGAGTGTTACAGTAGTCAAATTTTGAAAGAATGAGTGAAGAGACGAGAGTTTTTGTGGCATCAAAGGAGAGGAGGTGTCTAATGGTGCTGATTTTTCTCATTTCGTTATATGCTGATCTACATATATTCATGACATGTTTGTCCATGGAGAGGGTGTCTGCAAGTGTGACTCCAAGGTTTCTGGCAGGGGAAGAGAGTGTGATGTCAGAGTTGCCAATAGATATAGAAGAAGGAGCGGATGGAGGGAGATGTTTGTTTTGAGAGTGGATGAGAAGGATTTCCGCTTGTGATAGAGATATCAGGGTTCGGTAAAAAAAATAATCGACATAACCGAGGAGAAAATGCTAAGACAAAGGAGAATATGGCCGTTCCACTTCATAAACGTCGACATAACAGGGTTGGCGAGTTAACCGAGGTCCAGATTAGTGGGTTCGGCTGTATTCATCGCCAAGTGAACAATACCATTAAACCTAAACACTAAGTTTCTTGCTAAGGAAAAAAAACACCAAATAATATAAATACCCACATAAATTAAATTCTATTGTTTAAAAAAACACATCCATAAACATAATGATCGGGCGTTCAATGATAAAACCTTATATTAAAAGGTACGAGTTTCTTTTTGGCTTGATTGTACACAATTAATGGAATGTTTGCAGAGAGAGAGAGAGAGAGAGAAAGAGAGGGAGAGAGAAAGAGAGAGACAGAGAGAGAAAAGAGAGAGAGAGAGAAGGGGGATCTGTGTGTCCGTCGACACACGCGTGCCATAGGTTCGCCACCGCTGACCTGTGTCCCTTGACACACGCGTGCCATAGGTTCGCCACCGCTGACCTGTGTCCCTCGAGACACGCGTGCCATAGGTTCGCCACCGCGGACCTGTGTCCCTCGACACACGCGTGCCATAGGTTCGCCACCGCTGACCTGTGTCCCTTGACACACGCGTTCCATAGGTTCACCACCGCTGACCTAGGAGTTGACCCGATGTTAATCTCCGAATGAAGACTTGAAAACAAAAAAACCCAAATGAAACGTAACTCTTGGGAGACGCTTCATCTGACAGCTTCTTCCTCACCGTCTTTCTTCCTTTCATTCATATCTTTTAACGATCCATATTTTGTATTTATCCCGACTGCGGAAGGCTTGAGACCATATTTAAAAAAAAAATTATAAATAAAAAAAAAAAGTACTAAAATAAGTTATTAAAATTAATAATAAAAATTTTAAATTAGTCATCCAATCTGGATATTATCGATACTATTGGCTAATAGAGGAGCTGGCAGATGATCGATCCTCATGGCGGGGCATCGTGAAGGCAGGATCACTACATGCCGAGGATCAAAACAGGGCGGAAACAGCTGCGAAAAGAGCGAGGAGGAAGGCCGGTAAATACTGCTCGACCGCATTCGTGTGTGGAAAATGTAACAGAGACTGCCATTCGAGGATTGGTCTCTCCAGCCACACCAAGAGCTGCAAGCAATAAAGATAATCTATCGTCTCCCGCAGACGGAAAGATGCCATACATAGCTAATAGATGAAATCCTTGTTAGAATTCCAATCGAGTCAGCTAAGGCTTTCATGAATACCATATTTTCTCTGGCGGTAAATAAATGAATATCGATATTAACACAACCAATAAAACTTTATTTTTTTGCAAGTGACAAAATAATGAAATCCCCTTTAACATAAATACATTCTTTAATTATTTCCAATGAATATCATATGACCATATTGTTCTGCCATCTTACTACATTCAACTGTTCAATGTTGTCTTTTTCAATGTTTCTCAACTGTTGTTTATGTTCCCTAGATTAGAGTTAACAGTATGTACACATTGCTGGTTAAGTGTTAACAGTGTTTACAGGCTGCTGATTAAGTGTTAGCAGTATGTACAGGTTGCTGGTTAAGTGTTAACAGTATGTACAGGTTCCTGGTTAATTTTTAACAGTATGCACTCATTGCTGGTTAAGTGCTAACAGTATGTACAGGTTGCTGGTTAAGTGCTAACAATATGTACAGGTTGCTGGTTAAGTGCTAACAATATGTAAAGGTTGCTTGTTAAGTGCTAACAGTATGCACATATTGCTGGTTAAGTTTTAACAGTATACACACATCAGTTTGAATCTAACAAAAAAACCTGATCAATTATACTCATTTAATAAACGTTCTATGTCATATCCCCCAGGTACTTCTGATGGTGTCAATAGGATGGGGCGTGGCTATCCTCTGTTCGACCCCTCTCCTCTACGTATTCCATGTCCGGTATGACGACACGAAAAACAAAACTGTCTGTGAGAACATCTTCCGGTCTAAGGCCATGATCCATCGCCAAGCGTTCCTCACTTACGCGGCCCTGGTCAACTTCCTCATCCCGCTCATAATCCTCTGCGTCTGCTACATTCGGATCTTCCTGAAGATCGCCCGCAAGGCTTCGGACAGTCGGACGACCAAGCGTCAGAGTTTTAAACCTGGCAAGATCCACCTGACCAGCAACACGACCTCGGCCACCCTCCACAGTGCCAAGCTGAAAACCCTGCGGATGACAGTTGTCATAGTCTCGTGTTTTATCGTCTGCGGTCTCCCCTACTTTTTTGCCGAGATGCTGATGTCTTACGGCGATTACAACATCCTGAAGCCGCATATCTACGCCCTCCTTGGCGGAATAGCCGTGGCTAACTCTGCGGCCAACCCGTACATATTCCTCCTGTTCAGCGTCAACCTACAGTGTCTACGCAACCTCAAGCTCTGCCCAGCTCAGACCGGGCCCAATAACCGCCAGCTCATGTACAGCGGAAGTGTTAGATCACGAGAGTATTCCTCCGCCGCCTACTCTCGGACCCCGATAACCGGAATTTCGACGGAATCCTACGAGCTGAGCACCGCGGGCAACAAAGCAACGCGAGTGGCCGGTTACAACGGCCGATCAACCGCCAATAACAGACTAGTTCAGAGGAACAACATCTGAGCCGACACTTCACCGTCCACCACAGCTATTTACAGATTCGTTGAGGGGGGGGGGAGCAGATCTATCGAACAGATCCCCATGCGAAAAATCAACTGTCTTATTTGCTAAGTAATGTTGAGCACTTTATAATCGAGCAACAGCGGGAGCACTTCTGAGTGTACTCAGACTGATGCACTTCTTATGTTGAGCCTCCATCTTAGTTGTTGACCAAAATTCAATCTGGTGCATTTTTTTAAAAAAATGACAAAGGGAAGCCAGTATGAAAATGAAACTTTTAAATGCCAAAGCTATCGATTAATGAATGAGATAATTGATCACCTATTGGCATAAAAACGTAGCAAGTAAAAAATTATAAAGTACACTAAAAAAAATTTAATTGTTCAATTTTAGGAGTGCTAATTAGGCCAATGGTAAGCAAATCTACAGGGAGCATCCAAAAAGATATCAGATAATATGGAAAACTCTATTTTTAGAGATGACGTAAACAGATTGTATCTCAGTATTATTGAAGTACGGGAAAGAACCAACAACGGGACACTCGCTAAGTCTGCGCATCGTTACAGAAGGACGTGATCCGACAACGGAACACGTGGAGCCTGTGCGCCGTTGCAAAAAGGCAAACAGTGTGAGACGTTTTGGTCCCATTTTGTCGTCTGGCTACAATGATTTAGTAAATATTGAGATTACATGTTGTGTTCCCGGATGATGACTGCTGAGTACTTTATTAAAATATATGCGCTGGAGTCGAGCAGCTGAACGTCATCCAAAAACAAGCTATTAACTTACAAGTGAACGCTATGTACATTTAACCAAAGTGAAATTGTTGTTTTGTATGATGTTAAATTAATGTGTGTATTTATTGATGTTACTGCGTGACGACATTTTAATGATCACCAAACATTCTACTGTTTTTCTTCTATTGGTGTTGTTTAACATTGCAAGGTGCCCATTGCCTGATCATCCATTGATCATATTTAATCGTTAATTTAAACTCGCATTCTGCCATGTACACTGGATTAACAACTTTAAATAAATGATAAGGAAATGTCTACCAAATAAATGAAAATTCCCACTGAATGATATGGACATGTCCACCAAAATGAATGGCATTGTCTACTGAATGATATGGAAATATCCACCAAATGAATGGACATTTCCACAAAGAGAAATGAGCGAGCGTTAGAAGTGAGTACGATTTGTATTTTAGTTGCCTCCCTTGAGATAAATTTCTGGTCAATGATGTTTCATGTTTTCATATTTGGAACAGTGGCGTAGCTAGGGTTGGTGTCAACCCGGTGCGGTAAACTCATTGAGTCACCGCCGCACCCCACAAGCTACACCACTTATTTGGAATGTTTATTTCATAATACACATTTTAAAAAATCATTTAATCAGAGACGAGGTCCTCTTTTGTTGGCTTATACAGTTTAAAGTTTACAGTCCTTATCCTGTATTAACAATATGGCCTTATACTCCCTAGATTCAGAACATAAAGGAACAGTTGGTATAGCCACAATTGGTCTAGCCACAATTGGTATAGCTACAGTTGGTCTGTCACCGATGGTCTAATCACAGTTGGTCTAGTCACAGTTGGTTTAGCCACCTTTGGACTAGTCACCGTTGTTCTAGCCAAAGTTGGTCTAGCCACAGTTGGTCTAGTCACAGTTGGTCTAGTCACAATTGGTCTAGCCACAGTTGATCTCGTCACAGTTGGTCAGTCACAGTTGGTCAGTCATAGTTGGTCTAGTCACAGTTGTTCTAGTCATAGTTGGTCTAGAGACGCTAAGATTTCAACAAGAAAAAATATGGTAAAATACAAATTTTACTCCACGTCAATGAACTTCTATAACAATTTGGTTTTTAAATGTCATGCGAATATTTTGTGTTAAAGTTGTATGTGAATTTTACTTTTTGTTTTGTGAATGCTATGTGTGAATGCTGTGTGAATGTTTTGTGCAAAAAAAGTTATGTGTTAAAGTTGTGTGCGAATTTTGTAGGTGAATGATGTGATATTACATTGTCGCGACCGCAAACTCAACCGCTCCAGTCCAGATTAGGCCAGACACCAATCATCTGCTCAACAGGCAATATCATTGTTATGACGAGTTGATTGTTTGCCAGGATTTCAACCACAGACAATGAGAATTCGCCAGACGACTGATTGGAGCCACTGCTATGGCTTCCCCTGTCCTGTTGCTGACCTTGTTGTCTTGTTACGTCGCTTTGTGACGTATTGAAAAAAAAATTATGACTCTACCAGTTACTTCCGGTTGACATATATTATTTAATGATTTGAAACTTTTTATTAGTTGTCCAAATTTAGTTTCCGGTGTCATTTAGATTCTTTTTTTTTTACTTCAATGTTTTTAATTATTCTGATTCGTACAGATTTGAGTTTATCCTCTCTGCCCACAGTGTTTATGTTAGACTTATCATGGATCACCACATACGAACTTTTATGAAAAAAAAAGGTTGCATTCATTGACACATGCGCATTTTATGTCATAATTTTCAAACACCATCACTCATATGAACTATTTGACTCCCAGTTTTCAAAGCTCAACACATACAACATATCTATCACAGTTTCCAAATATCACCACATTCAACATATCTTTCACAGTTCTCAAAGCTCACAACATACAACATATCTACCAAAGTACCTACTGCCTGCACACTGAGTTCAGATAAAACCAAGCATGAATGTGTCTAAACAGTCTAAAATTTAATAACAGAAATAACAACTAAATACACTGCACAATTACATCGTTTTTCAAACACTTGTGCGATATGAACTTATTTTTTATAACCTTGTCTGATACAAACTTATCTGATATAAGCTTGTCTGATATAAACTGGTCTGATATAAACTGGTGTGATATAAACTTGTCTTATTTCATAGGCTTTGATCTTTAATTATAATGTTTCTGTTATTTATCATGAAATGTGAAACGGTTTTAATGGTGGACAGTTTTGATACTGTTAATCCTAAACAATTATCTGTGTGTGTTTTCAATGTGTGTGTGTGTGTGTGTTTGTGTGTTTGTTTGTGGCTATTTTGAGTTTGTATGTGTTTGTGTGTTTTGCGTGTGCGTGTTTGTGTATGTGCGTGTGCTTGTATGTGTTTTGTATGTGTTTTTGTGTTTGAGTGTTTTTGTTTGTGTTTGTATTTGTGTGTGTGTGTATTTTAATGAGTATTTGTGCTTTGTATGTGCGGTAATGTGTTCCTAGTCATTAAACAAGAAAGACTACCTCCCAAATATGTTGCCTTCTTTGGTAGGTAGCCCCCCTTGTTTCATGAGTTACGTTGGAATTTGAAGGAAAGAAATGCAGACTGAAAGAAAGAATGAACGAACGAACCAAGAAAATGGAATGACCGCAAGAAAAACGACAGAGAAAAAGCGTAGAGGTTCATAAAATTAACATAACAAAATACAAGACATGTTTTTGTGTCTCAATCACGTTTGGCCGAAGCTGAAAAATTAATCGAAAGTTAACTGTTCTGTTTCAAACAAAACCAAAACCAAAACTAAGGCGGAATAAAAAGAACAACTTTCCGATCCGAAACCGAAATTCGGTTGGCCTCTACTAGAAATCCACAGACATTCGTCAGGAAAATCCAGAGAGGTAATAATGCTGTCCACGCCTTTTGGATTAAACCGATTGTTATTTTTGAATACACACAGAATCGCGAGAAATCATCTGATGATGCGGGAAGTGAAAGCTTAAAAAGCATGACACAAAAAACAAGGGCAGGAGTTAAAGTTAAGTGAAATCATGAGTGGGATCGACGTGGCATTAATGCTGCAAACATCGAAAGAGGTTGCAAGAGTGTTTATCTTCCAAGATGGAGAATGAAAAAAAAAAAAAAAAAAAAAAAAAGTTTCTAAAGCATTTCGATGACTCTACGTCGTAGAATGATGATGGTAAAACCAGTGCATTGTCGTTGCTGTGTCGGCCTATCGTCGGTTAGAAGCCCGGTGATGGAATATAGATGCGTCGTGCCATGCATAGTCAGCTTTTCCGATTTAAAAAAAAAAAAAAAAAAGTTTCTAAAGCATTTCAATGACTCTACGTCGTAGAATGATGATGGTAAAACCAGTGCATTGTCGTTGCTGTGTCGGCCTATCGTCGGTTAGAAGCCCGGTGATGGAATATAGATGCGTCGTGCCATGCATAGTCCGTATTTCCTGCTGAAATACAATTTTCACATCAACAGTGAAGTTTGTAAGACTTTTAAATTAAGATAATACATCTACAAGTACATCTTCGAATACATCTAGAGGTACATCTTCAAATACACGTCTAAAAGTACATTTTGAAATACATCTAGAAGTGCATCTTCAAATACATCTAGAAGTACATGTTCAAATACATCTACGAGTACATTTTCAAAAATATCTACAAGTGCACCTTCCAATACATCCCAAAGTACATCTTGAAAATAGCTACAAGAGCATCTTCGAATACATCTTGAAGTACATCTTTAAATACATCTACAAGTATATCTTTTATGCATCTACATGTGCACCTTCAAATTCATCTACAAGTTCATCTTCAAATGCATCTACACGCGCATCTTCAAATGCATCTACACGCGCATCTTCAAATGCATCTACACGCGCATCTTGAAATGCATCTACAAGTGCAACTTCAAATGCATCTACACGCGCATCTTCAAATGCATCTACAAGTGCACCTACCAGGGATTTTACTGCGCAAACATCGCTATGAGACCAGATGGCCAGCAGGAACTCCGATATAGGGAGACCGCCATCTATATCAACGCACGATGTGTTTGTGAAACATAAGCAATGTGTCCACTTCTTGAATCCCTATTGCATTATTGCTCGCAGAGACTGTCCATTCATCTTCTGAATAAACAGCTCATCACATTTGAAGAAGGACATGAAGAAGAAGCTGCTTTGGCAGCACAAATTTGGCTGAAAGAAATTTGAATTATGGTTCGAGCTGAACAAGCCTGATGAAGAGGAAAGACAGTAGCTCTACGTAGACATACAATACAATTGCGTCTACAAGCAGTCTGTAAACCGCGACAATTGGGTGGAGAAATAAAATGGTGTCGCCCATGTACACTGTGAGCTTCAGCGACGAAAAACGATTTTACATTCGACTACATCTCTTTCATGTTCGTGGTGTTACAAGCTTTGAATCTACACAAGCGTTCAAGGAGATGTGGTTGATCCAACATGCTAAGAAATGGCATGGGTGTGGGGACTTCTTGGATCACATAAGGAGTGGGAACGATGCTGAAACAAAGAATCTACACTTTTAAACACTTACTGCAATAATAAAGAGAATGATTTATGTTTGCTGTTTGAATTCACGTGCTTCACTTGCTTCATCCAAATGCATACATTAAAAACAATACCCTCACTCTTGCACTAATGTTCTGTGGACCTTTGGTCTACACTCGGCCACAAGATCAAGAAGTTAACTATGATTACAATGAATTATTTGGTAAACAAACATAGTTTCCCTCAAAAAAAGGCGGCCCCTTCCTAAAATCTATTGCCGTTGAGTTATCTCGTTGTGGAAAAAAGATCATAGAGAAGACTTTCAAAAGTTGAATTCTACAGGACCATTGACTGAAATTTTCGAATTTTAAAATTTTACTTGAATTCGAACAATTTGAAGCACAACTGCAAGAATGCTATCGAAAACCTTTTTCTTTTCATTATACTAATTGCATAAAAAAATAAATTTAACTAATGCAAAAGAAGCGTGCTGTGTTGTCACGTGTGGATGGTGCATAGATAATACGACACTGTCACTTACTGTTTCACAAAACTCAAATAGAATTATTGTTAAAAAACTTTCACTTTCTCTATGCCCCCGCTGCATTATAATAAAAAAAAAATGTTAAGTAAACATTAGGTTTATAGGATTACAGGAATTATTTAAGTAGAAGTAATGAGCGGTGTGATGGATCAAATGGAATTTAATTCTAAATACATTTAAATCAACTGGTTTTACATTCTAAGGGAAAGCACAAACAGAAAATAAAAAGGAAAGTTCGTTTTGACTTATATATAATAACTTCCCTTTGTCAAATTCGTTTCAACTCTGTTGAACGCATTAGGAACATATTGAAAATAAGATGATTCTAAGATTCTAATGAACTTTTCTTTTGATCAATTAAAAATATCATCACAAAACTTTCTTAATTTCAAGAAACTTATTGGACACAACCTGTTGAGAAGTAAGTAAATTAGGGGAGAGGAGGGGGTAAGAGGGTTCATGTTTTTTGTTGTTGAAAGTTTTGCCTATGCTAGGAACGTTTGGCATATCATAGAATGAAATAATTAAAGAAACACAATTCTAGGAGCAACAGATCCAAAAATACATTTTTAGTGCAATTTATTACAGGAACATGATATTCACATTTCCTTTAAATGTCATTTGCCATTATACGTGGTCTAAGCATTCTTCTAATTGCATTTGAATCATAACCCAAACGAAATTGATTCAAAAACAATTTAGATCATTTTCTAAAATTGAATAAAATTGTTAAAAATAGAGTGGATTGTTTCGAAATATAATTAAATCTGAATTTTAGCCAAACCAGAATGACGTAACTGGTTTTTGTCAAAATTTTGATATTGCTACTGAATATATTTTACGCTGTAACAATAACACAGGTTGTCTGATTTCAATGGTGAGACGAAT
Source organism: Lymnaea stagnalis (assembly GCA_964033795.1). NCBI lineage: Eukaryota > Metazoa > Mollusca > Gastropoda > Lymnaeidae > Lymnaea > Lymnaea stagnalis. Next base: position 1,333,154 of record CAXITT010000033.1, read on the forward strand.
GCAGCTACACGACATTTTTTAGTGCGTTTCATGAAGCAAAAAAATCTGCATTAGGAATTCGCCTTGTTATTTCCATGAGAAGAATTATCAGATTAACATGTCAACAAAAGTGTGTTTTCTATTGCGATTACGTAGCTTCAGACTGTAATTTGTCTAAATAGAGATGGAGAAAACGGTTAGTAATGATGTCGATTATGACGACTGGGAAATAATGGAGCCCAGACAAACCAAAAATAATGGTTTCACTTGGTTGAAGATAGTATTTAAAATATATAAAAAGACAGTGAGGAAGTGTAGGTGAGTATTCTATATAATAAAAGCAGTCGAATTAAAAGTAGATATAACTTAAATATCTTTTAATTTCTTTTTAATTTTCTAAATACTCTCTCTTAGAACGTCTTTGATAGAAAGTCTTTGATAGAATGTCTTTGATAAAAAGTCTTTGATAGTATGTCTTTGATAGAACGTCTTTGATAGAACGTCTTTGTTAGAAAGTCTTTAATGGAACGTCTTTGATAAAAGGTCTTTAAAAAGATGGTCATATTTTTTTTTTAATTTCAAAGTCGTAAAATACAAATTGTTTTCTTTAAATTATCTACAAAATTAGAGTTATTGACTTTTTTTGAACACCGAATGCTTACAAAATCACGGTTAACGGAGCTTATTTTTCTTATTCTATATATATTAAGGGCCCACGATCAATTTATTGATCATTTTGGCTCCTATGCATGTAGAGGGAATTTGCAATGTTTCTGTTCCTGGTGTTGCTGAGGGTATTTCACTGATTGCATGTGCTACTTTGTGAGGGAACCATGCACTGGGGGTTGAAAGGCTTGAGGCAATAGATGCAAATGTGTCTAGTTTTGTCGCCTCAACTGTTCCTTTTGAAATGAATGAAATAGCAAAACGAGGTATGTGGAACCTTGAAATAAGATAACAGGAAAAAAAAAACAAGGACGTTTCGGCATAAATCCTTCCTCAGCCAACAATAGAAATGAAAATGAAAGCTTGTTCCAGTCCCTGATTGTCTTTACCTAAGGCATAAACAACTAAAAAGTAGATCTAAGCTCGCCCAACCACCCGTTAACTAAGCAAAGCAGATGCGGTCAACAATAATTTGAGTTACAGTTTCAAACCACCACCGTCGTCCAGTCGTTCACCAGGTTAGCAAAGCACGTGAAATCTTTAATGTCGGGCGTCTAAAAAAAAATAATTCTCCATCCATTCATCCACAATCAATGAGAGTCGAAGTAATATCTTTTATATGGGTGTGGCATATTTCTACGGAACCTTAAAATTTGATTACCGTAAGTGAAAAACTTGCCAATTTGGAATACGATGTTAGGTTAATCATGTGAGCGATAGAGAAAAGTGTTGAATGAATGAATGAAAATACAAGATTATTCACAATCAAGACTTTACAATAACATACGTTTTTAACCAATTTAACCAGATAAAATCTCCTTGTTAGGATTAAAAGTTAACACTGTACAAATGATGAAATGAGCAGACGTCGATAAACGTGTGTAAACTGAAAAAGATGTGTCCAACATTTTATGGAATTACATATTTCATAAATTGTTTCATAACTCTAAATCTGCGTGTGCAAAAATGCAACTAGTGGGAGAGACAACAATAAGGTTAGAAAACAAGGAAATGAGTGAAACAAAGAGTGGGAGAGACAACAATAAGGTTAGAAAACAAGGAAATGAGTGAAACAAAGAGTGGGAAATCCTGAAAACGAGATCACAACAAAATAACGAGAATTTGGGCAAGACACCTTCATCAGTGAACAAACAACATAAAAACAAAATTTAATTTAAAAAATAACGCTGCGCTCAAATGTAGTAATCATAGATGGCAGCAAGAATGTGCACAACATTAGCTTATGTGTATTGATAATAATTAACTTGAAAGCGAATACAATTTTAAAAATTATAGTAGTTTTGTATAAACTTCACTATGAGATTGCATTTTGTGTAAAAGGAATTATATTATAAGTATACGTGAAAGTAAAATAGCATTGCTTTAACTTTAAGTTACGATTATCATTGCGTACTCATTACTTACTATGATCTATGGTCTTATGATTAAATCTAACTTAATGCGGTACTTATTACTTACTTATAAAGTATGATCTTATGCAGTGGCGTAGCTATGGTGTGCGGACCACACCGGGTGACACCAGTTTAGGGCTGAAACCCGATTGAAAAATTGGATATTTACAGAGCACACACTGGACGGTCTAACCGAGCTTCATAAAAGTATAACCCACCAGACATACATTTTTCACAAATGTAACCAATCGAAATGCGTGCTTTATTAAAAGTTCAATGTTGAGGCGTCATATATGAGATGACCCTAAGATTAGGTCAGGAAAACACGGTAATTATTGAACGCCGATTTAAGTATTCGGTAACTTACAGTGACTGAAAGCTATATTTATCTAAATTCTGAGAAATAGGGCTTTCCATGGATACCAACTACTGTGTGGTCGGACGACTTTAAGTTCAAGAATCGAAACGTTAAAATTAAAAAAAAAAACAGTAAAAATAAATTTTTACCGAATTACAGGGTTAAAAAATATATAATTTATACAATTTTCAATCTTTAGAAAAAAAAGTTTTTCAAAGACATATATAATATTATATATAGAGACCCAGAAATACTAAAAAATTAATATTTTCCCGAATGGTCACTAGTACCGCCCCTTAAAATTTAATAACGTTTTTTCATCTTTTTTACTAATTGGTTTTATCGGCCACCTTTCTGTGTTGTAATGTGCACAGCGCTCTAACTTTTTTTTTTCATTGTCCTAAGTGATTATTTGTTTTTTTTTGTCTTGAACACGACAAAATTAAAACATTTTCATTGTTCAAGATTATTATATCCTGCCACGCGGCGTGCTAAAATCTAAACGACCAAGTGGTGGCTGCCGGCGGCGAAGAAAGGAAATGCGTGACTCACTGTTCCGCACTGCCTTCTATAGTGAGAACTTACACTCTAATTTTAATTTTGTGGTTCTTTCAAACAATGCTTAACAAAAGGATGATACCATAGAGAAATACAATAGCAAACATACGACACTCAAAACAGTAATAGTTACAATTAATAAGATTTATTTAAGTATTAATATAATTACAAAACAAAAGAAATATAATTACAATCATCAACTTATAGAGTATGGTAGATCTTGTACCAGTACACAGTAAGTACAATATGCCAATTAATAATGTATAATGATGAATGAGAATAAACACATATGAGTACACAAAGAATAATACGATTGTCTCGTGAAGTTAAAAATATCTATTTAAATATCTCTATCAATCTCCGATGAATCCCTGATTCGGCTTTCTAGCAATGCGTCGGTAGAACCAACGCTTCTAGAAATGTCTTCTACATTGTTAATCTTTTTATTAACTTATGGAAGTTTCCCCAAAATTCTATCAAAATATATTAGTTATTTTTAGTTGATAGTTGTGGGAAAACAACGGCTAAGATGAAAGGAAATAGGCCTCGCCCAATACAAGCGCCGAATAATGTGGGGTCAAACAGAGTTCACAGTACGGGGAAAGGGTGACGTAAACAGTCTTACATAACACTCACCTAAATCACTACAATAATTGATGCTTCAATATGTCAAGAAACCAAATGATGACCAGGATCAGGGTTCAGCAGAAGACGTTCCTCGGCCCACCAAAGATACTGATTCTCTAAATACCAGCAGCATGCATTCTGCACAGCAAATAGTGCAGAGCATTGAAAAGATTGACGTGAAAATGCAAGTAAAAACTTATGTGGTTTGGAAACAGAAATGTCTGCTTATGAAGTTGAATCAAACCAAGATACTGTAAGTGTAATGGTTATTGACAAAAACTGGCATTTTTGATCAGACACTTCTCTCTGGAATGTACCAGCTCCAGATTATTTTCTGTCCCAAAATATTAAAATAGGATGTACTTCGGTTCAGAACAAGGACGGACCATTATGCATAGTGACAAGGCAAGATGTGAAATCTAAAGGAGGTGTGCCCCAACTAACAAATTAATGGTTCTACAGCATGATGCCAAATGGCGAGAAAATACTGTGGTCATGGATGGTTTTTTTATTCGTCATTAAGAAATTGTACTGCTTTTGCTGTAGATTGTTTGCTGTCAATGTTACAGAAAAAAACATCCATAATTGGTGGAAACTGAGCCCAAAATTATAAAATCATGAAGCATCAAAAGAGCATCTATGTTGCCTTGAAAAGTGGAAAGCATTGGCAGCTGGACTTAGAATACACCAAACAATTGATGCCGAAAGTATTGCTGTGATGGACTGGGAGAAGAAAGAGTGGAGGGATATTCTGTACAGGTTGCTGGATATTACACTGTTTCTTGCAAAGAAAAATCTGCCATTTCGTGGCCACAACGAAGATAAATCTTCACTGAATAATTGAAACTTTCTTGAAATGGTTAAGATGTTATCAATATATGACCCTGTGCCAACAGAGACTAATGACAATTAAATCTACAGATAAAGCATCCTCATCTTACCTTTCACTAGGAACACAAAGTGAATTTATGAATGCCCTTGCAAATCATGTGAAGGAGATTCTTATCGTGGACAAAAGATGCGAGGTATTTCGGAATTATATTGGACATTACACCTGATGTATCACACACTGACCAGATGTCTGAAGTGTTCAAATATGTGAACATCTACAGTGACAAATTAAAGAGCAAGAAGTGTTTCTTGTATTTTCCAGTTGAAGGTAAACAAAAAGCTGATGATCTCAGTTCTGATATTCTTACAAATCTAAAAACGTGATAGATTAGACATAATGATGTTCATAGTTAAAGGTTACGATAAAGCTGCCCCAATGTCTGGAATCCATGGAGGTGTTCAGGCCATTCTGGAAAGAAATAATAAGAAAGTGATTTTTAATGGATGTGTAAGCCATTCACCTAACATGTGTGGTCAACAATCGTTTGTAGAAAATGCTTCATGTATTACATTTTTCGGTACTCTTGACATAATATTTTCCTTCTCTGCTGCATCCACTCATCGTTGGGATGTTCTAATTGAACACACTGGAATGTATTTGAAAGTCTTTTGTTACGAACTGGCTTATATTGTGAGGAATTAATCTCCTATTTTAATATTATGGCTCGTTCAAACAGTGCCTAACAAAGAACGATACCATAGAGAAATACAATAACAAAAATACGACACCCAAAACAGTAAAATTTGCAATTAATAAGATTTATTTAAGTAATTACAAAACAAAAGAAAATATAATTACAAATCATCAACTTACAGAATTTCGGAAGATCTTGTACCGGTACACGATAGGAATAAGATACATCAAAGAGATTTAACCACGCCCACAACAAACGTTGCCGTCTGCTAGGAGTCAAAGAAAGTTCAGACACGGGGGAAAATGTCTACTACATAACAATATCTTTTACAGTTTTCAAAGCTCAACACATACAACATATATATCACACTTTTCAAAGCTCACCACATACAACATATCTACCACAGTTCTCAAAGCTCACAGCATAAACATATCTATCACACTTTCAAAGCTCACAACATACAACATATCTATTACTGTTTTTAAAGCTTACCATATACAACATATCTTTTACAGTTTTCAAAGCTCCCAACATACTACATATCTATCACAATTCTCAAAGCTCACCACATAAAAATATCTATCACACTTTTCAAAGATCACCACATACAACATCTCTATCTCAGTTTCAATGATCACCATATACGACATATCTGTCACAGTTCTCAAAGCTCAAATCATACAACATATCTTGTACAGTTTTCAAACCTCACAACATACAAAAAAACTATCACAGTTCTCAAAGCTCACCACATAAAACATATCTATCACACTTTTCAAATATCACCACATAAAGCAAATCTATTTCAGTTTCAACGATCAATACATACAACATATCTATCACAGTTTTCAAAGCAAACCACGAACAACATATCTGTCACAGTTTTCAAAGTTCAACACATACAACATATCTATCACAGTTTTCAAAGATCACAACATACAACATATCTATGACAGTTTTCAAAGCTCACCACATACAACATATCTATCACACTTTTCAAAGCTTACCACATACAATATATCTATCACAGTTCTCAAAGATCAGCATATACAGCATATCTATCACAGTTTTCAAAGATCACAACATACAACATATCTATGACAGTTTTCAAAGCTCACCACATACAACATATCTATCACACTTTTCAAAGCTCACCGTATACAACATATCTATCAAAGTTCCTACTACCAGCACATTGAGAAAGAACTCGCGAGACTAAACATTGATATTGCAGGCCTTCAAAAGACCCGACTAGCGGATAGTGGCACCATAAAGGAAGCCAGCTACACATTCTACTGGCAAGGTAAACCCGCAGATGAACCTAGATGGCATGGTGTTGGATTTGCCGTAAGAAACACATTATTGGCCTGTATTGAACCTCCTTCTTTGGGATCAGAGAGGATTCTGAGACTGCGGATGTTATCATCTGCTTGCAAGGTCAACGTATTCAGTGTGTATGCTCCAACTCTTCATTCGCCTCCAGAAGAGAAAGATTTTTTCTATGAGACCCTGGAACAAGAATTATCAAGTGTTCCCAAAACCGAAGCATTGTACATTTTTGGGAGACGTTGATGCTAGTGTAGGAGCTGATCATAAAGCCTGGCCGTCATGTCTTGGTTATCACGGATTCGGAAGGATTAACGAAAACGGACAACGTCTGCTGGAGCTGTGCTGCTCCCATGGTCTCTGTGTTACAAATACCTTCTTTAAATGTAAACAAATCCAAAAGGTGTCATGGCGACACCCACTTTCCCGCCATTGGCACCAGCTATACCTCATCATTACTAGGCGCTTGGAACTAGCCAGTGTACTTCACACACGCAGCTACCATAGTGTCGACTATGACACGGACCATGCTCCAGTGGCAAGCAAGATACGACTAATGCCCAAAAAATTGCAAAATGCTAAAAAGACATGTCGTCCACGGCTCAAACAACCCAGAAAAAATGCAGCAATTCTCAAAAGTGTTGCAGGACACACTTGCTAAAGGATCACACGATGGAACTATTGACTCTAAGTGGAGCCATTTACGAGATGCTGTGTACGATTCAGCCATGTCGGTCTACGGTAAAAAGGAGCATAACAATAATGACTGGTATGAGGCGCATTGGAATGTGATGGAACCCGTAATCGAGAGGAAGAGAAGAGCCCAACTTACCTATAGGGAAGCACCTTGTGCTAGTACACTGCAGGCTCTCCCAACCGCAAAAAAGTTATCACAGCAGACGGCCCGCCACTATGCCAATACTTACTGGCTAGACCTTTGCAATCTCATACAATCGGCTTCAGACAACGGAGATGCAAGGAGCATGTACGAGGGCATCAAGAGAGCATTTGGTCCACACACGTCAAAAATAGCACCACTCAAGGCCAAGACGTGTCAAATTATCAAGAATCCGAATGATCAACTCCGGCGTTGGGTAGAGCACTATCTTGAGCTATACTCTACAATGAATGTAGTTACTGAGACCGCTCTCCATAATATTCCTGCCTTATCAGTAATGAAGGATTTGGATGAAGAGCCAACTTTACAGGAGCTTGAAAAAGCCATCGATCACCTTGCGGATGGGAAGGCTCCAGGGATCGATGGCATTCCAGTGGAAATCCTCAAAAATGGAAAACCTTTCCTACTTCAGCCCTTACATGAGCTCCTCTGTCTGGACACATTCCCCAGGACATGACAGACGCCAACATCGTAACATTGTATAAAAATAAAGGGGACCGAAGCGATTACAAAAACTACCGAGGTATTGGTCTCCTTAGCTTAGTTGGAAAGACTTTTGCCCGGGTTGCCCTTAAACGATTGCAGAGCCTTGCGAACCGCATCTACCCAGAGTCCCAGTGTGGCCTCAGGAGTGGGCGCTCAATAATAGACATGATATTTTCGCTACGCCAAATGCAGGAAAAATGTCGTGAACAACATATGCCTCTTTATATTGCCTTCATAGACCTGACCAAGGCATTTGACTTGGTAAGTCGAAGAGGTCTTTTCAGTATCCTGCAAAGAATAGGTTGTCCCCCACGACTACTCACAATAATTCAGTCATTTCACAAAAACATGCACAGCACAGTCACTTTCAATGGCACTGTCTCTGAGTCATTTCCAGTTAGCAGCGGAGTAAAACAGGTTTGTGTACTGGCACCAACGCTCTTTTCAATTTTCATTTCGTTGCTCCTTCAATTGGCTTTCAGTGACTGTGAAGATGGAGTGTACGTCCATACAAGATCTGATGGAAGACTGTTCAATATCGCCCGCCTTCGTGCAAAGACCAAAGTAAATAAGGTGCTGATTCGTGAACTGCTGTTCGCTGACGATGCCGCCTTAACATCTCACACAGAAGAAGGTCTGCAGGGGCTGGTTAATCGCCTATCACATGCTTGTAAAGAGTTTGGTCTTTCGATTAGTCTACAGTAAACTCATGTAATGATGCAAGAAGCACCGTCCCCTCCAATCATATGTATTGAGGGTCATAATCTTTCGATTGTTGATCATTTCATATACCTGGGATCCAATATTTCTAGTTCTCTCTCAATATTATAAGGAAACCTTGCTTACTCTCTAGTTAAACTTCATCTAGATCTGGTACTCAATAAGGAAACAACTCCGGTGATACATTTGATGATTAAACACGTGTTCTTTATTGGCTGTCACTTGCTTACACTTTCACTCGTCTCACAACTCTGACTTCTCCCTCTATCTAGTTCTCAGTCCGGCCGCCTTCTCTCATACCATCCGGCCGCGCTCTGTCTTCGTCCCGTCCAGAGATCCCTATTTATACCTCCCCGTCCCATAGTTCCTCTCCCAGTCCAGGCGCCAGGTCTAGACGTCCCAGGTAAATGCCCTGGTCAGATGGCTTGATCCGTCGATCGTGATCCCTGGTCAGCTGGCGCCGGCTGTACCTGTCAGACGGTGTCAGACGGCCGTTAATCCCTAGTCAGACGCCCCCGGCTGAACTCTCCACAATATCGGGATTGCAAAAGCAGCAGCAACTATGGCTAAACTGAATAAGCGGGTGTGGAATAATCCCAATCTAACTGATAAAACAAAAATAAGTGTATATCAGGCATGCATGCTTAGCACGCTCCTATATGGTAGCGAAGTGTTGATCACATATACCAGTCAGGAGCGGAAACTCAACGGCTTCCATCAAAGATGCCTGCGTCGCATTTTGCTCATTCGTTGGCAGGACAGGGTGCCTAACGTGGAGGTCTTGGAACGTGCACACACGTTTAGCATATTCTCTTTTCTTATCAAGAGACGCCTTCGCTGGTTAGGTCATGTACGGAGAATGGAGAAGGACGTATCCCAAAGGATCTGCTGTATGGAGAGTTGGCAGAGGGGACAAGACATATTGGACAACCGCGCCTGAGATTTATTGACGTTTGCAAACGAAGCATGAGGGAAGCCAATATTGAAAGAAACGAATGGGAGTCCATTGCCGAACATTGCTCCAACTGGCGTACAGCAGTGTTTGGAGGAGTGAAAAAGGCAGAAAGTACTCGAAAGGAGGCCCTCAAATCAAAAAGAACAATTTTAAAATCAAGAATTGACCGGGTTTCAACATTCTCCTGCGAGAGATGCGGCCGTGATTGCCATTCAATGATTGGCCTAGTGAGCCACTCGTCAAAGTGTAGAACAATATAGCTACTCCATCGTCTCACGTAGACGGAAGGATGCCATAATAATAATAAGTTAATTCACAATTCATGTGTTTTGTTTTTTTAAACATTGTATTGTAAATGTCCCCTCCAAATTTAAGAGCTCTAACTTTAAAAGCCAAAAAGGTACAAGCAAAATAGTACAAAAGAGTAATGCAACAATCACAGTTTAAAAAATGAAACACAAAGCCAAATGGTGGGGGAAAATAAATCACTAAAAATGCATAACTTTTCTCCTCTAAGGGATAGAAAGATTATCGTGGTGTTATTGGAAAGCTTAACTCTTTCCAATAATATGCTTTTTTGTATGTCATGTGCATTTGCAAATTTGAGTCGGGGTACCGCGTGTTAAAACGGAGCTTGACATTGTAAAATTAATTTAGATAACGATGGCGTTACAAAAGGGGATAGATACTTAATAAAACATAATAAAATATAATTTGGGTTAAGGGTAGGAAGCTGCAATATTTTCCTCCCAGGCAGTACAAGGTATACCACTGAATGAGTATGTTCATTGGATGGGTACAGCAATGTCTGAATGTTCAAATAGGTTACACACCGGGAATCGTTATAAAGATAGTTTTCAAACGATTGAATTAAAGTGTTTAACTCACTACAGAAACTATAATATGTTCTTAGGGATGAAAGAGAGCGTGTATTCTTTTACGGAATAACAATAGATTCAAATCCGTTGACATTACAGTCGTGAAAATTAAGTTTTAAATTTTGCTTTAATAATAAATAGATACGTATGACAGTATAGTCGGAACATGCAGCTCATTGGCGTTTGACACATTGTTGTCACATTCACATACGTTTATCCATACATCAAAACTCTGTGAAGTGGGAACGGCGAACAAAATTCATAAGATTTTCTTTGAAACTAAGGACATTGTAATTTTTTCCACTCTTCCAAATATACATTTCAAGATTTCGAGGTGGGCAAATATAGATTAGGATAAAAAAAAATATGTTTCAATTAAATATGAATTATAAAAAAATTATGAAGGTAACAATATGTTTCAATTAAATATGTACTGTAAATATTTATGTAGATATTAATATGTTTCAATTAAATATGTATTGCAAATATTTAGGTATATAACAATATGTTTCAATTAAAATGTATTGTAAATATTTATTTACATAATAATATGTTTTAATTAAATATGAATTATAAATATTACTGTAGATATCAATATTTTTTAATTAAATATCTATCATATTATAATTATAAATTTTTCTTGAAAATACATTGATAATGTTAAAGAAGGAGGCTGTCATCAATATTTATATGTACAACAATAATTAAATATGAATTATAAATATTACTGTAGATATCAATATTTTTTAATTAAATATCTATCATATTATAATTATAAATTTTTCTTGAAAATACATTGATAATGTTAAAGAAGGAGGCTGTGATCAATGTTTATATGTGCAACAATCTTTAAAAAGATAATCGCTTCACAGGCGTGTTATTTTATTTTTACTTTCGCAAATACAATTCAGGGGTGTGTACAAATATGGGTTAGAGATTTTCTTGAAATATCAGGAAATTTTTATTTATTTAATTTTTTTTGTTGGTCCCCTTTAAAAAAAGTACAGTTTGGGGGCATGGAAAAAGTTTATTAGACTGCGAGTAGATCTTTAAAAAACACAAGACTTTAAGGCGTAAAATTTGGGTAAGAGATGAGGCTTTAGATTTAAGAATTCAGTTTTTAACGATTTTAGATGATACAGTTCAGATGCAAGGCAGAGGTTTAGCGAATGTTGAATGAAGATACAAATTTATTGAAGTATGCATTTTTTTACATATATATATATATATATATATATATATATATATATATATATATATATATATATATATATATATATTTTTTTTTTTTTTTTTTTTTATATATATTTATACATATTTTTTTTTTTTTTTGCTGGCATCCGTCCATCACAATTTGACGATGGTGTGGGCTTCGGAGGACGAAATCCACAAGGCCTGGGGTTATTCTTTAAGGATTATTACTTGGCTCCCGACAGCAAATCGCCTCTCTCCAAGCCACTAGATAACACAACGGAACATCATTTGGATGATACAGCTTGGCACCAGTGGCGTCGCAGGAGTTGTCGGAATGTTTCATTGTACCAATGTTATCCATCTTTCGGGTCACCATCTCCGGATTTGATTTCAGAGTTTCCTTCTCTTAGATGAGTTGCCACCCAAGGTTGGCGAGTCTCATCCGCCCGGGGTGCTGGTGATGTTTTTGCTTGACTGGGCTTTGGCTGGAATTGAACTCTCGACCACCAACTTTAGATTTGCTACATATATTTAAACGGTAAAGTTGTTTTTTTAAGTTAAGGATCTGGCTTTACGTTTTTGTGTGTGTTTTTTTTGTTGTTGTTGTAATATGTTCTTTTTTTTAGTTCATGTGAGTGAAACAAAAGGCTATGTTATACCCTATTATAAAGAAAGGAAAATGCTCAAGACCCAATGATGCGAGAAACGTAAACATCTATAGATAATTTTTTCTTTAAAATTAACGAAGGTCTATATAACTATTTCCTATATTTAATATAGATTTCAAGTGCGTTGAAATGTGTCATTTTGTTTTCTTTCGAGGATACAAGACATCAAAACTCGATTCGGTTACATTCGTAAAAATTGGAATTTTAGAATTCGATACCTTGAAAGAGCAGGTGGAAAGTAGTGCGATTTGCCTTCCATCATCATCCAGATAACACGGGGTCATATATTCTAGTCAATAAATAACTTAAACCAAAACACTTTAAAAAAAGAGAAAAGACATGTCCAAACACAATTTTTAATTTTTTTTTTATTCATTTCATTTTTGTTTTTCAATATTAAGTCGGAAAAACTTGTGTCAGCACATTTCGTGTCTCAGCACATGTCGTGTATCATCATATTCCGTAGACTATAACTACACATCAAGGTTACATAGCACATCCAGAATAAACACTGGTAAGCAAGGGGTACTTGCCCATTTCACACATGGTTCCGTCGTAATCGTCCCATTGCAACGTTTGTACCCAAACACCATGTCCATGTTCCATCGCATATTTTCCCTTCAGTTGGAAAATCAAATGATAGCTTTATGTGTTTAATTTTAAGGCAATGAATCTTGGATATAAATGACCAACAAATGTTATTCAATGTAATGTTTTCTATAATAATGAGGTCAAACATCATAATAGCATAAATCAACGATTATTTTCTCAAAATGTATCAAATAAAGCCAATTTTTGAAACCAGGCGTTGGCAATCTGCTTCCCGCGGGCCACATACGCAATATTATTTGCAAAGATGTTACATTTAAATGTTTATAATTATTACCCTATCACCAAAATATATTAATTTATAATATTTAACATCAGTTGGAACACATTTTCTTTAAAAAATTGTCTTTTTAAAATCGCATGACAAATGCAAAACGTAGAATGTTTTATTTAAAAAAAAAATGACGCTCAAGAGCAAGAATGATGTGAATAAAACTTGCTTAAAACCACCGACATTCAAAGGGATTGTGAAACGAATGTTTAAAAACTTTGTCAAAGATGAAACAATTAATTTAAGCCTTTGTTCATAGCTTTGGTATATCTTTGGCTATTGAAATTACATTGTTTAACCTCCATACATCCTTTGAAACCTTCAATAAACATTAAAAAATATAATTGAATACGATTTCATAACAATTAATACAAATCGAAGAGACTTACTGAAACATAAGAAAGTTAAAATAGACATTAATTATGATACACTTTAAACAATAAACGTATCTCAATACGTTTTCTATTAAATTTTAAAATAAAGGCAACTGTTGGGACCATTCTATAATAAGACGTAATAATTATAACGAAGATACGAGCCCACGCTATTGACGACCTTAAATAATGTGTTCATTCTAATCTAATGTCCAACACTTTGCATTGAACTATAGTTTCTTAAAATGTTGAATCACATATTTCATCATATTTAGGAGTGCGAATCCATTATTTATTCGATTAAACAACTACACTTTTATTGGAACAAACGAATCAAATATTTGTTAAAAGTACACTGTTCTACAAACATAGGGGAACTTTATTTAGAATTCATACGCCAAACAAAAGCACACCGAACACCTTCCTACATTAATGGATTTTTGAAAACGCTCAGTTCTTTTTAAAATGCGTCCACCAATGATATGTCTCTTATAAATATATTACGCTTCTGGTGTGACTCGTGGACTGCTTCCTAACCTGCGAATCTGGTATTGAGAGTATCTTACAAATAATTCTAAAAGTTTGAAAGAAAGTTTGGTTCAAAAATGAGTTCAATAGCGCGTAAAATATAATTCCCGATAACTTCGCTCAATAATTTTTTAAAGATTATAACGCAACTGCGTTTGGCGCGTAATATTTTTTTTCGGAAAATAAAATTTTCTCAATTGAAGTATGGTGTAAAAATATTTAGTTTAAAAGTGTTTGGGCCATCAGAATATTTAATATAGTTCATAGGCGTGAAATAAAAAGTGTGCATTGACGTATCATTGGGGAAGGGGTGTGGCAAAAATTTTAATTCGCCAATGTGCGTTACTTGAGGTCATCTTTTGTCAAGTAACTTTAGGAGATGGAAAGTTCACGCATTGATTTGGCGGGATCTATCTAGTATATATATATATATTTATCCTCTACAGTTCACTTTTTTTTAAAATAGCAGCTTTTCGGATAAGGACATGATGATTAAACTTTCCAGGATTTATCTATATGTCTGGAGGAATGACAAATATCAAATTTGGTTGCGAAATATTGTTTGATTTTCCTCTCATTAATCAACTCATTAACGAAAAACACACACAATACAGATTGATTTTAAATAACAGATATTGTCACATATATGAAAATATGGGAGAAAAGTATTATGGGAGTTATTTATTATGTAATATACAGAGTATTGGGAATTGAGAAAAACCGGACAATCGGAAAGATAGCAGGGAGTGATTCAAGAAGGAAGTTGAATAAAATGGTTGTTTAAATTTACGAAGTTTATGAAAGAAGTTTGAACAGTTTATAGTGTATTGATACATTATTAAGTTTAAGAAATAAAGAAGATTGTCCAGAGAAGCTAAAAGTAATTGAAGTATTAAGATTAATATGATATTAGTTCGGAGTATGTTCGACGAATTTTCATGAAATATATTTCGTAATTGTGATTGCGTATAGTAAAATAGTCACTATTACTATTTGAACCACTTCGCCTCTGTTATAATTGATAAGGAGATGTGAGTGTGACATAGGACCCAATCGATTTTATTGTGGTTTAAATAGGAAATTGGTCAAATGAAAAAGATGAGAACATAATTATATCTATTGAAAGCTAAGCACAGTTATTTTCATTCGGAAGCAATCAGCTGATGATTAGAATTCAAGATGGTGGAAAATAGTTAATGTTTACAAGTTTCTAATACTACTACTGATAGATCTTAGCCAATCCTCCTGGAACAACTGATGAACTCTTAATTGTTCATGAGTTTCAACTCTTCTGTTTACTACAAGAAATTTGTTGAAGACCTTAATAAAACGATCAAACTTAATCAAACTGATATTTGAAAGGTACAGACAAACAATGCTGTATTCTTCGAGTTACCTTTTCTGATGCAGCAAGACATCTAGAATGTGAAACTATGAAATATGGTACGTTTGGTCAAAATGAACTACTTCACTGATAACCTAGCCTATTTTTTAAGGAAGAAAAATATCAAATGAAGTTCTTTGTTGATGGCCTTACCTATATGTGTGGAGGAAAATATGAACTCAACTAATTTGAATTTTGTGTTGAAAAAATACAATTGACAGTGTAATCAGGACATTATTAGTTTCAATAACTGTTCCAGAACTAAAGAGTAATTGAACACAAGACGTAAGAAGAAAGAACAGCAAATCAAGATTAAATTTTATTAATTGTATTATATGTTATGTAAATAATCAATTTGTATCAGTTCTCAAATAATTTTAATCATCATTAATGTCAGAGAACAGATATAAATTTTAACTTCTTTCAGATTACATGTGGTTTTGTGTGTGGATAACTTGAGGGATTAGTGTTATCTTAGCACTGTATGGATTGAAATTTCGGACCTCTTCTTAAAAAAAAAAAATGATTTGTCATTAGAATGTGATTGTCAAGCTTGTAAATTGTCTAATCTACTGTAAATTATTGCTGTGTAATTATTTATTAAAGTTTGGTTCTTGTTGCGTATTGCTTGTCGTAACTCTCGAAAATTATGCCAGTCTCAGGCTTTCAACATATTATGAATTGTCTAGACGTGATTAAGTCAATATACAACATTAAAAATAACTTAAACTTTATAAGGAATAAAATAGGTTATACACATAATATAAAGATTAATATAGATATAATGAAATTTTGTCTTGAATGTTTATACTGAGCATATAAGTTGTACTTGAATTGGCCCTTATTCGTAATAGTATGATTTATTTCATGACAGACCCGAATTGTCAAGACTTTTAACACATCGGGTCATCAACAAGTAGATAGCAAGGTTGACGGCGTCATTACGGACAGAGTAATCAGCGTTTCTTTCAGCTATATCTCCGGGAGGGGGGGGAGGAGGAACTGCCCCCCCCCACCCCGTGGAAAGCCAAGTGTGCAACAATGCAAAAATAAATCAACTGGAACTGCTGGCACTGCCGCCCCGAAAAATCTGAAGTGCCCCCCTCACCGGGAAAATTTCTGACAGAAACACTGATAGTAATATGGGGGCAATGTATGCAGTGATGGTTGTGTTGTCAGCGTTGTCACAGACAGTTGGTCACAGAGGTCTATGAAAGCACACACAGATCTGTTGTTAGGGTTTCAGGAAATTTGATCGAAAGAAATTTTTTCGACGATAAATTGAATGCACTATACTATATAGTACAACAAAATAATGCGTTCAAAAAGAAATTTGAAGCAAAATTTAAAAAAACTGAAAAAAAAGATTTGACCAAATTTCCTGTCAAACAAATTATCGTCGATCAATTTAACGTCAACGAAATTTCTTTCGATCAAATTTCCGGATCAAGGTTGTTAGAGGTATTACAGACAGGTGGTCCCATAGGGCTATGAAAGCACTGACACATGGATTGACAGCGTTGTTACAGACAGTTGGTCACATAAGGCTATGAAAGCACTGACAGATGGATTGACAGCGTTCTTATATACAGTTGCTCACATAGTGCTATCAAAGCACTGACAGGTGGATTGGCAGCGTTGTTACATACAGTTCGTCACATAGGGCTATGAAATCACTGACAGATGCATTGACAACGTTGCTACAGAGAGTTCGTGACAAAGGGCTATGAAACCACTGACAGATGGATTGACAGCATTGTTACAGACAGTTCGTCACATAGGGCTATGAACGCACTGACATATTGGTTGTCAGCGTTGTTCCTCACAGTTTCTCAAATAGATCTATGAAAACATTAACAGATTTGTTGTCAGCGTTGGTAAAGATAAATACTAATGTATTTGAGGCTTTCGACATTTTTGCACCGTGGGATAAACAGACTCTCCACAAGATTTATTGATCATTTGTTATTATCAGATACAGAGGGCATTATATTACCTTTTCATAAACACTTGATTTGTCATCATAGCCCAACCACAGCCCATCTCTAAAAAAATAAGGTGCCTTCAGGGTTGCGTCTATATGCAGAAAATTCTGATCCGATGTTAAATTGCAGATCTGAAAAGTTGGAGAAAAAAAAACATATCAATACTTTTTTTACCGAAGATTCTTTATCTAATTATCATTAACCCCGCCTTTGTACTGACATGAATATAAATACTGGAAGATTGATATCAATTATTGATTTGATTTTATTCACTAGATCTATAGCAATTTATATTATCAATATATTTCTGATTCTGATAGACTACGTTGCTGCAACGAAGTACTGGCAAATGTGCAGTGGTTTGGGAAACGATGCGGCCATCCTAACCGCTCCTAGCGGGTGCCAGGGCAGCCTTGAAACTCTTGATTCATGTGGAATCCACGGCGGCATTGTCCAGTTGGTTCCAAGCAATTATTGTTGGTGGGAAGAATTTTTTTTTTTATATTGAACTGTGTTACACCGAGGCACAGTGAAGCATTCACCCTTGTTCCGGATGGAACTGCTCATGGAGTTGTCAGAGGTGAAGTCACTGTTTATTGAGCGTTTGGCTCTGATCAACTGACCTGGTTTCTGCGGGGTTAGATACGTGTGAGCTGGAATGGCCGGCACTAGCCCCGTGAACACTTTATAGAGAAATGTTAGACGGAGCTTTCCTCGTCTGTCTTTGAGGGAGGGGATGTCAAATCTTTTTAAGAGGTCAGTGGCGAAGGCAGGAGTGGTGCATTTGTAGTCACTTGCCATGAAGCGCACTGCGTTGCGTTGTATTCGCTCCATTTTGTCCGCGTCTTGCCTTAGGTATGGGTCCCGGATGATCGCACCATATTCTAGTAGTGGACGGACGAGTGCGATATAATTGAAGTAAATTTCAACCCAAATATTTAACTGTTTTATTGGTAATATTTATATTATTTACATGTTTTGAAGCACGGATAAAATTTATATTGAAAATAATAATAACAATTAATCAACTAACACTACTGACGAAGTGGTGACACCCATGAAATTTGATTACTCTGGTAAACACAAATTTTGCTGCCACAAATCTTAGACTTGTTTCTATGCATACTTAACCCACTGATTGAAAAACTAGCAACACAGTTTCACCCCACAACTCAAATGTCTTCGCTTGATTAATTATTTTTTTTATTAATGAGCAAACGTCATTTAAAAACTTGGATAACGTTCTCAAAAGGGCTGAGACAGATGGTGAAAATACCTGAATTCGTCACAAGCAGGAAACAAGGTCCATGTGGGAATGAAAAAAATAGGCACAGTTTTTAATTAAACTTTTTTTTTTTTTTTGGGTGTTCATTTTTAGCTGAATAGAAAACATTTAATAAATAGAATAGACAATTTATTAAATATAATAGACAATTTATTAAATAGAATAGACAATTTATTAAATAGAATAGACAATTTATTAAATAGAATAGACAATTTATTAACGATTTGTGCAAAACGAAATGCCAGAGAAAAATTAAACTGAAAATAATAATGTTGTTGTTGTTAGTTTGTGCAATTAATTCTCTTAACAAGATTTATATTTTTGGTCATGACCATGACCTTTCTATTTACAATTAATATTTCACTTCCCATGCTGACTGACTGATGGAACTGAATAGACAAATTATATTTTTTTACTTGTGTGTGTGTGTGTGTGAGGATAATTTCTAAGTTCTTTTATAAAACTTAATAACATTATTGTTATTTATTAATTAATTATAATTTCTTTTAGTAAAATATCAAACCGGGGAACAGCGCAGCAGCATGCTGTGATCGTAGGATATGGGTCCAGTGGGATAAGGGCCCAGCAGGATACAGGCCAGGCAGTGGTTTCCGTCAAACCGGGTACAGCACAGCAGAACACAGTGATTGCAGTGGGATACGGCCCCAGCAGGATACAGGCCAGGCAGCGGTTTACCCAGGCCTGGATTAACCATTAGGCAAACAATGCACGTGCCTAGGGCACCAAGCATTTAGGGGGGCACCACAATTCCTCAAGAAAAATGTGTATATTGTCCCGGTAGCGTAATTGCATGGCAGAAGCAAATCGCAAATGTAATATTGAATCGCAAATTATTTAACCTTATTAACAAAAACCGGGGGTAAAATACCCCCACCCAGTTTTTGTGCTAGTTTTTTTGTATTTTTCTTCAAGTTTTTTGTGTGCTATTTTTTTTTTACTTTTCTGGGATATGTTTGTGCTAAGTAACTTAATAATGCGTAGCGACAAACTCACTTCCGTTTTGGTCTGCTAGTGAAGACAACTGTGAATAATGCAAACTTGTCGACGTGTCATTGGATGACTGTACATTTGCATAAAGGCTTAGAACTACTTTGCATTTTCGAACATCTGTATAAACTACTTACTGATGTGGATATTACTAACTTAGCTTACAAATCAAAACTTGATTTGACGAAGGTAAGGTTAATGGTTACACTTTTTACATTCGTTTTCATCTAAGGATTTTTAATTCTAATAAAACTAATATACATAAATATATATACAGACGTCTATTGGTAGTTAGTGTTGAAGAAGTTCATTACTGGGCTTTAAATGTGCTTTTATCGATTTTGATAAAGCAATTATTGATAGGGGCCTAAGTATATTACTCCATAGCCTTATTTTGCATCATTTTCTAATATTTATGTAAACACATTTTCGTTTTAAAATGTAATTATGAATAATCGGAATATGATTCCTTAGCAAACCCACTTATACTGATTATATTATTTATTCATTTTTCATTTACAGCTTTTCACATACTTTTTTTTCCTTCAAATTAAGCCCCCAAGATGAAACGTGCTCAGTTACGTGGTGCTCAAAAGAGAAAACTAGCTAAACAAAAAGAGTATACTGTCTCAGTTTTAAAAGCTAAGAGCAGAAAATTAACCAATTTTTAATTTCGGTTAAGCAACAGGTGGAACAGGATTTTACTGACACTATCAACCCTCTTGATAAGTCTACTATAGGCTGTTCTGCACATCTAGACACTGCATTAGTGCTTGAAAAGGAAATTTGTGGTGACCCATTTCAGTCTGCTGAAGATGATGATAAAGATGAAGATGATAAAATAAATCAAGCCGTAGATCCAGGACTGTGGATTGACTTCTCGGCTGATGATGTTGCTTACTGGGTTGACTGTGGGCCCACTAACGGTCAGCATCATTATGGCCCCTTTGATAAATCTTGCCGTAATTATGCTGAAGGAAAAATAAGAAGATATTGTTCTCAAAAACTCTTCTTTGGAACAAAAGCAAATGGTGAACAGTACAGGAGAGAATGGTTATTGCAGGGGTCGGGAACATTTTTGTCTGAGAGAGCCATGGACACCACATATTTTGAAAAGTAATTCTATGAGAGTGTTATGTAGCATACATTCCCCGTGCTTGAATTTTGCTTGACCCAAATTAGATCCCTAGCAGACGTTAGCGTTTGTTGTGGGCGTGGCCTATTCGTTTGATGTATCTTGTTTACAGCCGTGTTTACCAATTAAACATGTTAGACTGTCTCCTAGTATTTTGTAGAATTATCTCGATTTGTTCTAGAAAAGTAAAGGAGTTTTCTAGACGCGTCGGTAGACCCACATATATAAAGGATTGACAGGCACAGAGAGAGAGAGAGAGAGAGAGAGAGAGATTCAGACGGAGATTCAGATAGGTTTTATAAACGTTACGAGACGTGTATTATTCTTTGTGTTCTTATAAGTGTTTATTCGCATTCTTCATTCAGTGGCACATTGTACTTATTGTGTACCGGTACCAGTTCTACCATACTCTGTAAGTTGATGATTTGTAATTATATTTCTTTTGTTTATAATTGTATTATTACGAATTAAATCTTACTAATTTTAATTGGTACTGTTTTGGGTGTCGTACTTGTGTTATTGTATTTCTATATGGTATCGTCCTTTGTTAGGCACTGTTTGAACGAGCCATACATTTAAAATAGGAGATTAATTTCTCCCAATACAAGTCAGTGCGTAACAGAGAGCCATACATTATGTTTAAAACTAAAAATTCAAGTAAATGTGTGCATTTTGTGTAATTTCAACACTAAAAATGCAATATTCATGTCTCTGAATTCTATTTAATAACATTGTTACGCTGTTGCTAATCAATAATGAGTATTTCTTATCATTAATGCGATTTTTTTTATAATCGAACATTTGTCTGCGAGCCAGATGCAGCCATCAATAGAGCCACATCTGGCTCAAGGCCATAGGTTCCCGACCCCTGGGTTATTGTATTCACCACCCACAGGATCTGTGTACTGCTTTGTTTGTAAACTTTTTGCGTCTAAAGGTTCCACAAGTTTGGCTGATAAAAAGGGGTTAGTGACTCGAAAAATAACAATCAAGTTGATAATCATGAACGAAGCGCTACTCATAAAGACTGCATGTTAACATACCTCGCAGGTAGACAAGGCTCCAGTCTACTACAAAAGCTAGAAGAGCAAATAAATGAAGAGTACAGTTACTGTGAACATGTTTTTTAAATTATCTAGGGTCGCTGGAGTTTGTCAGTCAGTTTGATCCATTTTTAGCATCACACATTGCGAAATATGGAAATTCTAGAAAAGGAAATCCTTCTTATTTAACTAAAACTATATGTAAAGAACTGATTGAAATTATGTCCCAAAAAAACCCATACATTAATTGTAGAAGAAGTAAATGCTTCCGATTATTTCAGCTTGTCAGTAGACTCAACAGCTGATATTTCACATATAGATCAGTTAAGCGTTGTTCTTCGATGTGTGGTAGATGGAGAGACCATCAAGCGCTTTTTGACTTTCTTTGAGCTGAAAAGTCACGCCGGTGAAGGTATGGCTAAGCAAGTGTTGCAGTACTTACGTGAAGCTTACAATATTGATTTTTCGAAAAGCAGAGGTCAGTCATACGACAACGCAGCTAATATGTCTGGGTGCTACAAGGGCATGTAGATAAAAATTCTAGAAGAAAATGAGTTTGCTATATACATACCCCGTGCTGCCCATTCACTAAATCTGGTAGGCAGAAGTGCCGTTGAGGCAGTAAACTTCTTCCATACAGTGCAACTGATCTATACTTTCTTCTCAGCTTCAAGCAAAAGATGGAAGATTCTGAAAGGATGCCTTGTGAATGAAAAGCTGGTAAAGTCCCTTTCCGATACCAGATGGGAAGCACATGCTGTTGCAACTGAAGCCATTCTTAAGTCTCATCCTCAGATTATAGAAGCGTTAGAATGTTTACAAGAAGACCAGTCACAGAAGGGGGATACCAGAAGAGAAGCAGAAAACATTAAAAAGAACATGTAAGAGATAGAATTTGCTTTCATGCTTGTCTTTTGGGAAGAAGTGTTACAACATTTTCACAAGGTAAGTCAAGCTCTACAAAATGAGCAATTGAACTTGAAAACGAGTGCTGATTTGTATTCTTCACTAGCAGATCACTTGCATGAATCTAGGTAAAATTTGAAGAAGCTGCAAAATAAATAACCCCATGTGTGGAATATAAGTTAAATTTGGGCTGCAATCGTAAACGAAAGACAGTTGTCATTGATGGTGATGCCCCTGAGGTATCTCAGAATGCTAGAGACACATTCGTATATCTGCTTTCTACACCATTGTTGACAAAATTGAGACAGAGATGAGTAGACCAGGACAGGTATATAATGATCTAACAGTTCGATCTTCTTGTTTGGTCGATGTACCACATACATTTCAGTGTTGTGAAGGACTAATACATGCGTATCCTGAAGATCTGAACAATAATTTATATACTGAACTACAACAGTTCCACTCATATATTCGCCACAAGTTTCGTGCATCAAAATCTGAGAACAACACGTTCAGTCATGCAGAACTCTACAAAGTAATAGTTAGAGACAACATCGAGTGTGCTTTTCCCAATGTAGAAATCGCCTTGAGCATATTTTTTAACATTAATGGTTACGAACTGGTCAACTGTGCGCTCTTCATTTTTCTCAGTTGAAACGTACAAAAAATACAAGTAGATCGACAATGAAACAATAAAGGCTTGATTCCTTATCTTTGCTGATGATTGTGGCAGACTTGTTGCGCAAAATTAACTTTGATGATGTACTCAAAAACTTTGCCAGACGTAAATCTAGAAACAAGAACTTTAAAATGTAAATGTGTGCTATCTCTGACTTTCTTCTCTATCAAAAAAATTACAGTATTTGGTCTACTATTATTACAAATTAATAAACTATTAATTTTAATGCAGAAATACCTTAATGTAGGTTTCCTTTTAGTGCTGGTAGTACAAAAATATGTGTATAAATTTCACAGCTGTTTTTTTTTTTTGTTAGTTTTTTTGCACAATATTGAACATACCAGCCGTTAGTGGAGGATCGGGGGCCTGGGGCAGTAGGGTGCACCCATGTGGGTTTGTGCTTAGGGCACCAAGATGGCTTAATCCGGCCCTGGGTTTGCCATCAAATCGGGCAACAGCACAGCAGAATGCAGTGATTGCAGCATGCAGGCACAGTGGGCTAAGTCCCGGCAGGATACAGGCGAGGCAGCGGTTTACCGTCAAACCGGGTACAGCAAAGCAGGATGCAGTGATTACAGAATGCAGAACCAGTGAGATACGAGCCGAGCAGGATGCAGGACAGGCAGCGGCATACCGTCAAACCGGGAAACAGCGCAGCAGCATGCAGTGATCGCAAGATACAGGCCCAGCGGGGCACGGGTCCAGTAGGATACAGTCCAGTCAGCGGTTTACCGTCAAACTGGTTTACAGCACAGCAGGATTCAGTGATTGCATGATACAGGTTCAGCAGGATTCAGGACCAGTATCACACAGATACAGCAGCATGCAGATACGCCAGGATAGCGTAAAGTCTGCTCAATTGGGATGCAGGACAGCAGTTTGGTAGACGTCAGCAGCTAATTTAATACACATATTTTGACAGTTTCTTTTTAATTTTTTATTACTAAAATTATTTATTTATTTTATTTTTAAAAAAAATAAATATGTATATATATATATATATATATATATATATATTTGATTGCTGTGTGGCCAATTGGTCTGAACTGAGTCATTTTGAAGTTCGTGGTCTGGAGTGCAATCCCCAACAAAGCTCAGTCAAGCACCCCAAGTGGATGTGACTCATCAACCTTGGTTGACAATTCATCTAAGAAAAATTGAAACTCTGATTTCAAACCCAGAGATTGAGTCCCGAATGAAAAATTCAAACAACTACTTGATGCCACTTGTGCCAAGCTTTATCATCCCCCATATGATGTTTCCTTGCGTTTTCCAGCGGTGTGGACAGAAGTGATTAGCTTGTGAAGGGAACCAGCTTTTAAGGTCATGAAGAAAAATCACAGGCCTTCTGATTTCATCCCGCGAAGTCTTCACCATCGTCACTTTGTTACGGGCGGATGCCAGGGAAAACAAGAAAATTTAAAAAAAAATTTATTTCTTCGTGTAACTTTTTGTAGGCAGAATGCAGAGAAGTCACTTATTCCTTGAAAGTAAATAATATTGAAAATGTAATATGAAACCAGGAACAAATGTTTATTTCATCCCCCCACTCCTCCTTTTTAACTGAAATATTGTCAACTTCGACGCAAAAATAAAATAAGGTGTCTGAGTTTATCAACATTTTTCTGCGGATCGACTTACAGAGCCCCTGTAAAGAAAACTTCACCCTTCTAAGCACTTATTTCTGCTTTCCTCCACTCGTTCAAATATAAAATACTGACACGTTTTTATCTTTTATACATAAAGCTTTGTCCCCTCCCCTTTAACAATGTATGTTTACTGGCATATCTATAATTCGGGTTGTGATTCTCCACAACTTGGCACGTAGGGTCGCGGCACTAGAGAGTTTGAAAACTCTGGATTACGGTTATTTGATTTAGTTATCAGTGTTATGAAGCCTTTAATTTCGACGCATTCGTGATCGCTCCTCGTCATGCTCTTTGAACCTCCCCTTATTGGCTAAAACTCACTCCTCAGAATCTATGAATAATGCCTGAATTGTAATATCAGGAGCGGACTTGGACACGCCAGGTATTGCCTTGAAATACTGTGCATTATAATGGAAACCTGCTCAGATCAAACTGAAATTACAATTTTATGATGTAAACGTTATAGTTAGAGACCGACAAATTTCGGCTTCAGCTTTGATGCCGAAAGTTGCCATTTGATCACTTTTGGCCTAGTTTCAGTTTCTGTCGAAACAGAAAAATCAACTTTCGGTTTAATTTCAGTTTCGGCCGAAAGTGATTGAGACTTTTGGCCATCTGGCCGAAAAAAAATAATTGTGGTGATATTTTTATAGCCTATATAACTGATTTTTAGTTGAAAATTGGACACAATAATTATTGTACGTATATGTTGTAGGTATATATTGTAGGCATATGTTGTAGATTGTAATTATATTTTAAAAGCAAAGGGCACTCAGTGGTCTATTTTTTATGAATTCCCCCCCCCCCCACACGGTCCAAATTTTATTCTATACTACTACTTTAAAATACATTTTAAAGAAATTTAAATTAATTTTAAATTTAAATGGTAAAAGCAAAATATTTATTAGATGATTATTTATTCATATTCCCGATGTGATCATTTATTTTGTAAAACAATGTAATTGCTTTCGATGTATGCAAAATTGTATATCTAAATATTTCGCTTTGTCTTCGGTTTCTGCCAAAAGTCTTGTTAAGCTTTTGATTTCGGTTTCGGCGAAAATTAATTTTTAACTTTCGGCCTAGCTTCGGTTTCGACCGAAATCAAAACATCACTTTCTTTCGGTCACTAATAGTATAATAATACATTCAATTCAACAAAACTTTATTGTGTTATATCTAATATAGACGACTGTTGGAAAAAAAAATTACATAATGTGAATATCTAGGTTGTCCCCATTTCAATATATAACCACTTTAAGACAGACAATTACAAACTTCAGCACACCACAACTTAGAATGCAAACGCCAACAGAGCGGACACTTTTTAGCTGAAGAAACTAATGAGCAACACACAAGCTGACCAAGACACCACAATACATCATTATGTCAATGGCGACTTGGTTAAATGGGATAACAAAACTGTCTTTCAACAGAGTGTTAGCATGTTCGAATCTGTTCAATTTGTTTAGATTTAAATCAAGATAGAATTTGCGATATTATTAGTATAACAATTATTCTTTAATAAACTTTTAAAGTCTAATAAGCAAAGGTTATAATGGCCTATACTAATTTCCCGATCAGTACAGAAACAGATTCATTGTAACAGTATGGGGACACGTAATTTAACTCATTTCGCCAAAATGACCAACAAATGCTCTAATTACTAACTCAAAGATAGCTTCACTACTTGATATAAATTACAATTTAAACCAATGTGCTCTGGCTTTTTAAAAGAAAAATATATATCAGGATGAGAAGTTCTAGAAATAATATTTTTTTTATCTTCAAAATAAGCGGCACAATTAACACCAGGAACAGGCTTAAAGTCATTGCAAAAAACAAAGATGTGTTTTGGCGTATATATTATCATAGAACTGCAAAATGTAAAAGTATTTGAAAAAAAAATCTCAAAATACTCTCACCTCCCGAAATGGTAGCACTCCAGAGCTGTATGGAGTGTAAAGTGGTCTTTCAACATTGACAATTTTCCCCAAGCGAGAATGGTTTGTTTTGCTCTCCACATGAGCATACAAACCATTAAAAGAGATACCCAAATTTAATTTATCAGCAGGCATCCCATTTGCCACCCAATTTTCCATCGACTTGGCCTGAAATTGTATTCATTATAAAAAAAAAATATTATATTTTCTTAATTGGAATGTACATATATCTATATAATATAGAAATCATCCTTGAGTACAGCATCATTATGTGTCTGCTAATATTAAAGTCCACTTTGGGAGCTAAACTGGACATAAGCTGGTGTTAGGTCCTTGAAAACGCCTCCCATTCTTTGTAAAAAAAATAAAAAAACCCCCCCCCCCCAAAAAAAAAAAAAAAAAATGTAGTTAACTTTGCATTTACGTTCCTGCCAAAGTTAAAAATAAATAGAAGCCAAGAACGAATTAAATAACAAAAACTGACTTGTTGAACTTGTTGGACCTATAAAATGAAATAGCTTCGGATATTCCCATTATTTATTTTCTTATGACGTCAGCAGCTGTATTTGAAAGAGGTACTAATCAGCGTTTCCAAATATGTTTGTCGTGTTTCTGGTAATTTTATACTTTCTCTTTTTTGATCAATTTATTTCCTTGTATCTGTCATTCAGATAACAGATATCGTTGTTATAGATATACAGATATTCATATAGCTATAAGGCATATAGGCCACATAACTAGTGATATATATATATATATATATATGTATATATTCATAGATTATTTAATTACATACTCTAATTTTAAAAAGCATTTTCTGTTACGAAAATAAATGCAAATAAAAAAACAACAACCTGGAAGTAATCGATTAACAATTACTGTGCTGTCAGTGTGCTGTAAGTGTGCTGTCAGTGTCCTGTCAGCGTGTTGTCAGTCTGCTGTCAGTGTGTTGTCAGTGCGCTGTCAGTGTGTTGTCAGTGTGCTGTCAGTGCTATGTCAGTGTGATATCAGTGTGATGTTAATAATGCTGTCAGTGTACTGTCAGTGTTATGTCAGCTTGATGTTCATCTGATATCAGTGTGATGTCATCGATGTTGTCAGTGTGACACCAGTGTGATGTCAGTGATGTTGTCAATGTGATGTCAATGTGCTGTCAGTGTTATGTCAATGATGTTGTCAGTTTAATGTCAGGGTGCTTTTAATGTTATGTCAGTGTTATGCCATTGTTATGTCAGATTGATGTCAGTGTGATGTCAGTATGGTGTCAGTGTGAAGTCAATGCTATGTCAAAGGTTGTCAATGTGATTTCAGTGTACTGTCAGTGTGCTGTCAGTTTTATGTCAATGATTTGTCAGTGTAATATCAGTGTTATTTACTTGTTATGTTAATGATGTTGTCAGTGGGATGTCAGTGTGCTGTCAGTGTGATGTCAGTGTGCTGTCAGTGTGATGTCCGTCTTAGGTCAATTATGTTGTCATTGTTATGTCAGTGTGGTGTCAATGTAGTAACAGTGTAATTTCAGTGTGCTGTCAGTGTAATGTCCATGCTATGTAAATTTTGTTTTTAGTGTGATGTCAGTTTGGTCTCAGTGTGCTGTCTGTGTTATGTAAATGAAGTTGTCATTGTGATGTCAGTGTGGAGTCACTGTGATGTCTGTGATGTTGTCAGTGTGATGTCAATGTGCTGTCAGTGTGATGTCAGTGTTATGTCAATGATGTTGTCAATATGATGCCAGTGTGGTGTCAGTGTGATGTCAGTTTGATGTCATTTATGTTGATTTATATTAAATATATGCTAGATTTGTTACTAGAAAAAGATACGAAATTCTTTATTCTAGCATAGACTTTATTTAACTTTGCCCCAATTTCTCCCTTTACCGTCTGCCGAAATTTTAGGTCATATGCCTTTCACATGTAAATAGTGATTAAAAAAGAGGACCTCCTAGGCGCAACTGTGACCACGCGCATGACCGGACTATGAGCGGACTTATACGACACTAACCTAAAAACTTTAAACCTAATTATATTGATCTGTGTTACACCGAGGTACAGCGAAGCCTTTACTATTGTTCCGGATGTGACTGCTCATGATGTTGTCAGGGGTGAAGTCAGTGTTTATTGGAGCGTTTGGCTCTGATTAACCGACCTGTGGGGTGAGATGTGTGGAAGCTGGGATGGTTGTCACTAGTACTGTGACCACTTTATAATATATATATATATATATGTTTTAGGCATGGGTCCAAGATGATCGCACATTTTCTAGTAGTGGACGGACGATTGTGAGGTAGGCATTTCGTTTGCAGTATGTTGGGCGGTGGCGCAGATTTCTTCGAAGTATTATTATTATTTTCATTTTAATCACAAATCTTTTTAACTGATTTTCCAAGGCCAATAATTCCTATACTATAATAGCTTAAGTATCGGCTGTATGCCCGAGTGGCGAGCATTTATATTACCACATAGTGATAAAGCCACGGCTGGCTATGAAATTTGATTATCGGGCGACAACTTCTTCGTGTAAACGCTGTGGTCTTTCTTTGAGTTGCCTTGTTTATCACCGCTAAAGACTTTTAATCTGACTTGCAGAAAATTGTGTGCTGATGGGACATTGTCCTTACTGGCACGAATATTTTCGTTTAACTTTGGAACTAAATATTGTTCCAGTACTTACTATTCTTTATGCATGAATAAAGTATTTTGGTCTTGCTTCCATGAGGAACAAAAGGTAAATGTCTGTAAAATCTTCATCAAAAAGAGAGACCGCACATCCAATCAATTTTTTTAAAAGGAATTTTTTTTATTATTGGCTTTCTAGTTCTTTTTAGAATGTGTCATCTGTATTTACTCCATTCGAGATTCATACCATATTATATTTTTCAGTTAAGTAGCCTTTATAGTCCAATGTGGAACATTAAAGGTTGATGTTTCATGTATTGCAATAGGCATCAGCTTGAAACGTCTGTCGTAAGTTTTGCTTCCGTTAAGCAAAGTTGCTGCTATTCTTGTAAATGCACATGGCAAAACAAATTTTTTTTTTACGCATATAGTGCATGCTTGGGCTATAGATGCTGTTTTACCATGTCTCTCGATAAAGAACAGACGTTTGGGTAAGTTGGAGTTTTCAATGGAGTCCATTGATTTTGTCATAAGACCGTCTTTGACTTATGTTGAGGAATCGACACTTTTTTCGAATTCGTTTTTTTTTTCGTCGAAAAATGGATCGTAATATTTTCTAGAATGAATTTCTTCGACACATTGGCCGTCTCCAAGTTCTAGGCCAAAATATGCCCATGACTTTTCATATGTTTTCAAGGATAAATTTAATTTTATTGTCAAATAGATGTATTTTCCTCAATCAGGAAACACTATTTTATAGTCTTTCATGAGATTGTATTTAGGGCTGTAGAAAAATGCTGCTGTAGCCGACGGCCAACAGATAATACAAATAAATGTAAACAATTGCATAAGTTATAATAGAATTTTATAGATTGCAGCGTCTGTTAGGCAAGGTTACAATCAGGTAATCTTCTTGCAATACATGCTTCTTGGAAAGTTGCAATGTGGATAGGATTTCTTTAACAGTTGTTAGGTCAAAGAAAGATGTAGGTCCTCTTACACTGAGAAGGAGAATTCTTTGGAACCATTTTTTGAGACCTACAGTAATCATTCTGTCACTCGCAGTTTCATGTCCTCTAATAATCGGTTTTCATTTTGAGTTTTGCTAGGCCAGGCATAGCGTTGGGAAGTTTCAATACATAAAAACTCCTGACCATGGATATAGCATCCTTGTAATTTTGAACTATATTTTCTGACCATGGACATAGCATCTCGGTAATACTGAGCCATATTTCTTGACAATGGACATTGCTCCTTGGTAATTTTGAGCCATATTTTCTTACCATGGACATAGCATCTCGGTAATACTGAGCCATATTTCTTGACAATGGACATTGCTCCTTGGTAATTTTGAGCCAAATTTTCTGACCATGGACATAGCATCTCGTTAATACTGAGCCATATTTCTTGACAATGGACATTGCTCCTTGGTAATTTTGAGCCATATTTTCTGACCATGGACATAGCATCTCGGAAATAATGAGCCATATTTCTTAGATCCTTTTGAAGGTTGAAAGCGGCATAACTTTTCTTCCAGGCAAGATGTTCACTTCAAAATTGTGGTTGTTCACAAATCGATGAAGGATATTATAGTATTTAACTCTTACAGTGTTTTATTCTTTTAGAAACCAATTCAAACGGGTTGCCTCGATTTTGCAATAGACATTAACTATGAATTGGTGAGTCAGCATTACTGCGATGAGGAACTGGTTAAAATTTCCATCATAGATGTCAAAATGGTAAGAATACCATTGAAGCTGGGAAACATTGTCCATTGACCAACAACTTTCTTTATTAAATGTGATCAACACTGAATCTCCAAACGAGAAAAGCGAAGGAAAGCCCCTTGGATCAACGAATCTACTTAGAATGTATATGTTTGGTAAACATCAGCTTTTCATCGAATGTTTCATAGGCACTGTGAAAAACGACAGCAATTTCTCCTCTGGCAGCGGCACCATTGTTACTGCGGGGAGCACATTCTTGACTCTTTACTTCATAAATGTCATGCTATGACCAGTTTACGTTCCGTTTTCCCGATTTCCCATTAACATTTCATGTTGTTTAAATTGGATTATACCACACCCATAAAAGTCTCCAATACAAACTATTTGGAGACAGCCACACAAATAATCTCTACACCAAATACGCTCTCTAAGATAGCTATAGCGATGACTGACAGACTACCTGGCGCATTGTATTATAGATAACATATGAAAGTAAGGATTCATAATGCCATAAATAGTTTTCCTTCTATGGGACTCAAATTGACCTGTGTTTCGTAACCTTTGTTTCTTTCATTAGGCACAGATTGACCCATGTTAGTTTTTCATTAGGCCATAGATTGACTCCTATGTTATTCCCATTGTTTCTTTCCAAATGGCAAACATTAACTCGTGTATTCTGGACATTGTTTCTTTTATTTTTTGCACAGCTTGACCCACGTGTAATCACTAACTTTTATGTAATTAGGTCACAGATTGTCTCTTATGTAATCACCGTTTTTTCTTTCACTAGGGAACACATTGAATAATATGTTATCAACATTGTTTATTTCAATAGGGCACAGATTGAAAAATGTGTTATAACCATTGTCTCTTTCATTAGGGCACAGATTGACCCATGTGTTATCATCATTGTCATTTTCATTAGGGCACAGATTGACCCTTGTGTTATCACAATTGTTTCTTGCATTAGGGCACAGATTGACCCAAATTTTGTTACCACCCTACCCCCACCCCCCTTACTACACTTCCGTCAGAGGTGAAGATAAAGTGTTCGGCGCTAGTAGACAATATTTATTTAAGCCAACCCCCCCCCCCCCACACACACACACACTTCTGAATCCATTATTGTATACATTGAATACAAAGAAAGAGAGTTTGGGAACCCCAGTATGTCTTCCGGGGACATCAGTCCCNCCACTCCCCTCCGAAAATTTTAAATAATTTTCCTCACTAAGGTGGAAATTGTCGGAAAGAAATATTGCATTAACATTGCATATATTGATGTAATACAGCTAAACACTTAATGGTAAAAAAGCTTAATATAATATTATATTGTAATGCAGCTTTATACATTTAATGTCATATAGCTAAACAACCATATTGTCATATAGATAAACAGCTATAGCTTCATGCAGATTCCTCTCGTGTTTTAGTATTAATTTTTTTTTATTTGTGATAGTAATTTTACAATTAAACTATTTGAATTACTTATTAACATCTGTTTGCTTGTAAATCAAACAAATAACCATTCTTAAAGGAAATGCTGAATCAAGACTTGGGAGTGGGAATTGATCCTAAAACACCTATTAAAGCCAGAACGTTCAAGCCGCAGAAAATATTTTAACTATGCATGGAGTTCTAATCTGAAGCATTATGAGCAGAAAACATCTGATATTTTTAAAAAAAAAATCGATTTACATTTCCTTTTGGAATGAGAGTATTCAACAAACAAGTGACAAGATTTGACGTCATTTCTTTACCATGCCAAACCAGTCATGAAGAGGACTGTGATGATCCATTTCCGCATCCCAAGGCCCACGGAGATAAAATCCTATTACGTTGACCATATCCGTATATCTATTTAAACAAAAAAAAAGTATTATGGTCTTTGATACTCATCTATTAATAAATTAATGCAAGTTTTCCTAATAGTTTGAAAAACATCTATTTAAGTACAAGTCTAAAAATCAATATCACTTTTTTTTCTGAAACAAAATTATTTTGGTAAAATTGCAAGAATAAAATAGCATTTCTAGAGAGTAAAAAAAAAAAATCATTTTTTATTGTATGTCTGTAAAGAAGGTTCAAATATGAACACGCAATTCTGAAAGTGTAAGATAAAATCTATCTGTAATGAAAGTTTATAAACCAACTGGCACTACTAAAACATAAAATACCTTGCAAGTTCATGGACATCGTAGAAATGAAGGAGATAAGGATGAACAGTTGCGCTTAGAAGGAGTCTTGGAAGTCCAGAATTGACAGAATTTTTTTGAAACTCTTCAAAAGCCTCCTGAAGAATTTTTTGTTAAAATCCGATCAAAAATCAATGCATGTACTAGTGGATGGTGGTTTTGTGCAGGTATATCAATGTATGTACTAGTGGATGGTGGTTTTGTGCAGGTATATCAATGTATGTAAAGTGGATGGTGGTTTTGTGCAGGTATATCAATGTATGTACTAGTGGATGGTGGTTTTGTGCAGGTATATCAATGTATGTACTAGTGGATGGTGGTTTTGTGCAGGTATATCAATGTATGTACTAGTGGATGGTGGTTTTGTGCAGGTATATCAATTTATGTACTTGTGGATGGTGGTTTTCTATCGAGAAAAGTTACAATAAAGTGACATTATCTAGATGGTATGTGAAAAACAAGAAGGATTTAATATTGCGGTCTCATAAATCAAAAAGTTTTTCCCAAAATAAGAACTAAACGTCAATAAATCCCACATTTTACCATGAAATCGTTAAGTCTCACGTTTCCTCAAAATAAATCTCCCCACTGTGAAGGTAAAATTGAACACAAAAAAAAGCTTGTATTATAACAGAAACTTTTAGCTATACCTTTAGGAAAGCAGAAAAATTGGGTTTATCTTTTTCCGAGCCTCCATTTGTAGTGGGATATCTCCAATCAACGTCAAGGCCATCGAACTGATGTTTTTTTAGAAAAGCTATGGCAGCATCAATGAATTCACGTCGGTTCTCTTTTGTATCCGCCATCTTATGAAAAGGCTCAGTTTTTCCCCATGGTGCAGTGACACGAAGAAGAGTTTTTAAATGGGAATTTGTTCTCTTCAATCCATTAAATTTTGCATACCTTGCACAGAAGTAAGATATATAACAGTACTAATTTGAACATAATGAGTTTTGATGATGTATTATGTCTATCATTAAAATTATCTGTAGTTGCAAATTACATATCATGTAACTTGTCTAAGATGAAACTTATCTATGATGCATTTGTCAATCACGTATCTTGTTTATCATGTATCTATTGTCTGTGATGTATATTTTCTATGGTGTATCTTGTCTATGCTGTATATTATCTACGTTGAATATTGTCTATGCAGTATTTTATCTATGATATATCTGATTTATGCTGTATCTTATCTATGATGTATCTTATCTATGAGGCATCTTAACTAGAATGAATATTGTCGTCTATGTTATTTCTTATCTATGCTGTATCTTATCGATGATGTATCTTATCTTTGATGTATCTGGTCTATTATGTAGCTTATCTAAGATATCTATCTGTATCTTATCTATGATGTTTTTTTATCTATGATGTATTTAAACTATGATGTATCTTGTCTATGATTTGTGTCATGTCTATCATGTATCTTGTCTACAAGGTAACTTGTCTATGATGTATTTGTCTAAGATGAATCTTGTCTATGATGTATCTTGTCTACAAGGTAACTTGTCTATGATGTATTTGTCTAAGATGAATCTTATCTATGATGTATCTTGTCTACAAGGTAACTTGTCTATGATGTATTTGTCTAAGATGAATCTTGTCTATGATGTATTTTGTCTACAAGGTAACTTGTCTATGATGTATTTGTCTAAGATGAATCTTGTCTATGATGTATCTTGTCTACAAGGTAACTTGTCTATGATGTATTTGTCTAAGATGAATCTTGTCTATGATGTATCTTGTCTACAAGGTAACTTGTCTATGATGTATTTGTTTAAGATGAACCTTGTCTATGAAGCATTTTGTCTATGCAGTATCTTGTCTATGATATGTCTTGCTATGATTTATCTTGTCTATGATGTATCGCGTCTTGCTGTATCTTGTCTATTATGTATCTTATCTAAGATGTATCGTGTAAATGATGTATTTTATCTATGATGTATGTAAACTATGATTTATTTTTGTCTATGCTGTATTTTGTTTATGCTGTATCTTGTATATGATGCATCTTGTCTATAATGTATCTTAACCATGATGTATTTGGTAAATATATGTAATAAAGTATATGGAAGAGTTGTACAGTAGGCCCCATATGTTTATTTCAGTGGCGCAACTGGGGTTAGTGCCATCCTAAGCGGGCCACAATTTTAGTTGGCCACTTCCAAGGAAAAGCACTGCAGTGGCCCAAAATATCGCCTTCGATTTTAGGAAAGTGGTGCACCCAGGGGTTGATTATACACACACCTTTCTACGCCACTAGTTCATTGATTTATCATTTATTTTATGAATATCATTATTCCATTCATGTAGATTTACTGTTTACAAGTATGACGTTTAAATAGTCATCAAGAATATAAAGGCCGAAATATACAAAACAGAATTTATTCTAGTAAAATAGTGCAATAGTAAAATTTTTAATAAATGCAATATTTAGCAAATTTATATTATATATATTTTCACGTTCGTTCCATATGTAAAATGATGTCAATATATTTTGTTCAATGTGTATAAGGATATCAGTACAAGATCTTCAATATGTATAATGATGTCAGTATAATTTCTTCAATATGTATAATGATTTTAGTACAATATCTTCAATATGTATTATGATGTCAGTACAATATCTTCAATATGTATAATGATGTCAGTACAATTTTTGTTCAATATGTATGAGATGTCAATGTATTTTGTTCAATATGTTGTTATAGAGAGCTTGTTTACATAATATTTCTCGTGCGTGCCCTCTGATTGACCCCGCATGAGACGCTGTGTTCACAAAGGGGTGTGGCTTATGTCTTTGATGTATTCTTGTTTACGCCGCCAACGAATAAAAAATAATTAATCTGTTCCAAATAGTATTTGGTAGAATGATTGGGATTTTTCTCGAAATGTCATGTAGCTTGTAGAAGGCAGGGCTTAGGCGTCGGTAGACCCACCTATATAAGGGATTGACAGGCACGACGAGGGACGGAGATTTTTCACATAGATTTTCTTAACATTACGAGGCGTGTTTTATTCTTTGTGTATTTGTGTGCTCCTACTTATATGTGTTTATTTCGCATTATTTATTGGCATCATTATTTCTAATTGTATTAACT
>CAXITT010000033.1:1370336-1381093 GCA_964033795.1 Lymnaea stagnalis
AAATGGATTTTGATGTTGAAAACCCATCAGTTGAGGCATTAGACAAATGTTCTAGGAAGGAGCTATTTTCCATTGCTAAAGCTCTAGGAATAAATGTAGCTCATTCGGCTGTAAAAAAGACCATACGAGACATGATCATCGTTCACTTTGTGGATGAAGACATGTTATCTGAAGATGAACTGGCCTCAGTCACACAACCGACTGATCCAAGTATGGAGCTCCAACTAAAGCTCAAACATCTGGAGCTAGATAAAGAACGAGAGCTTAGAAAGCTGGAGCTTGAAGCTCAGAGAGAGAAAGAAGAAAAATAACGTGAGCTCAAACAAATGGAGCTAGAGCTACAGAGGGAGAAAGAAGAAAAAGATAGAGAGCTAAAAATACAATTAAAACAAAAGGAAATAACGGCCAATTTAGGAACAATGGAAAATAGACTCACGGCTCCAGCCGGTCAGGGTTGCGATGCAATTAAATTTGCAAAAATAAACCCTAAATTTACAGACAAAGAGGTTGACCAATATTTTGCGCAGTTTGAGATAACTGCCCAAAATTTTAAAATTCCTGAAACTATGTGGTCCACCTTACTTCAACCAGCCTTGAACGGAAGGGCATCCGAAGTCTTTGTGTCCCTGAATGCGGAACAGCGCGGGGACTATAACCTAGTAAAATCATTAATACTTAAGGCTTATGAATGTGTCCCCGAAGCATACCGTAAAAAGTTTAGGGAACTGTGGAAACGTGATGGCCAGACTCATGTTGAGTTCCTCCGGGAAAAGGAACGGCTCCTGGACAAGTGGCTGCACGCAACCAACACCGACACAGACTTCAAGAAATTCAAGAACCTCATTCTGATGGAGGAGTTCAAGAACTGTGTTCGTAATGAGGTGCGAATACATATTGCAGACCGTGGCGAAGGTGACGCACATACGGCAGCAGTGTTAGCCGACGACTTCACCATCTCACATCAACTTTCCAAGAATCCATCTGACATCAAAAATGACAGGCACAATAAGACAGCTGTATCAACTTACAGTAAACCTCCACAAAAATCATTCAAGCCCGGTACGAAAGAAATTTGTGCAAAAGACACATGTGCCTACTGTAAAAAAGAAGGACATACGAGGAATGATTGCTGGAAACTCAAGAAGAAAACTGAGAAGACCACACATCCTGGTATACAACACAAAGTCTCCGCTTGTACGTCTCGTCATGCATCTGGAAACACATTTTCAAAATTCAAGAGTTTTTGCTCTCCAGATGTCCATACAAACTACAAAGAGGTTTGTCACGACTCATCAAAGAGTTCCATTATGAACAATAAGGCTAGTTTTACTTACTCCAGCCAAGTTCCTGCTTCGACTGCGAGTTTTATGAGCTTGTCGCCAAGATCCTTTTGCTCCAAGAAGACGTCTAGCTTCAGAGGGCGTTTTACTGAGGACTTGTGTGAAAGTTTTGACGACTCTACCCAGAGTTTTACTTCCTCTATCTTAGCCGAATGTTCTCAAGACTCCAACAAGAGTTTACCTACCAAGGTCCAAAATTCTACATCAGAAACTACTGATTTCATAAAAGACTTCATGCCTTTCATATCGGAAGGATTCGTATCACTGCCTGGTGATTTTTCCAGTCTACAACCAATCAAAATTTTACGAGATACAGGTGCTTCACAGTCCTTACTACTTGAGGGTATACTTCCCTTATCTGAATCTACTGCTACTGGGAGCAACATCCTGTTACGAGGTGTAGAGCTTGGATGCATAGATGTACCTTTACATCTCATCAACCTAAAATCAGACTTAGTCTCCGGACCTGTGGTTGTGGGTGTCCGACCAACATTACCATTGGACGGCATCTCGTTGCTGCTAGGCAATGACTTAGCTGGTGGGAAGGTGATAGCCGAGCCCATCGTTACTCATGAACCTTGTTTAAATGAAAATCAGGAAGAAGATCAAGAATTGTATCCAGCATGGCCTGTGACAAGGGCCATGAGTTCCAAGATCTCCACAAAAGAGATTTCACAAACAAGCAATACAATTCTTCCTGAAATTGACCTGGGAAAAACATTTTTTGCAAGTCTAAATGAAGAGGCTAGTAATTACAAGACTCTTACTCGAATGCAACTTATTGAAGAACAGAAGAGTGATCCAGAAATAGTCAAACTTCGAGAGAACGCTTTGACCCAAGAAGAAGCTGAACAAATCCCTGTATGTTATTACCTTCAAGATGACATACTTTTGAGAAAATGGCGACCTCCAGACGCAAACGCTGACGAAGAATGGAGGATAGTTCATCAAATAGTAGTTCCTACCCCATTCCGGAACAAAGTCCTGAACTTAGCTCATGACTCACCACTTTCAGGTCATTTGGGAGTAAAGAAGACATATCACAAAATCACGTCGCACTTCTTTTGGCCCAAAATCAAGCAAGATGTGGTTGACTACTGCAGATCATGTCATACTTGTCAGGTTGTAGGGAAACCAAATCAGAAGATACCAGCAGCTCCTCTTCAACCCATTCCAGCATTCGAAGAACCTTTCAGTCGCGTCATTATAGACTGCGTTGGACCTCTGCCAAAGACAAAATCAGGTCACCAATACTTGCTGACAATCATGTGTGCGTCAACAAGATTCCCAGAAGCTATTCCTCTTCGCAATATCAAGACTCCGAACATCGTCAAAGCCTTGACGAAGTTTTTTACATTGTTTGGTCTTCCGAAGTCTGTACAGTCTGACCAAGGAACCAACTTCAAGGCTGGAATATTCAAACAAGTGATGAAACAGTTGGACATAGAACACTGCTTGTCGAGTGCATATCATCCTGAGTCACAGGGAGCACTTGAGCGATTCCATCAGACGTTGAAGAACATGATGAGAACCTATTGCATAGAACAAGAGAAAGACTGGGTTGAAGGCATCAACATGCTACTGTTCGCCGCAAGAGAAGCAGTTCAAGAATCTCTTGGATTCAGCCCCTTCGAACTGGTGTTTGGCCACACGGTTCGCGGTCCCCTTAAATTTTTAAAGGACACGTGGATGTCATCGCCACACACGGAAGGACTTTTTGACTATGTCCAAAAATTTAAAACTAAACTTTTTAATGCCGTTAATTTGGCTAAAACACATTTAAAAGATTCACAATCTAAAATGAAAGTGTGGTATGACAAAAAGTCAAAATTCAGACAGTTTGCTTCAGGGGACAAAGTGCTTGTGCTTTTCCGATACCAGGGCAGGCACTACAAGCTAGATATTTTGGTCCTTATGTAGTTGAGACCAAACTTAATGATTTAAATTACATTGTGTTAACACCAGATCGTAAAAGAAAGAAACAGTTATGTCACATTAACATGTTAAAAGAATATTTTGATAGAAAATGTTATCGATCATTGTCCATCCTCAGAAACAAATGTTAACACAATCTCAACTGTAACTTCAGTACTTAAAGAAAATGTTACTGAAACCTTTGATAGTGTCCCAGAAAAAGTATGTAATTATAAACTTAAAAATGCAGAAATATTAGCCAACTTAGATAAGAAACTAGGACATTTGTCATTGTCAGAGAAGGATGTTGTTAAGTCTGTTATTGCAGATTTTGTTTTACTCTTCCCTGATGTACCTAATAAAACCAACATTGCTGTACATGATGTTGACATTGGCAATGCAGTTCCGGTCAAGCAACACCCCTATAGGGTCAATCCGGAAAAACTTGAAATAATCCGGTCTGAAATAAAGTTCATGCTTGAAAATGATATAATTGAACCAAGCTCTAGTAACTGGAGTTCACCATGTATTTTAGTCCCAAAGCCTGACAAAAGTTACAGGTTTTGTACTGACTTCAGGAAAGTGAATGCATTCACAAAGACTGATTCCTTTCCGATTCCAAGGATAGACGATCTTATAGATCGAATAGGTGATGCCAAATATGTAACCAAGATAGACTTACTATCAGGTTATTGGCAGGTTCCTCTATCTGACAGAGCAAAAGAAATCTCTGCTTTTTGTACTCCAGATGGTTTATATCAATATAAAGTAATGCCGTTTGGAATGAAAAATGCCCCAGCTACATTCCAACGTCTTGTAAATAACATTATTGCTGACCAGGAAAATTGCAGCGCCTATATTGATGATGTAATTATTTACAGTCAAGATTTTTCAACTCATGTAAACCAATTAAGATCTCTGTTTAAAAAATTTTTGCAGGCAAATGTAACTGTAAATTTAAATAAATGTGAATTTTGTCATGCAACTGTGGAATATTTAGGTCACATAGTGGGTCAAGGTCATGTAAAGCCTGTTCAAGCTAAGATAAATGCTATTGTATCACTTCCACCACCCACTACTAGAAAACAGTTAATGAGATTTTTGGGAATGGCAGGTTAATATAGAAAATTTTGCAAAAATTTCTCAGTTATTGCTTCTCCTTTAAGTAATATGTTAAAGAAAAATGCAAAATTTCATTGGTCAGATGCTTGTCAGGAAGCATTCGAAAACATTAAAAATATACTTGCTAATGCTCCTGTTCTCATTGCACCAGACTTTAACAAACAGTTTAAATTAGCTGTAGATGCCAGTGATGTTGGCATTGGTGCAGTTCTTTTTCAAGAAGATGACCACAATGTAGATCATCCTGTCTCTTATTTTTCAAAGAAATTTAACTCACAAGAGAAAAACTATTCCACTGTAGAAAAGGAATGTTTAGGTTTAATTCTTGCTCTACAACAATTCGATTTTTATGTCAGTTGTTCTTTACATTCAGTGCTTGTTTTTACTGATCACAATCCTTTAACATTTTTGAATAAGATGGTCTCCAAAAATCAAAGATTGTTAAGATGGAGCCTATTTTTACAAGAATATAATTTGGACATCAAACAAATTAAAGGCAAAAATAATGTCATTGCAGATACTTTGCCCAGAAATTAATTTTAACTTATGTTATTGTTTATTAACTGTTAAGAAGCTTTTTGTCTAATATTTTGAGAGTAAGAAATGTACTTTCTTCAATTTTAATGGAAAATGAATTCCAATTTTGGACAATGAAATTTTTTTCTTTTAAGAGGGGAGGTGTTATAGAGAGCTTGTTTACATAATATTTCTCGTGCGTGCCCTCTGATTGACCCCGCATGAGACGCTGTGTTGACAAAGGGGTGTGGCTTAGGTCTTTGATGTATTCTTGTTTACGCCGCCAACGAATAAAAATAATTAATCTGTTCCAAATAGTATTTGGTAGAATGATTGGGATTTTTCTCGAAATGTCATGTAGCTTGTAGAAGGCAGGGCTTAGGCGTCGGTAGACCCACCTATATAAGGGATTGACAGGCACGACGAGGGACGGAGATTTTTCACATAGATTTTCTTAACATTACGAGGCGTGTTTTATTCTTTGTGTATTTGTGTGCTCCTACTTATATGTGTTTATTTCGCATTATTTATTGGCATCATTATTTCTAATTGTATTAACTGTGTACCGGTACGAGATCTACCATACTGTAAGTTGAAGATTGTAATTTTATTTTATTTTATTTTGTAATTATCTTAAGACATAATAAATCTTAATTAATTGTAACTA
Organism: Lymnaea stagnalis; assembly: GCA_964033795.1. Lineage (NCBI taxonomy): Eukaryota > Metazoa > Mollusca > Gastropoda > Lymnaeidae > Lymnaea > Lymnaea stagnalis. Next base: position 1,375,896 of record CAXITT010000033.1, read on the forward strand.
GAAACTGTTTTGGGTCGTATCTTTAATATTGTTGATTCTATGGTATCGTCCTTTGTTAGGCACTGCTTACAACGAGCCAATTAAAATTAAAATAGGAGATTAATTTCTCCCAATACAAGTCAGTGCGTAACAATATATAATGTCAATACACTATCTTCAATATGTTTAATGATATCAATACTATTATGTTCAAAAAGTATGTTGATGGCAATGCTATTTCGTTCTATATGTATAATGATATCAATACTATTTCGTTCTATATGTATAATGATATCAGTACTATTTCGTTCTATATGTATAATGATATCAATACTTTTTCGTTCTATATGTATATTGATATCAATACTATTTTTTCAAATATGTATAATGATATCAATACTATTTTTTTTCCAATATGTATAATATCAATACTATTTTTTTTCAAATATGTATAATATCAAAACTATTTGTGAGGCCGAGTGGACTAATGGCGTACTGTAACGTGTTTGGACGGAATTATTTTATTTTGTTATATTTAACGACGTAGGCAAAACAAATAAATAGTTTAAATAAAAATTATAACACAAGTAGGATAAGAGACATCTACATTTTCCAAGCTTTTTTTCTCTTCTTCTATGGATGCGCAGAAATTCATTTTTTGATTTTGAATTAATCAAAATGTTTTTTTGGAAGAGGTTTACACCCCTAGCCTTATATTCCGCACCACCCCCACTCCCCTTGATTAAAGGGACGTTACTGACGCAGTGGCGTAACAACGGCTTGGCACTGGGGCAGTTGCCAAGGGCGCCGGCCTGCACCAGTTCAAAAGGGCGCCGCTAAATCCCTAATTTTTAAATTTTTATGAAACAAAAGGGCGCCAAAAATACATTAGCTAAGGGCGTCAAAAACCCAGTTATGCTCCTGTACTGACCAATAATCGTATGATTTTTTACAGTAATTACGATGATTTTCTTTACATAACTTAAGTACGTATTTCATGTTCATTTTGTAAATAGTTTGGCTATATTTTCTATATAGAATCCAGGGGCGAAACTAAGATTGGACTAAAGCATATACCCAGGGCGCGGCGTAACCTGGTATGAATTCCGTTTATGGAGAGCGGTGGGAGGGGGGGGGGCGCCGTAGTCAAAGCTGGCACTGGGTTCCATGCTGTCTTTTTGTCAGTTTATAGATGGAACACTTGAAATGCCACTCGGATCAAGTTCTCCCATAGAAAAAATGATTTTATTATAAACATAAAGCACTGATTTTTTTAAAAATTGTTTTACAAACACTTTGGGATTGCTTCTAATCGATTTTTAAATATTGTAATTTTTCTCATTGTGATGAATCCTATTTGTGATCCACGTCTATTAAAGGTATTCCACATATTATTTATAAGTAAATCCATAGCTATTTATAATATAAATGTGCCTCAACTCTTTACACCATGTGATAATACAACGTGCACACGACCCCAGCATTAGACACAAAAGAAGTGAGTATGAATTTACACGTGCACAAAAATTAGCTGTTGCATACTTACAAGCCTTTTTTCCTTCCATTGAACAATTCATAACTGAACATATTTTTCAAGTTATTTCCTTCTATCTTCGCGTATTGATAGATAATATGGGTGCAGTAATCAGTGGGAATGTGTTTAGCAATAAAATCTTTCGGAACATCAAGATTGTGAACCAGACACACAATTCTTTTGCAACCTTTTGGAGAGAACATAGTTTGATTATTTATGACATTAAAAGAATCATCCGCATGGGACAAATGCACACATTTACACAAAAAAGGTGGAAATAATGATAAAAAGGATAAGTATGTTTAACGAAAAGTAACACTCATATATGCGGATAGCGTAACATGTCATACGTTTATTGAACAATGTATAACATTGATACATAAGAATGGGGTAACATGACATAAGTTTATTAAACCATATGTAACATTCATACATGCGATTTGGGTGACATGACAATAATTTTATTGAACCATATGTAACACTCAAACATGCGAATAGTGCAATATGGCGTGAGTAATTCATTTGTAGAAAAATACTATTTTGAAATAGTGTCCATCTGATGTTTTTATTGATACTCTCTTATGTTTATTGATCTGATATTGCGATATTCAGAAGTAGGTATTCTAACGCTGCGCTGCTGAAAATAACAAGCTTTTTGTATTTAAGAATATTTGGGGCAATTTGCTGTAGACACGTAGAACACTGGGGCGTGGGGGGGGGGGGGGGGGGGGTAAAAATGAATCAATGTCTCCTGGCGCCAAACACTCTAGGTCCGCCTCTGCAAGTAAAGCTAGTTTGTTTTTTGTAATAATGATGGGCATGATTTTACAACGAATGCAGAGTTGGTATCCTTTTGTTTGAACGTGGCATAAGTCTTGTCAAGTCTAGTGTAGCACTCCACTAGGTAGCGTAACTATCAGCGCTAACACTAGCTACTGCAATAGGCTGTGTAGCTATCAGCACTAAAACTATTTACTTTACTATATAGGTTGTGAATGTATCAGCACCAACACTGGGTGCGCCACTAGGTTGTGTATCTATCAGCATTGACACTAGCTACTCCACTAGGTTGTGTATCTTTTAGTACGATCACTTGCTACTCCACTAGGTTGTGCATCTATGAGGGCTAACACTAGCTACTCCACTAGGCGGTGTATCTAGCAGCACTAACACTAGTTACTCCACTAGGTATTGAATATATGATTAAGAAAAATGATGACCAGCGCCAGCTATACTGTCATTATTTTAAGGAATAAGGGTAGATGTTGAGGGTACAGTTGGCTCTTGAGTAAAAGGGGAGGTGATCTGGGGAGCCGTCTCCAGCAAATTTTGGATTATTTCAAAATCAAAAAGGTGTATTTTCGAGCATACCTGAATTCATTGTTTCTCTTAGACTATATCATCTGGGGGAGGAATTTTTCAATCGTCCGAGGGAGAAATTATGGCATTCAGTGCCATACATAAACTGAATTCACTCAGGTTGTGTCGTGCCCCAGGGTAATCATTTGGCACAAGCTTATATTCAACCCTATACTATAACATTGATCAGCGGGGGGGGGGGGGGGGGGAGGGGGGGGGAGGAGAGGGGTATATAATTTGATGGTGCTGAAGACAGTCGCACATATTGAATAAGCAGGGGTGCATTTTGGTGAATACTTGAATTTGTTGTTTCTTTCAGGCAATTTTGAGGGGGGATTTGAGACTTACCTGTGAGAAGCGCTAAAATTAGCCATAATTAAGAACATCTCTTTCTGGCTTCAGCCCAACATGAACTAAATACATTCAAAATTGTGGCGTCCATGAGGGTGTGCATTTTTCCTAGCTTAATATCGTCTATTAAATCTTGATAGTCCCCAGTCCATTTTAGATAGATTAAAAATAAAGGAATACATTTTATCAAATATTTCAATTTCATTTTGCAACATCACCCAATTGGAGAGCAACGGAAGAAGTACTAGTTGTAGATGCCACCTAACCTGAGAAACATAGTGTGAGCCTTGTAATCCCTACAACTGCAATTCGGCCTCGGATATTTCTGGACGTTAAGATGTGATGGGGAATATTGCCTTATTCATCATCTTTCACTGCAAGGGGGGGGGGGGGGGAAAAAACCGAAACGGGGCCTCGAAAATTCAAGTGACTACTCCGCTTGACGTAGTTATGTTATGCAAATTTTGTTTATATCACTAAAAAGTAGGTGGCTTACAATAAGCCACCCAACCTGAGAAACATAGTGTGAGCCTTGTAATCCCTACAACTGCAATTCGGCCTCGGATATTTCGGGACGTTAAGATGTGATGGGGAATATTGCCTTATTCATCATCTTTCACTGCAAGGGGGGGGGGGGAGGAAAAAACCGAAACGGGGCCTCGAAAATTCAAGTGACTACTCCGCTTGACGTAGTTATGTTATGCAAATATTGTTTATATCACTAAATAGTACGTGGCTTACATTAAAAACAACAAAAAACACCATTTTTGGGATTATCTACATAGTTAATAAATGAACTTTAAAAAAAAGCTTCCATCACAAAAGAAGCATTGCTAACATTATTTTATATGCTAAACACAAATGAAAAGAAATTCTTATAATAATCAACTTACGTCAAATAAATTAACTTTGTTAAATATTGCCAAATTTTACCATAGTCTACACCATAGGGCAACTTATAATTAGTATTTTTTTTAAAACTATCATCATGTCAAAACTGTGTGCTCTTGGTGCGCCATTTCGGTGAAATGTTCAATGCACGCTACTAGGTATGACGCTAGGTTTGAGAATCCCGGTTACCGGAAATTTCGTCGAAAGAAATTTCGTCGACGGTAAATTGATGGACGGAAGTTTGATCGACCGGAATTTTGATCGACCGGAAGTTTGGTCGAACGGAAATTTGATCGACCGGAAGTTTGGTCGAACGGAAATTTGATCGACCGGAAGTTTGACCGAACGGAAATTTGATCGACCGGAAGTTTGGTCGAACGGAAATTTGATCGACCGGAAGTTTGACCGAACGGAAATTTGATCGACCGGAAGTTTGACCGAACGGAATTTTGATCGAACGGAAGTTTGGTCGAAAGGAAATTTGATCGACAGGAAGTTTGGTCGAAAGGAAATTTGATCGAAATATAGCAGGGAGACATATCCCCATGCACATTACTAGCGGGGAGACATATCCCTATGCACATTACCAGCGGGGAGACATATCCCTATGCACATTACTAGCGGGGACACCCAAATGGGGTGTGGTATTTTATATATGAAAATAATTACTTTTAGAGCTGAGCTGAACCGTATCCGGAAATTTCGTCGAAAGAAATTTCGTCGACGGTAAATTGATGGACGGAATTTTGATCGACCGGAATTTTGATCGACCGGAAGTTTGGTCGAACGGAAATTTGATCGACTGGAAGTTTGACCGAACGGAAATTTGATCGACCGGAAGTTTGACCGAACGGAATTTTGATCGAACGGAAGTTTGGTCGAAAGGAAATTTGATCGACAGGAAGTTTGGTCGAAAGGAAATTTGATCGAAACAAATTTTTTTTTTTTTTTTTGTGTGGTTTTTGTTGTAAATAAAAGGCTGCTTACTTTTGCCAAAGCTCAGTTCAGACATTCAAAAGTTCGATAGTTAAATCTCTTTTTGAACGCACTGTATAGTAGTTCATAGTATAACAAAATAATGCGT
>CAXITT010000033.1:1383382-1427115 GCA_964033795.1 Lymnaea stagnalis
GGGTTCAAAAGAATTGACAATGCGAGTGAGTCTTTCTGCTGAATCTTTATATTGTCTTCTTCCTGGAGGAGGCTCTTGACCACTGATGTATTGTTCAATACGAAGTTCGTTCAAACTTTGTTCACGTTTGATAGCTTTTATAAATTTCCAAATGTTGGGGTGGTCAGCGCAAACTTGGTTCTGAAAGCCCCTGTGCCAACCTTCAAGAGCATTGTTGGTTTTTGGCAAACCTTGTTGACTAGCATCAAAGCAATTCCACATATGAATGGGAAATCGAGGTGGACGACGGTGACTATGATTAGGTCGACCGATCCATGTGTCCTCAAAATAGTCAACAACTACTTGAGCTTCAGGGGGTAAAATATTTCTGTTGCAAAGTAACTCAAAATACTCTACCACATGTTGTGTAGGAACAAATGCTAAGGCAGATAACATTCGTATCCTTAATGCAAATTCGGGGTCACAGTTGTAATTTAGCTTCAAGCCATTTGTTTGCAAATTTCTATAGATACACTGGCAGAAGTGGAAAAAGCATCCTCGAATAATTGTTTGAGGGAACTCCACATTTATGGCATTTACCATTGCAAGCTCAAAGTCTATGAGAAAAGTTTGAGGATTACAAGCAGACTCCAAGTCTTTGATAGCTCTTAAAAGTTGTATATAACTTTGTACAGTTTTGTTTGGAAGAAGTGCATAAACCAATGGAACAGCAGTATGTTCACGTAAGCCATGTATTGTATACAATTGTTCAAATAAAGGTGGTACCGTTTTAAAAGTACCATCTGCATACCAGTTTTTTGAGCTTGCAAGTAAACGTAGGTTATTCCTGGTTGAAAATATTAAAATTCTGTCATCCACCGGCCCAGAATCAAACAGTAAAAAGTCTTCACCATTCTCTGTAGAATTATATTCGCCAAGGAATCTAATGTCCCTCCTGTGAGTAGGAATAGCTGGACCCCGAGTCTCTTTTATTCTATGATTTCTTATGTTTCTTTTCATAGCTTCAACTGAAGGCAGTTGACCTTTCGTTGCTGGTGTTAGATTTAATGAAGCATTAGATACAATATAATGCGGAGAGTCGCATGTGTTTATAGCGTCTCTTTTAATCTGGTTCATAACTACATTAACTTCAACCTTGGAGCTATCGGCTGCATGGCTGTGCTCGTTGCTTTGTTTGGTAATAATAGTGTTGTTAACAGTTACCACTCGACATGGGCACGAAAGTTTTTTGAAGTTTTCACACTTCCAATAGATTTTATCGTTACGCTGCTTTTCTTTCAGGTAGATGTAGCCATCAACTACAAGTTTTATTTTATTTTTGGTGCTTGTAACAAAGTTATCCTCTGACAAGGATGCCATTTTGATTACTTGTCATTTAAGGACTACCTATCGGTTTGATGCCACTAAATACCGAACAAAATTAGAACTCTTGTTGTTAGAAATCAGTGTTGTCCCGCGTCACACATTTAAATAAGGTGATCCGATTTTCTAAGAATTTTTATAAAAACGTGGCTAAGATTGAGATAGAAAAACTGTTCGAAAGAATACATTTAAAAAAAAGACGTTTTAGTGGTGGTATTTAAATGTTAACTTGATACGTTAATTTCTCAATGATTAAATAGCTACTGTTTCGTATTTTTCTGTTTGAAAACAAAATTCCTTTCGTACACACATCCTTTCGAACACAGAAACAGATCTCCATAATTCTCACTGGCAAGTCTTAATCATAAAATTTATTTACAAGAAAAATAAAAAGAAGAATCGAACAAAGTTTAGCTCGAACAAACTAACATTGGAACAAATTACACTATCCACATTTCTCCCTGGCACCTCTTAGATTTAAAAAACAGGCACCTCTTATATTTAAAAAAACAATCAAGCAAAGTTCCGTTCAATCAAAGTCCAGTTCTACCAAATTTTCGTTCGATCAAACTTCCGTTCGGTCAAACTTCCGTTCGATCAAATTTCCGTTCGACCAAACTTCATGTCGATCAAATTTCCGTTCGGTCAAACTTCCGGTCGATCAAATTTCCGTTCGACCAAACTTCCTGTCGATCAAATTTCCGTTCGGTCAAACTTCCGTTCGATCAAATTTCCGGTCGACCAAACTTCCTGTCGATCAAATTTCCGTTCGGTCAAACTTCCGGTCGATCAAAATTCCGTTCGACCAAACTTACGTTCGATCAAAATTCCGGTCGATCAAACTTCCGTCCATCAATTTACCGTCGACGAAATTTCTTTCGACGAAAATTCCAGATACGGGGTTTGACTGCTTCATTAAATATAACAGAATTTTTCAACCTGTCATATTTTTCTGTTGATATTCTTTTATCGAGGATTTCTCTATTTGTTTTATTCTAAAAGCCAATTGAAAATTTATTATAGAATGAGAATATTTCTGACTTTAAATTCTATGTAATGTATATATCATAAGGATTTGACAGACTTTACATATTGAAGTTCAGCTTATATACGTTAAATACGGAATATGATCCAAATAGCTTACTGATTTAAACAACGTGTGTAAAACTATCTAACTTAGGAAAGGCAAATTTATTTCTACGAAACTTATTCTGAGACTAATATTCAATTCGTCCGGGAAGCAAGAAGTAGACTTCTAAGACAGGATGATAACTGGTCAAACTGGTAGGTATGGTGAACCTACAATAATTGATAACTATCAAGTTATTCATTCATTATTCAACTTAACAAAATTTAAGACATGGTCTTCTTCATGGGATTGGCCTTTAAATAAAATAGGAATTAACTTTTAAATTGCTCTATTCTAATAATGCTATCCAAACGACTCTGATGAAGTATCCTAACTTAATGAATTAATTGGACAATCCTAATTTAATGACCCTAATTAACAATTCTAACTTATTGACTACAATAGACTATCCTAACTGAATGACTCTATTGAACTGTCCTAACTTAATGACTCAAATGGACTATCCTAAAGTAATGACTTTAATGAACTGTCCTAACTTAATGACTCAAATGGACTATCCTAACTTAATGACACTAATGAACTGTCCTAACTAATGATACATCCTTAGTGGCCGGCTGAGATACCTCTCTTATAGTCCGGGCCAGTTTTTAATCGGCGTGTATTATTTTTGGACATGGGCGTAAATCACATTTTCTAACCAGGTATCTGCGTCCAGACCCTTTGCCCCCATTCCATTGCTGAGCAGCTGACCACCAGGTGGTATACCGTTTTGTTGGCATGGCCACCTAATCTGCAGTTTCGATCCTTTCTAACTGCTTCCAACTGTCTCCAGAATGGCGTGTGTCCTCTAATTCTGCATTAAAACTGATTCTGTTCTTTCCACTGGGCCCTTTCATCGTGTGAATATATCTCTTCTCTATATTGGAGAAGTGCCCCATAGCCACTGCAATTTTCCGTGGCGAGGCAGGAGTAATCTGTGAAGAATTTGACCATGCAGTTTGCGCAGGCTTCAATTGTTTTTTTGTGTGCTTCCTCCCTTAGCTCTGGTTGAGAGTTGGCTCTTGTAACCACTGTATTTGCAAGACCAATACGTATTTGAGGAGGGATTAAAATTTCATGGGGTCCCCATGCCGGATCATCATAAATTTCACTTGCTTTTTGGTAAGGATATATCTCCCAAGTTTTGTGTTAAAAAAGTTTATTATGATAATATAACTTAATATTAAGCTTACGGTTAAAAGAATTATTCGAACTACTGACATTAGAACAATAAATGTATACATTAAATTAAAACTTACTGTTTTTTGCCTCTGCTCCAGAGCTGATGATAAGACTGAAGAGAACCAGATACAACATTCTGATTTCTAGTGGTTTTGATCTCAGAAGACTGCACGTTATTAACTTATGTACTTACTGCAGGCCTGTGTATCACAGACATCTGGAGGGAGACGATTATGATTTGATAAATAGAATATGCATCAGTGGTTCTAAAAATATTGAGGTTAATTTCAGTTCTGTAGTTATACATAAATTAATCATGTTCTCATATTCAGATGATTACATTAGATTTATGAGGTAAAGATGGGGTGAGGTAGGCTTAAAGATAAATTGGTTTGTTACCCTTTTAGAGTGTATTGGTGTGGTAGCCATGTAGATAGCTCTAGTGGGTACCCTTGTATATAGCTTTAATGGGTAGCCTTGTAGATTTTTTGTGGGTTAGCCTTTTATATTGTTTTGGTGGGGTAGCTCTGTAGATTGCTTTTGCACGCCAGGTTGAAGATTGCGTGAGTGGGGCACCTCTATAGATTGATTGTGAGGGGGAAGTCTTGTAGAAAATTTGGGGTTGAGTAGCCTTGTAGATAGCTTGGGTGGTAGCCTTATGGATAGATTGGATTGGGTGGTGTTAATCAATGTAATCAATAGTTACAAAATTTTCATAATGTTAATAGCATTGAAAATACATAATGAAGAACCTGCGAAGAAATAGAAATTCCAATGGAAAATTTAGTTATAAATATATAATTGATCAACGTCTTCTAATGTCCTTGCCTTAAGGGTCGGGACCGCATTTGCTAGATGACCTGGTCTGTGGCACGCGTAGCACATGACGTCATGGGAATGTCGTGGTACTGACCTAGTTGTTTGTCTAATATACGACTGGGAACAATCTGCGGCCGCAGCATCAACTACGGTAAATGTTTTATGAGTAAATTGCTTTCAAACCCTACTGTCATTTATAGATTTTAGCATATCAATATGGGTTAACATTTCTGTGAAGTTCTAAGGTTCTTTTACCAAATTAGGTTTGAGTGAGTTGATATTAACATTTAATAGCAGTTTGTTTAAACAAATGAAATCCTTGAGACCTTCAAATGTTTTCGGTGTGTCTGTAGTGTCTAATCAGTTGTCTAAGGTTCTTATAAGATTAGAATGAAATGTACGGAAATCACTTGTACTGGGGCTAAAGTGTTCCATTTGATCCTATATGTCTCGTGGTTATAGCCCGCATGTCGTTGGAGTAATGTTTTGATCAGGTCGTAGTAGTCAGTTTGCTTAGTATGTCCTGTGTCATCATAAATTGTTTTAGTTTTTGGGATAATTTTGTATGAAGATGGTCTGTCCACTGAGTTTAGGCATGTTACAATACTCAGCTGTTTTTTCGAATGACAACAGATGTCTATCTAAATCCTCTGTGTCATGGTAATTAGGTAAATTCCTATCTAGTCTGTCTCTAAAATTTTTCTTATTAGTGCATGTGTCTGCTTTATTGTAATCCTTCATGCCAGTCTGTGCTGAAGCGAATTGGTGCTGTCGTTCTCTCTCCTTTTCTTTTGCTTCTAATCTAATTTCATTATTTCAAAGTTTCTTAGTGCTATTTTTTTCTAACCCTGACGTATTTTTTCTGCCTTTCTCCGTGACGTATTCTTTCGTCCCTTTCTCTATCTTCAAGACGTAATCTTTCTTCCCAAGCCCGTTCTTCATGTCTTATTGTTTCATCTCTAACATAATTTCCAATTTCTTTCCCTGTTAGCCCCATCTCGGTAGCTTCATTGTTAAGCTCCTGAATCGACTTCAGTGTCGTTATAATTAGGCTAAATGTCTATAAGGTTAAAAATTACCCGGTATGTTATAAAAGAAAAATTTACAAAGAATAAATAAAACTATTGACAATAAACGTATACAAGACAACTCTAAACGCAAGACTTGACAAAACAATAACAATGTCTCCTGACAAATTCTCACAAACATGATAAGACAAGACAAGGGCTGAAAAAAACGTGTTGTTATCAAGAAACACAAAGAAAAGAGAAGATAGTAGATGCCAAGTAACTAACACCCCCTTGCAACAAAATTGACACTACAACTAACACGTATCAAGAAATATGTAGAGTAAAATACCCAGCAATTTTTATCTCTCTTATGGGTATAAGAAATGTAGGCCTACTTATATTTTAAATATAGACCCTAATAGAACATGGGAGCATTTAAACTAACTTCTCAATAAGAAAAGAAACTGGAAATGCTACAAGCCTCATTGGAGATTAGAAAGAACAAAAAAAATAAATAAATAAAACAGATAATGAATTTGACCCAACTGGTGTGGTGGACTTTGAGCTGACAAAGAGGAAAAATACAATTTGAACCTTCTGTCGAACTGACCCACTCTCAACTGCAGCCAGCGATGCCAACAGGAGAGGCACGTTGAGCCCATGACCTAGATTTCATACAGCTTCGAAACTCGTAATCTAAACCGTGTCCTTGACCTCGGCTTTTACAGACAGAAATATGGGGAGAGAATGTTTACAACAATTAATGAATGATAACTGTTGAGTAATAAAAAAAATACTCTCTAATTTGAACAACACAATTTGCACCAAGTGACTCTTATAACAGTAATAATAAATAAGTGAAAAAAGTGCTAACGAACTTAAAGCGATAACTTTAAAAGCAATCAAACTAAAAAAAATATTGATTACTAAATTAATTGACGATAAATTGTCTTAGTACTAATCTGTTATTTTTAGACAAGCCCCCAAAAGTTAAGATTTTTTAGAGTTTTTCAGTTCATGAATGCAATGTGTAATTATTTAACCAGAATTAACGAAATACATACACATATGGTGGGAATTTAATAAATATGGCTAAAAAAATATTAAATTTGTTATTTAGGAAACTTTGTTGCAAGCGTAGCACAAAGAAAACACAAACATTTTCGATATAATAATGAATGAAATTTTCACTATTTGTATGAGCCCGTTAAATTCTTCATAAGCAAAAAATCTCGCAACATTCATGGAATCGAGTACATTTATAGTTAAGCCAATAAACATATTTTTGAAGACTAATATCATCATACAATTTATAATTAACACCTATACCTACTTTAAAAGTAATGCATTTATAATGAAAAATATTTATAACATAGACTGCGTATGTTTGATACTTGGCAAGAAATATTATATTATTATAATCGTAGTACTTGATCTTGATGTAAAGGTATAATAATGCTGTGTTATTAAAGTCTCAAAATTTGTGTATTTGCAACAAACAAACAAACAAAACAAAACAAAAAAATATTTTTTTTATAAAAATGCCGATAGGTGCAAACAATGGAAGTAAGATTTCGGCTTATAATCAGAAGCGGCCAGGGCAATATTTTAATCGGATACTGTAAGCCTTTCCCAGGAATAATCTTAAACCTACGAATCATCAAAATATATCGAGAGAGGCGATATTTAATACATTCCACTAATTGTTATGGGATAAAGCAACAGCTACTATTCTTTTTAAAACTGTTTTAAAAAATGACAATGTTGTCCTTTTTTAATTTTAAAAATATATTATCGTTTTATTGTTTATACCAATTTTGCTCCAAGGGGAGGGGAGCCTGAAAGAAACCCTGATCTCCACATCCCCCCGCCATAACCTAACCCAACAATTCTAAAAATCGATTCCTTCCCTCTCAGAGATGGGCGCTTAAGGTTTAACTCCTTTCAAACACATGGAGATGATAATACAAAAAAAAAAAAATCTAATAAATGGCAAACGAATTTAAACGCTGATTAATTTAACCCTGTGTCGGGACACTATTTTGAAATCCTCCTTTCTCATTAGTGCCACCATTATTTAGAGTTGCTCTTTAGCTTAGGCCTCACTCAGAGAAGTTCTTTGGCTTAGTCATTACTCAAGATTGTTTTCTAGCTTACACCCTAAATATCTCTTAGGCTCCCTCGTCCATTGTCTGCAAGGCTACCTAACACACCACACCTTATCTAAAAAAGCTACCTTACCCTACCACATATCTACAAGGCTACCATACCTACCTTCCAATATATACAAGGATACCGTCATTGTTTCCACAAGGCTACCTTATCCCCAATCCCTATCTACAAGGACACTTAGCAACACCCCTATTTAAAGGGTTACCTTATTCTATTCCTTATTTACAAGGCTAAATTATCCCAACTCATATCTACAAGGCCACATTACCTTACCCCTTATCTATAAGGCTACCTTACCCCCAACTCTCTAACTACAAATTTACCTTGTCAAACGTCTACCATATCTAAAAAGTTACCTTACCCATGTAGCCTATCTAGTAGTTATCATTTCATAAATGTCTCTAATGGACTATCCTAACGTAATGAATCTAATGTACTATCCTATATTAAATGGCTCTAATGGACTATTCTATCTTAAATGACCTTATTGAACTCTTCTATCTTAATGCTTCTAATGCACTATCCCGTCTTAATGACTTTGATAAACTATCCTAATTTTAAATGACTCGAATGGACTATCTTAACTTAAATGTCTGTAATGGGTTATTCTATTAGTGAGTGACTGTTTCTCCCTAGGTCTTTCGATAAATAGGTTTGTGTTTAAAAACGTATTTACTATGATATAAATTAATATTGAGATCATCGTTAAAAGAACTATATATTTTTTGGTTTTTATCTCACTCAGAAGACTGCAATGTAAAAGTACTTACTGAAGGCCTGCGTGAAACAGACACGTGGGGTGAGACGATTATGATTGGATAAATACTTTATGCATTAGTGGTTCTAATAATATTGGGGTTCATTTTAGTTTTGTAATTTACATAAATTTTTCATGTTCATCATATTCAGATGATTACATTAGATGTATGAGGTGAAGTTTGGGTGGGGTAGGTTTATAGATAGAGTGGATTAGTAGCCTTTTTGTATTCGTAGGTGCTGTAGCCATGTAGATTGCTTGGGTGGGAAGGCTTGTACATAGCTCCGGTGGGTAGCCTTATAGGTAGCTTGGGTGGGGGAGCCTGTATATAGTGTAGCTGGGCTAGTATTATTGATAGTTTGGTTGTGAAAACTTGAGATAGCTTGTGTTGGGCAACCTTTTAGATTGCTCGGATGAGTTAGCTTTGTGTATATAGTTTAGGTGGTTGGTCTTTCAGATTGCTTGGGTGGGTTAGGTCTTACATTTGTTCGGGTGGTGTAGCCCTATAGATTGCTTCAGCACGCTAGATTGTAAATAGCGTGAGTGGGGCAACTTAATTGATTGATTGTGTGAGTATCCTTGTAGATGGCTTGGATTGGTGACTTTTTAGATATCTTTGTGGGTACCCTTGTAGATAACTTAGTTCGTAGCCTTGTATATTGCTTTAGTGGTAGTGTTATAGATAGTTTGTATGGCGTAGCCTTGTAGATTGCTTTGGTTGCCTTGAAGATAATTTGGGTGAGTTTCCTTGTAGATAATTTGGATGAGTTGCCTTGTAAATAGCTTGGATGGGGTAGCCTTGTGGATATCGTGGGTGAGTAGCGAGGCGTTGATGAAAAGGAGGCAAATATTGATAAAACAGAGTCAGGCATTGATAAAACTGAGCCAAGTGTTGTTTGAACACATTAATCATTGAATTAACATTGTAAAACAGCTCAACTAGAAATATGTAATGAAACTGTCCGGATTTAGTCGTAAATAATGGTTGCACAAACAAGATAAGAGGATTTCATAACTGTGGCCTGACGCCGAGATGTATTTAACAGCTTTTAAATTGGTTTACCATTTTATAGATTTTTTAAAATGATCTCCCTGTGGTTGAAATGAGTTAAACCTTTACCACAGTCTTACGCATTGGGTCCATACGGCTTAATACAGCCTTACGCATTTGGTCCATACGGCTTAAAACAGCCTTACACATTTGGTCCATATGGCTTAACACAGTCTTAGACATTTGGTCCATATGACTTGACACAGTCTTACACATTTGGTCCATACGGCTTAACACAGCCTTACGCATTTGGTCCATACGGCTTAACACAGCCTTAAGCATTTGGTCCATACGGCTTAACACAATCTTACGCATTTGGTCCATACGGCTTAACACAACCTTACGCATTTGGTCCATACGGCTTAAAACAGCCTTTCGCATTTGGTCCATACGCTTAACACACCCTTACGCATTTGTTCCATACGGCTTAATACAGCCTTACGCATTTGGTCCATACGGCTTAACACAGCCTTAAGCATTTGGTCCATACGGCTTAACACAACCTTACGCATTTGGTCCATACGGCTTAACACAACCTTACGCATTTGGTCCATACGGCTTAAAACAGCCTTTCGCATTTGGTCCATACGCTTAACACACCCTTACGCATTTGTTCCATACGGCTTAATACAGCCTTACGCATTTGGTCCATACGGCTTAACACAGCCTTACGTATTTGGTCCTTACGGCTTAACACAGCCTTGTGCATTTGGTCCATACGGCTTAACACAGCCTTACGCATTTGTTCCTTACGGCTTAACACAGCCTTAAGCATTTGGTTAATACGGCTTAACACAGCCTACGCATTTGGTCCATACGGCTTAACACAGCTTACGCATTTGGTCCATACGGCTTAACACAGCCTTAAGCATTTGGTCCATACGGCTTAACACAGCCCTACGCATTTGGTCCATACGGCTTAACACTGCCTTAGCCATTATTTCCAAAAGGATTAGCACAGCCTTATACATTGAGTCCATACGGCTTAACGCAGCCTTACACACTGAGCCATCACTGAGAGGGAGGGGGTCGATTATAGAAAATTAGCGTATGACTGTTGGGGGGGGGGTGGGCAGGGTGTCTCGACAGAATGTACGTACATGTCATTTAAAACTAACAGACATCTTTCTGAAACCCAAGCTCAGATTCCAGCGGACTTTCATACCATTGACTTAATTAGGGGAAATCCTCTCTGACACAATGTTTATATTTCACTAATCATACTAAACCACACATGAACTTTAATGGAAAGGTTGCATTTATTATCACATGCGCATTTCATGTCATGATTTTCAAACACCCCCTCACATGAACTATTTTAATTCCAGTTTTTAAAGCTCACCACACACAATATATCAATCACAGATTTCCAAGGTCCCCACATACAACATATCTGACACAGTTTTCAAAGCTCACCACCACATCATATCTATCATAGTTCAGATAAAATCAAGCATGAATGTGTCTACTCTAAACAATATCAGATTTAGTTTTAAAAAATAACACCTAAATCAAGCGCACAATTCTATCGTTTCCAAACACTAGGACGATATAAGATTGCCGCACAAAACCTTGAACGGCATAAACTTGTCTGGTTATAAACTTGGATCATATAAACTTGTCTGATAAAAATTTGTCTGATATAAACTTGTCTGTTAAAACATCTGGTATCAACTTGTTTGCTACAAACTTGTTTGATATAAATTTGTCTGATATAAGCTTTTCTAATTTAAAATTATCTGATACGAAATTGACTGATATAAACTTGTCCAATATAAACGAATCTGATATAAACGAATCTGATATACACGTGTATAATATATACACGTGTCTGATATAAACTTGTCTGGTACAAACATGTCTGATATAAACTTGTCTGGTATAAACTTGTCTGATATAAACTTGTCTGATATAACTTTGTCTGATATAAACTTGTCTGATATAAATTTGTCTGATATAACCTTGTCTGATATAACCTTGTCTGATATAACCTTGTCTGATATAACCTTGTCTTATATAACCTTGTCTGATATAACCTTGCTTGATATAACCTTGTCTGATATAACCTTGTCTGATATAACCTTGTCTGATATAACTTTGTCTGATATAACCTTATAGATATAACCTTGTCTGATATAACCTTGTCTGATATAAGCTTGTCTGATATAACCTTGTCTGATATAACCTTGTCTGATATAAACTTGTCTGATATAAACTTGTCTGATATAACCTTGTCTGATATAACCTTGTCTGATATAACCTTGTCTGATATAACCTTGTCTGATATAACCTTGTCTTATATAACCTTGTCTAATATAAATTTGTCAGATATAACCATGTCTGATATAACCTTGTCTGATATAACCTTGTCTGATATAAACTTGTCTGATATAACCTTGTCTGATATAACCTTGTCTGATATAAACTTGTCTGATATAAACTTGTCTGATATAACCTTGTCTGATATAACCTTGTCTGATATAAACTTTTCTGGTATAACCTTGTCTGATATAACCTTGTCTGATATAAGCTTGTCTGATATAACCGTGTCTGATATAACCTTGTCTGATTTAACCTTGTCTGATATAAACTTTTCTGATATAAACTTGTCTGATATAACCTTGTCTAATATAACCTTGTCTGATATAACCTTGTCTGATATAACCTTGTCTGATATAACCTTGTCTGATATAACCTTGTTTGATATAACCTTGTCCTATATAACCTTGTCTGATATAACCTTGTCTGATTTAACCTTGTCTGATATAAACTTGTCTGATATAACCTTGTCTGATATAACCTTGTCTGGTATAACCTTGTCTGATATAACCTTGTCTGGTATAACCTTTTCTGATATAAACTTGTCTGATATAAACTTGTCTGATATAACCTTGTCTGGTATAAACTTGTCTGGTATAACCTTGTCTGATATAAACTTGTCTGATATAACCTTGTCTGATATAAACTTGTTTGATATAACCTTGTCTGATATAAACTTGTCTGATATAACCTTGTCTGATATAAACTTGTCTGGTATAACCTTGTCTGATATAACCTTGTCTGATATAACCTTGTCTGATATAAACCTGTCTGATATAACCTTGTCTGATAAAACCTTGTCTGATATAACCTTGTCTGATATAACCTTGTCTGATATAAACTTGTCTGATATAACCTTGTCTGATATATACTTGTCTGACATAACTTTGTCTGATATAACCTTGTCTGAAATAAACTTATCTTGTATAAACTTGTCTGATATAAACTTGTGTGATATAAACTTGTCTGATATAAACTTGTCTGATATAACCTTGTCTGATATAAACTTGTCTGATATAAACTTGTCTGATATAAACTTGTCTGATATAACCTTGGCTGATATAAACCTGTCTGATATAACCTTGTCTGATATAACCTTCTCTGATATAACCTTGTCTGATATAACCTTGTCTGATATAACCTTGTCTGATATAACCTTGTCTGATATAACCTTGTCTGATATAAACTTGTCTGGTATAAACTTGTCTGATATAAACTTGTCTGGTATAAAATTGTCTGATATAAACTTGTCTGATATAAACTTGTCTGATATAAACTTGTCTGATATAACCTTGTCTGTTATAACCTTGTCTGATATAAACTTGTCTGGTATAAACTTGTCTGATATAAAATTGTCTGATATAAACTTGTCTGATATAACCTTGTCTGATATAACCTTGTTTGATATAAACTTGTCTGGTATAAACTTGTCTCATATAAACTTTTCTGATATAACCTTGTCTGATATAACCATGTCTGATATAACCTTGTCTGATATAACCTTGTCTGATATAAACTTGTCTGGTATAAACTTGTCTAAAATAAACTTGTCTGATATAAACTTGTCTGATATAACCTTGTCTGATATAACCTTGTCTGATATAAACTTGTCTGATATAAACTTTTCTGATATAAACTTGTCTGATATAACCTTGTCTGATATAACCTTGTCTGGTATAAACTTGTCTGGTATAAACTTGTCTGATATAAACTTGTCTGATATAAACTTGTCTGATATAAACTTGTCTGATATAAACTTGTCTGATATAAACTTGTCTGGTATAAACTTGTCTGATATAAACTTGTCTGATATAAACTTGTCTGATATAACCTTGTCTGATATAACCTTGTCTGATATAAACTTGTCTGGTATAAACTTGTCTGATATAAACTTGTCTGATATAAACTTGTCTGGTATAAACTTGTCTGATATAAACTTGTCTGATATCAACTTGTCTGGTATAAACTTGTCTTATATAAACTTGTCTCATATAAACTTGTCTGATATAAACTTGTCTGATATAACCTTGTCTGGTATAAACTTGTCTGATATAAACTTTGTCTAATATAACCTTGTCTGATATAAACTTGTCTGGTATAAACTTGTCTGATATAAACTTGTCTTATTTCACAGTCTTTGATCTTTTATTATATGGCTTGTGTTATTTGGTATGAAATGTCAAATTTTTTACTGTTTTAGTAGTGGAAAATGTTGATGCTATTTATCCTCAAAAATTCATTGTGTGTGTGTGTTAGTTGGTGTTTTTCTGAGTTTGTGTTTGTTTTGTGTGCGTGTGTGTGTTTGTGAGTGGTTGGTTGTGAGCGTGTGTGTGTTTGTGAGTGGTTGGTTGTGTGCTTGTGTGTGTTAGTGAGTGGTTGGTTGTGTGGGTTTGTGTGTTTTGCGTGTGCGTCTGTTTGTGTGTGTTTTGTATGAGTGTGTGTTTGAGTGTTGTTTTTTTTGTTCATTGTGTTTGCGTGATTTTGTTTAGTGTGTGTATTTGTGTGCCTTTGTGTGTGTGTTTGTGTATGTTTCTAGGTATTAGTGGTTTGTGTGTGTGTGTTTGGTGTGTGTTTGGTGTGTGTATGGTGTTATGTATGGTGTGTGTATAATGTGGTTATGGTGTGTGTATGTGCCTTCGTGTGTTAAGTCCCCAGTCATTAAACAAAAAAGACTACCACCTAAAGGTATTACCCTCTTCAGTAGATAGCCCTCGTTTAATCACGAGTTACGTTGGAATTGAAGGAAAGATGAAGACAGAAAGAAATAAACAAAGAACAAAGGACAGAATATAAAAAAAATGAATGAAATGCAATAAAAACGATAGAGAGAAAGCTTAGAGGCTCATAGTATAATTTTTTTAAAAATCACTAAAATTTGTGTCTATTTGTCTGTTAACAGCACTACCCTGAGCAAGTTAAAATTTAATTTCCAGAGCGTAGCAACAAGCCAAAATTCACTTCGATCAAAGTTTCAAATCCAGAGAAATGAAGAAATTATTTAAGCTCTAAACCAAAACAAACATCGCATCAGAGATTTAAAGTAAATTTTAAACTGCAAACAAAAATATGAAAACGACCATCAATCAACACGAAACCATCGCTTTGTCAGAGACAATAAGGAAAGATGGAAAGCTCATTAAAGTCAAGACAGTCTTGAGATAATTCCAACAGAAAAACGACAAAGGAAGGCGCCACAACATTTCGAAAGACAATGAGCATCACATGCCGAATCTTAAAACAGAAGTAGCAACTGGAAATGCCAATAAATCGCTAGCCCGATACACTGCAAATGCCAGTTGGCAGCGCTTAATCAAAAAGATTTATAAAGCCATCAGGTCTGACAGGAATCTGAACACTTCGATGGGAACCGCGTTGCTGTACACATATTATGGAGTCCAGCGACTGAAACTGCAAATTCTTTCAATCAAGAAAATTCAAGGCTGAGCGCCCGTGGGATCATAAAATATTCAGCATCTACTGTCGCAAAGGAAAAGTCAAGCTGCTTAAGTCAAAGGTTGAAAACTGAGTCAGGATTGCATGTCCTGAATTCCTCCGCAACCTGCTGTCCAAGAGAACTGCTCTGAGCCGTATACATTACCGCGAGGCCAACAAGTCATCACGGTACAAGGCTAGACAACTGAAAGGTGCCACCTCTCAGCCAGCAAGACTAAAGACACCACAATACACTTAACTGCACGTACTGAATAGCACTAAAGTAGAGACAGACCGAATGGGATTTTATGATTTTAGCTGAAACCGAAACAAAAGCGGAAGTTAAAAATGATTTGATTCACAAATCGAGACCGAAACCGAAAAAAAAAGCTTAACGAGACTCTCTGCGGACACGAAAGATTTAGATATTTCGAAACTTGTTTCTGCAAAATTCTATGCATCGATCGAAAGTTTAACCTATTTTTTATTGGTATGACCCACTAACCTACTCTCTTAAGAAAAACAACAGACTATTGACAAAGTGCCCATTATGTCTAACCAAAATTTACCCGATTTTCCCGCGAAACCAACTAGCGTAACTATAGTTGGCCATGCAAAGTGGAATGTTAGGGAAATTCCGTCACTAAAACAGCCCGAACGGCCTTCCACTCGATTTACTTTGTGAGTGATGCGCCAGCAATGAAGGAACACGTGGCCGGCTGGTGGTGCTGCTCTCACGGCACCTGCAGTCGGACTCTCTATGGGCTGGTATGGTTATATTTTAACGTCCCCCACAGCACCCTTTCCCATCTCGGGGTGGTGGCATGGCCCACTCAAATGTCAAGACATAAGGCTTGAAGGAACTCTTGTTCCGCAATCCTCTACATTTTCGTTGAAGCACGCATCGTTATTGTCAACATTTAGATTTTTCGTTTATCCGTAATTATCTTGTTTTTGGCTCATTTCATATTTGACCCAGATTAAACAAAACTTGGACAAATGTTGAGCTACGTTTAGTACGATAATACAATAGACCTACTTCATAATTATTATACTAAACTGTGATACATGCACACGTGTGTGCATTCTAATGATAAGCCTTGAAGGAAATCTTGTTCCGCAATCCCACACATTTTCGTTGAAGCGCGCATTGTTATTGTCAACTTTAAATTTTTCGTTTATCCGCAATTATCTTGTTTTGGCTCTTTTATATTTGACCCGGATTAAACAAAACTTGGACGTTTAGTACGAAAATACTGTAGGCCTACTTCATAATTATTATACAAAACTAAGATACATGCACACGTGTGTGCAGTCTAATGATATGAATAAAAAGCTATTTTATGCCCAATAATACAAATTTGAAATAAACTATTATAATTATAAAATGTTACTTAAGATTTCATTATCCTCTCTTTTTACATTGTACCCATACACGTTGGAATTTAAAAAAAAAAATTAGTCAATGACAATATTTATCAATATGTAGATAATGATGAATATCAATAAATTAATGAATTGAATAAACCTAAGATTCCTTAAATTTTTTTTTTTTTAAATTGAAACTAAAATAATAATGGAATTGTTACCTTTCCCTGGGATATTGTTCACAGTGCTATCAACTTTTGCCTATGACAACAGTTATGAACATGATAATGATAAATCAAATTGAATGTCACAAATGAACGAATTGAATAAGACCTAGGATTCCCCAATTTTATTTTCGAAAAAAAATTGAAGGAAAATTAATAATATAAATATTAACATTCCCTTAGTGTCACCCCCCCCCCCCCAACAAAAAAAAAAAATGAATAAAATTTTACCTTTACCTAAGCCTAATACAAAATTTATTTTTGGTTTTGGCACCGAAACCGAAATTAGGTCGGCCTCGTCGCGAAACCACAGACATTCGTCAGAAAAATCCAGCAGACGAACAATATTAACCACACATTGTTGATCAGACAGATCTGTATATCAAACCAGTGGCGTAGCTAGGGTTGCTGTAATCTGGTGCGGTAAATTCATGGTGTCATCCACCCCCCCCCCTGACTTCCACTATGGCTTCCTCCTTGTTAAATAAGTTCTAAGTTTAGCAATGACAATTTACCACACACAAAATTTGAAGTTTAGGACGCAAACGTATTTAAGAACTGTAACAGCGTTATGTTATCGTTATTTTTTCATTAAATTTACTTTGTCAAAAATGTTCCTTTCCCGGTATTTAAAACTGCAAAACCTGTCAATAACATGAGAAAATCAATATCCTTCACCGTATCTATTTTAATAGATTTTACAGCCCGATCAAAAAGTCTTGACTGTGCCATGGTGGATCGTAAAAAGTTCTTGATAAGCCTTTATTTTGAAAAGCTCTGATAACATGAAACCACATACACATAGATCGTAAGAAACAAAGTCTTAGCGAGAGTACTGGAAGAGATTCTAGGAAGTCCCATTCAGCTATGAAATTAAAGACATCAAATACGACTGGTCAATGATTTTGTTAAATTCAGCATCATCTGCCTTTAGGTGTCTCGTATGCCTTAATATTTTAATTCAACATGGGAAGAATTTATTCTTCGAACGGACATCAATTAATCTTCTTCACTAGCTGATAGTAGACTCGTGAGTTGAACAGCCCAAAACATATCTGCTACTTTCTTGTTCGTAGATGATCTGATCTCGGGCTCACAATGAAATCTATCAATAAACTCCAGCATCTACATAATGTTTTCCTCAGGCAGAGAGAGAGAGAGAGAGAGAGAGAGAGAGAGAGAGAGAGAGCCCAGCATCTATTAACTGTTCACCTGCAATTCTCTTCTTGAACCTTTATCTTCTTTCTACAGAACTTCCATATTATATCTTATTTTAAAAGTGCATTTTCAATCGCATGTTCCAACAATTTACATGGCTTCTCGAGGATAAACAATCTTGAGGCGTCTAGTTGGGAACCACTTTGTCAAGAGTGAAGCCTTTGTCCTTCAGATAATGCTGTATAAGATTCACCTCCTTAAGTACATGAGCCTCAATGGAAATGTAGCAGATAAACGTGAAATCACAGACAGCATGTAGAAGATATTGTGCTTAATGACAATCGTGCTCAATTGTTAACGGGCCCTGCTAGTGGCGAATCGGCAAAAAATATTTATTTTGAAGATTTTTAATTTTTAATATATTTTGATTCAAAACCCATTTTTTAAAATTTAAATAAAATATATTAGAAAATTGTGTAAAATATTATTACGTTAACTCTATAAATGGTTAAAGTGTAATTTTTGAAAGTGCATAATTTTTAACGGTTCGATTCATGTATTGAGAATCACGCACGACCACATCGTAATTGATATCAAAGGATATCTTTTACTTCTCAGAATTTAGATAAAAATTAACTCATTTTTGATAGAAAGTCTTTGATAGAAAATCTTTGATATAACGTATTTAGTAGAACATCTTTGATAGAACGTCTTTTAAAAAAAAAGATTTTGTCATAATTTTTTTTCTAATTCATCGTATTAAAATTGCTATCTTTAAATTACCGACAAAATAAGAGTTATTGGCCTTTTTAAACATCGATTGCTACTTAATCACGGTTATGGGAACTTAACTCCTTAGCTAAGGCATAAACAACTAAAAATCAGATCTAAGCTCACCCAGCCACCCGTTAACTCAGCGAACCAGACGCAGTCAAAGAAAATTATTTGAATGACAGTTTCAAATCACCACCGTTGTCCAATCGTTCACCAGTTGAACACACCATGAGAAATCTTTAATGTCGGGCGTGGAAAAATAAAAAAAAAACCTCTCCATCCATTCATCCACAATCCATGATAGTATAGAGCAGATCTTTAAATTGACTGTAGCATATTTTTATGGAACCTTAAGATCTGAAAATTTGAGTACTGTAAGTGAAAATGGGCCAGTTTGGATTACAATTTTATGTTAATAATGTGAATGATAGAGAAAAGTATTGAATAAATGAAAATACAAGATTATTCACAATCAAGACATTACAATAACAAACATTTTATCCAAGTTAACCAGATTATATCTCCAAGTTAGAATTAAAGTTGACCCTGTAAAAATGATGAAATAAGCAGAGGTCGATAAACTTTGCGTCAACTGCACATATGTGTCCAACATTTTTTGGAATTAAATATTTAATAAATTGTTTTATAATTGTCAAACTGCTTGTGCAAAAATGCAACAAGTGGGAGAGAGAACAATCAGGCTAGAAAACAAGGAAATGAGTGAAACATAGTGTGGGAAAACCTGAAAAAGAGATCGCAACAAAATAACGAGCATTTGGGCAAGACGCCTTCATCAGTGAATAAACAACATGAAAACAATTTTTTTTTTTTTAAAATAACGCTTAGCTCAAATGTAGTATCAGAGAGGGCAGCAGGAACGTGCACAACACTCAAGACTGCTTCACGACTAAATCACACGTCACAATACTGTCTAGAAAATAAGTCACGAATCAGCATAAAAAATACGTCATTGAATCAAGCACGGGAAAAGCGTTCAATAACTAATGAAAATAATATTCAGTCGCAACACTTATCAATGAACTCCCATGTTTGACAGATTTTTTTATGTCAATGTTACAGAAACATCATCCAAATTTGTTACTGGGTTTAATAAGTGGTGGAAACTGAGCCCAAAATTACGAAATCATGAAGCATCAGAAGAGCACCTATTTTGACTTGAAAAGTGGAAAACATTTGCCGCAAAACAATTGATGTCGAAAGTATTGCTGTGGTGGACTGGGAGAACACAGAGGAGTGGGATATTCTTAATCAGTTCCTTGATATCACACTGTTTCTTGCAAAGAAAAATCTGGCAATTCTTAACCCAAACGAAGATGAATCTTCACTGAATAATGGAAACTTTCTTGATATGGTTGAGATGCTATCTAAATATGACCCAGTGCTAATTGAGCACCAACTAATACTGATGAGGATTAAATCTACAGAAAAAGTATCCGCAGTTTCACCAGAAACACAAAATGAATTTATAAATGTCCTTGCAAATCATGTGAAGGAAATTCTTATCATGGACAACAAGAATGTGAGGTATTTTGGAATAATATTCGACAGTAGACCTGTTATATCACACAGTGACCAGATATCTGAACTGATCAGATATGTGAACATCTACAGTGAAAAGTTTAAGTGCATGAAGTGTTTCTTGTATTTTCCCGTTAAAGGTAACTAAAAAAAGCTGATAACCTCAGTTCTGAGATTCTTACGAATCTAAAACGTGATGAATTAGACATAATGATGTTCACAACTTAAGGTTACGAAAAGGCTGCCACTATGTCTGAATGCAATGGAGGTGTTCAGATCATTCTGAAAACACATAAAAAGAATGCGATTTTTAATGGATGTGGGGGCAATTCACTTAACTTGTGTGGTCAACACTGTTTCGCAGCACACGCTTAATTTTTCGGTACTCTTGAAATAATATTTTAATTCTTTGCTGCATCGTTGGAAGCAACCATTCACACTTGTTTTAAGCCATCACTAACTCTTGTTATAAGCCAGCACACACACTTGTTTTAAGCCACCACTCACTCTTTTTTAAGCCACCACTCACACTTGTTTTAAGCCACAACTCACACTTGTTTTAAGCCACCACTCAGAATTGTTTTAAGCCACCATTTAAACTCGTTTAAGCCACCACTCACAATTGTTTTAAGCCACCACTCACATTTGTTTTAAGCCACCACTCACAATCGTTTTAAGCCACTACTCACATGTTTTAGGCCACCACTCACAATTGTTTTCAAACACCACTCAAAATTGTTTTTAACCACCACTCAAACTTGTTTTAAGCAAGCACTAACTAATGTTTTAAGCTACCACTCACTCTTGTTTTAAGCCACCACTCACAATCGTTTTAAGCCACCACTAACACTTGTTTTAAGCCACCACTCACACTTGTTTTAAGCCACCATTCACACTTGTATTAAGCCACAACTAACTCTTGTTTTAAGCCACCAATCGAACTCGTTTTAAGCCACATCTTACACTTGTTTTAATCCACCATTCACTCTTGTTTTAAGCCACCACTCACAATTATTTTAAGCCGCTACTCACACTTGTTTTAAGCAACCACTGACGATCGTTTTAAGCCACCACTCACACGTGCTTTAAACAACCACTCACAATTGTTTTAAGCAACCACTCACACTTGTTTTAAGCCTCCAGTAACTCTTGTTTTAAGCCTCCCCTCACTCTTGTTTTAAGCCACCACTCACGCTTGTTTTAAGCCACCACTCACAGTTGTTTTAAGTCACCACTCACACTTATTTTAAGCCACCACTCACAATCGTTTTAAGCCACCACTCACAATTGTTTTAAAACACAATTCACACTTGTTTCAAGCCACCACTCACACTTGTTTTAAGCCACAACTCACACTTGTTTTAAGCCACCCCTCACATTTGTTTTAAGCCACCACTCACACTTGTTTTAAGGCACCACTCACACATTTTTGAAGCCACCACTCTAAATTGTTTTAAGCCACCACTAACAATTGTTTTAAGCCACCATTCACACTTATTTTAAGCCACAATTCACACTTGTTTTAAACAACCACTCAATCTTTTTAAGCCACCACTCACTCTTATTTTAAGCCACTACTGACAATCGTTTTAATCCACCAATCACACTTGTTTTAAGCAACAATTCACACTTGTTTCAAGCCACTACTCACA
This sequence comes from Lymnaea stagnalis, assembly GCA_964033795.1. NCBI lineage: Eukaryota > Metazoa > Mollusca > Gastropoda > Lymnaeidae > Lymnaea > Lymnaea stagnalis. Next base: position 1,405,331 of record CAXITT010000033.1, read on the forward strand.
CTTGTTTTAAGACACCACTCAGAATTGTTTTAAGCCACCATTTACACTCGTTTTAAGCCATCACTTACAATTGTTTTAAGCCACCACTCACAATTGTTTTAAGCAACCGCTCACAATTGTTTAAGCCACCACTCATAATCATTTTAAGCCACTACTCACATGTTTTAAGCCAACACTCACAATTTTTTTCAGCCAACACTCACAATTGTTTTAAGCCACCACTCACACTTGTTTTAAGCCACCAATCACTAATGTTTTAATTTACAACTCACTCTTGTTTTAAGCCACCATTCACAATCGTTTTAAGCCACCACTCACACTTGTTTTAAGCCATCATCCACAATCGTTTTAAGCCACAATTTCCCCCTGTTTTAAGCCAACATTCAAACTCGTTTTAACCCACTACTCACAATTATTTTAATCTACAACTCACACTTCTTTTAAGCCACAATCCACACTTGTTTTAAGCCACCACTCACACCTAATTTAAGCCACCACTCACAATCGTTTTAAGCAACCACTCACACTTTTTTTAAGCCACCACTCACATCTGTTTTAAGCCACCATCCACACTTGTTTTAAGCAACCACTAACTCTTGTTTTGTTTTAAGCCTCCAATCAAACTCGTTTTAAGCCACTACTCACACTTGTTTTAATCCACCATTTACTCTTGTTTTAAGCCACCACTCAAAATCGTTTTAAGTCACCACTACCACTTGTTTTAAGCCACCACTCATACTTTTTTTAAGCCATCATCCCCACTCGTTTTAAGCCACCACTAACTCTTGATTTAAGCCACCATTCAATCTCATTTTAAGCCACTACTCTCAATTATTTTAAGCAACAACTCACACCTCTTTTAAGCCACAATCCACACTTGTTTTAAGCGACTACTAACTCTTGTTTTAAGCCACAATTCAAACTCGTTTTAAGCCACTAATCACTCTTGCTTGAAGCCAACACTCACAATTGTTTTAAGCCACCACTCACAAATGTTTTAAGCCACCACTCACAATTGTTTTAAGCCACCACTCACAATTCTTTTAAGCCACCATTCACACTTGTTTTAAGCCATCACTCACACTTGTTTTAGCCACTACTCCCAATTGTTTGAAGCCACCACTCACATTTGTATTAAGTCAACACTCATAATCGTTTTAAGCCAACACTCACACCTATTTTAAGCCACCACTTACAATTTTTTTAAACCTTCCCTCACACTTGTTTTAAGCAACCACTCACACTTGTTTTCAGCCACCACTCACACTTGTTTTAAGCCACCAGGAAATCTTGTTATAAGTCACAACACACACTTGTTTTAAGCCACCACTCACACTTGTTTTAAGCCACCATTCACACTTGTTTTAAACAACGACTCACACTTTTTTAAGCCACCACTAATTCTTGTTTTAAGCCACCACTCATACTTGTTTTAAGCCACCACTCATATTGTTTTAAGCCACCATTCACTCTTGTTTTAAGAAACCTTTCACACATTTTTTAATCTAACATTCAAAATTGTTTTAATCCACAACTCACACTTGTTTTAAGCCACCATTCACACTTGTTTTAAACAACGACTCACACTTTTTTAAGCCACCACTAATTCTTGTTTTAAGCCACCACTCATACTTGTTTTAAGCCACCACTCATATTGTTTTAAGCCACCATTCACTCTTGTTTTAAGAAACCTTTCACACATTTTTTAATCTAACATTCAAAATTGTTTTAATCCACAACTCACACTTGTTTTAAGCCAACCACTAACAATCGTTTGAAGCCACCACTCACACTTGTTTTTAAGCCACCACTCACACTTGTTTTTAAGCCACCACTCACACTTGTTTTAAGCCACCACTCACAATTGTTTTAAGCCACAACTCACAATTGTTTTAAGCCATCACTCATACTTAATTTAAGCCATCATCCACACTTGTTTAAAGCCTAACTAACTCTTGTTTTAAGCAACCATTCAAACTCGTTTTAAGCCACTTCTCACCTTAAGATACCATTCACTCTTGTTTTAAGCCAACAGTAACAATTTTTTAAGCCACCATTCTCACTTGTTTTAAGCCGCCACTCACAATTGTTTTAAACCTCCCCCCACACTTGTTTTAAGCCACCACTCACAATTGTTTTTAGCCTCCAGTATCTCTTGTTATAAGCCAGCACACAAACTCGTTTTAAGCCACCACTCACACTTGTTTTTAGCCACCACTCACACTTGTTTTAAGCAACCACTCACATTTGTTTTAAGCCACCACTCACATTTGTTTTAAGCTGCCAGTAACTCTTGTTATAAGCCAGCACACACACTTGTTTTAAGCCACAACTCACAGTTATTTTAAGCCACCACTCACACTTATTTTAAGCCACCACTCACAATCGTTGAAAGCCATCATCCACACTCGTTTAAAGCCACCATTTCCCTCTGTTTTAAGCCACCATTCGAACTCGTTTAAGCCACTACTCACAATATTTTTAAGCCACAACTCAAACTTCTTTTAAGCCACAATCCACATTTGTTTTAAGCCACCACTCACACTTGTTTTAAGCCACCATTAAAACTCGTTTTAAGCCACCACTCACACTTGTTTTAAGCCACAACTCACACTTGTTTTAAGCCACCACTCACATTTGTTTTTAGTCACCACTCACAATTGTTTTAAGCCATCACTTACAATTGTTTTAAGCCACCACTCACAATCGTTTTAGCCACCAATCACATTCGTTTTAAGCCACCTGTAACTCTTGTGATAAGCCAGCACACACACTTGTTTTAAGCCACAACTCACACTTGTTTTAAGCCAACCTTCACACTTGTTTTAAACAACCACTGACACTTTTTTAAGCCACCACTCACACTTGTTTTAAGCCTCCAGTAACTCTTGTTATAAGACAGCACACACACTTGTTTTAAGCCTCCAGTAACTCTTGTTATAAGACAGCACACACACTTGTTTTAAGCCTCCAGTAACTCTTGTTATAAGACAGCACACACACTTGTTTTAAGCCACCACTCACAGTTTAAGCTGTGCAGTTTTAACAATGAATAAGTTGATCTTCTCTCACTTCAAAAATTATGCAATTTAATACGAAAACAATATTTAAAAATCGAACAATTAATATTTATCAATCATGCCCCCCAACCCCCCCCCCCCACTGGCCGGAAAATAGTTTAAAGATAATTTAAAATAAATATTTAACTATTAATTATACCGTTTTATGGGGTTTCTTTTACATTTCAGAGTAAACAAATACGGTGAAAGATGTATGTGTATGGAAGGGAGGTGGGTAAATTTTTATATAAGGATCTTTACTCCCGATTATGTCACAGACTGAGTTTTGGTATGGATTTAAGTATGAAAAATTAGAAATTTTTTTTTTTTCTGGCATCCGTAGGTCGAAATGTGTTGATGGTTTAGATTTCGCATTACGATATTCACAAGGCCTGGGATTATTCTTCTAGGATTATAAGCTGGTTCCCATCAGCTAATCGGCACTCGCCACGCCGCTGGATAACCCAAGGGAACATCATGTGGGTGATACAGCATGGCCCAGTGGCATCGCACGAGTTGTCAGATTATTTCATTGTACCAATGTTATGCGCCTACGGGACTCCATCTCCGGATTTTGAATTCAGAGTTTCCTCCTCTTTGATGAGTTGCCGTCCAAGGTTAACGAGTCTCATCCACTCGGGGTACTGGTGATGCCTTAGCGTGTCTTGGCTTGGTACACTCTAGACCATCAGCTTAAGATTTGAGATTTGCTCATTTTAGACGACTCAGCCACCTAGCAACCGATTACAGATTGCGCCATTTTGCATTACTCTCAACCTGTTCTTGCAAAGTCTAAAAATCTAAAAATTCAATTTTTACAGATCTACATAAATCTTGTTTTGATGTACTATATCCTCAAACAAAATATACGCCAATGGTGTATGAGAATTAGATTCTTCTAAACTAGCGAGAACCGGGCATGTGTTGAAAAGCCACTCAAAGAAAAATTCGTTTGTGTTTTATTTACGTTTTTGAAGTAATTTTTAAGCAGAACATATTTTTCGTTTGCTCTGTCCGGTGTGTACACACACAAATGAGAAGGTTTTCCGACGCGTGAGCAGGCCACATACAGCTGTCCACGTGAGCAGGCCGCATACAGCTGTCCACGTGAGAAGGCCACATACAGCTGTCCACGTGAGAAGGTCACATACAGCAGTCCACGTGAGCAGGCCACATACAGCTGTCCACGTGAGAAGGCCACATACAGCTGTCCACGTGAGAAGCACGAGTTTTCACAATTTAGACCACACACTTGTAGTGATTCATCCACCCATGAAATAGCTCGGATTAAAATTATTTCTAGAAAGACACCGGCTCTAAACGCCAAATTGTTAAATTGGTTGTACTTATTTAGAAACCCACTTATTATGTCACGCAAAAACTGAAATGTCGCTTGGATTTGATTCAATTCCATCCACCAATGCAACAGGTCTGTTTGAAATTATATTTCTATAGCTCATATAAGAAACAAAAAGTAGGGCCCCAGGCACTTAAAGGAATATTAAAAATGGATGACCTAATTCAGAATAGGATGAATGGTGTAGGAACGCTTTCGGGAATTTAGCTCATAAACATTATCTAAAAATACATTTGTTTTCCATTCGTGAACACAACATATATAAAAAGAGACACATAACTTTTTATTTCCAGAAAATAAATTTTATGAGTGGGTACAAATATGGCTTTAAAGAATTTTATTAAATATTATGAAAAGTATATATAAATTTTTTTTTTGGTTGCTTTTTAAAAACAAATATTTAATAATTTTTTAAATATAAAAAAAATACAGTTTAATAACATGGAACATGTTTATAAACTGAGATTAGGTCTTAGAAAACGCAAGACTATTAGCGTGAAAATTTTGTAAGAGATTATATAAGAATTCTATTTTTAACGATTTTCTGATGATGTAGTTAAGAAACGAGGTAAAGGGTAAGTAAAGTTTTAATGATGATACCAATATGTAAAATAGTACGTTTTTGATACATATATTTAAAACGGTGAACTTTTTTTTTTAAGTTGAAGACTTTATTTCTTTTTAATGTTTTTTTTTTTAGTTCATTAGTAGACAAAATGTAATGTTGCTCACAACTAAATAGAAGGTAAAATGCTGAAGACTCAACGATGTGAGAAACGTAAAGATCTATAGATAGATTGCTCTTTAAAAATAACGAAGGTCTAATTAAATATTTCCTAAATACAGATTTCAAGTGCGTTGATGTGTATCATTATCTTTTCTTTCGATGATACAATACATCAAAACTCGATTCGGTTATATACGTAAAATGGATTTTTAGAATTTGAGACTTTACATCCTTCCATTACATCCCAGTTACACTGGGTAATTTATTATAGTCAATAAATAACTTTAAACTAAATCACATCTTTAAACAAAGTCAAAGCCATGCACAATTTTCACTTTTTGTTTTATTCATTTCATTTTTTTGTCAATAACAAATTGGAAACACTTCCTGTTGCAGCACATTTCGTGTCTCAGCACATTTCGTGTCTCAGCACATTTCGTGTCTCAGCACATTTCCTTTTTCATATTCCGTGTGCAATAAATACACATTAAAATGACATACTGCATCCAGAAAAAATACTCCTAATCAAGGGATACTTGCCCATTCCACACATGGTTCCATTGTAATCGTCCATTTGCACGTTTCGTACCCAAACACCCAAGTCATTTTCCTTCGCATATTTTCCCTTCAATTGGAAAATCAAAAGATAGTTTTATGTGTGTGAATTTAAGGCAATCAATCTTTGATATATATAATAAACAAATTTTATTCAACAAAATTAATTCTATAATAATGTGTCCAAATGTTATAATATCACAAATCAATTATTATTTTCTCAAAGTGTATCAAATAAAGCCAAATTTTCATAGCAGGAGTTTGCAATCTACGTCCCGAGTCCCAAATACGCAAAGGAATTTGCACAGATGCTACATTACAATGTTTATAATTATTGCCCTGTCACTAAAATAACATTTCTTTAATATTTAACATCAGTGAGAATTTTAGGTTACAAAGAATTTTATGTCTAAAATTATTCATTTAAAATCGATTGACAATAATTGTAAAATATGGAGCTTTTTGTTTAAAACTAGCGAGTACCCGGCCTGCGTTGCAATGTCATTCAAATGAAGAAAGTGTTTGTGTTTAAATTTTTGACTTTTTAAGTACTTTTTGTATAGACAATATTTTTTGTTTGTTCCGTAAGTTCTTATACGAATAAATAAGAAGGTTTTTCGATGCATGAGCAGACATTACAGCTGTATATGGGAGAAACATGGATTTTTCAAATTTAGTCCACTCAATTGCAGCGATTGATCCACTAGGGCAATAGATGAGTTTGAAATTATATTTATATTAAGCTTATGTAATTTAAAAAAAACAATCCAGGCCACAGGCCTGAAACGAAATATTGTAAAATGCGTCCCCGTACAAGCCTTCGCAAGCCGTACGGCTCTAGAGGGACTAGAACGGATTCAGAATCGAGCTCTAAGATTCGTATGCGGGGCATTACGTACTACACCAACGGCTGTCGTGGAAATTATGTCAGACATAGAAGCACTCCACATTAGGAGGGACAAAGCTATCCCTATGACCGTAGAGCATTACCATCGAATGAAAAGAATGGAACTCTGTTTCCAATTACAAGAACGATAGGTAAAGTGGACAAGGCTCAAAAGACCCTCCTTCTTGAATGCGGTCAATTCACTTGAGAACAACAAGCCTTTACCAGAAAACAAGGAGAAAATACGCCTGATTCAGGAGTGATCACCTCAGGATAGCTTCGAACCACCTGATGTACGTCTCAACCTGTCAAACACAGCGATTAACAAGTCGAGTCCCCAAAATGAGCAAAAAGGGGGACGCATTAGAGACGATTGAGTCTTATAAAGACGACGTAGTATCAGTCTTCACGGACGGCTCCTATCTCGCTAGCGAGAAGCGGGCAGGCTACGGCCCATTCAGGCAGTACCCGTCAGTGGTACCTTAAAGATAGGAGATTTCAGGCTCAAGAGGCACGAATAACATTGCAAAAGATGCAGAAATCGTAGCCATATTAATTGGCCTGAAACAAGTGTGCCGTCAGCTAGCCAAATGCAAAAATTTCCATTCATTGTAGTGTTCACCGATTCACAATGTGCTCTCGAAATTGTGAAGAGGTGCTCTGTGGACAGGAAAATTGCTCAGGCAATATTGGAGCTCTTACGAGACATATAGTCTCACGAAGGCAAAACCTTTCAATGGATCCCTGGACATGTGGAGATCCCCCCCACTAGACATATCTGACTTTTTGAGAAAAAAGGTTCTTCACTGCCTCAACCTAACCGACCAATAATGACCCAATAAGGGGTCAAGATATGGATTAAGGACCTCTTCCATGATGAATAGATTAAAGAATGGGAACAGGGTACCATTACCCGAAAACTTTAATGGAGCATGCCGAAAACAAACCGAAAGTGCGATCAATGGTGGAGACTTAAACAACAACACAGAGCCTCATCATGCCTATGTGTATGATCTGCAAGAGGAATTGGACAAAACGGTTTACGAATGGTAGGAACATACTTAAAGTAGCAACGAAATTAACCATAAATGGTAAAGATGTGAAATTGTATCGGGCTTCAGTTTATTTGGGCTTGAAATTGGATTAAAGGCGCCAACTTCAAAATCAAATATAAGACATGTGTGCCAAAACCTCACAAAATTAGGCCTGGTGAAAAAGCTAATGTGAACCGATTGGGTCTTTCTACCTCAGTAATGTAAGAAGGGCAATGGACTACAGCCTCTCAGTCCAAGGCTCTAGAGGGCTTGGACCGCACTCAAAACTGAGCTCTTAATTTTGTAATTGGGGCACAACACTCAGGTTTTGCATGTTGAAATCCTGGCAGACGTCGAACCACTCGAAAACAAACGGGAAGAGGTGGTCTCAACGACAGTGGAACGATACCGACGAATGGATAGAGAAGAACCCTGCTTCCATTTACAAGATCAATGGTAAAGAATTCCAGATTTAACAGACCACCCTTTTAGGACACGGTCCGCAGTCGTGATAGAGTATGGCATTACCCAAAAGCAGACAACTTGATCAAAGTCTTCACAGACGGCAAATGCTTTGCAAGAGAAAAGCCCAGCGGTACGGTGCTCTTATCCAGTATCCAAGAGAGATAGCCCCCCCCACCCGAGGAGCTATTTGGGCCTAGTGAGAAAAATGAAGCAAGCCTCGAAGCGGAAGTCGAAGCAATACTGGTTGCTCTCAAAAGTGTCCACCAACTTCTAGCTAAAAAGAAAAAAACAAACTTTCCGTTGTTGTCTTCCCCGACTTAAGCTCTGCTCTCGAGCAAGTGACAATGGGCTCCACGGAGACAACGATGATAAATGCCATTCTGCAGAGAGTAAATAGCATGAAAGCCAAATGCGGCAAAGTAACCTTACAGTTTATGGCTGCGCACGTTCAAGTGACGATACACGTTTGACGGACTTCTTAAAAGAATGCGCGGCGCAGCCGCTACCCGAAAAGCCAATGACTAGGCTGGGAGTCACTGCTTGGTTGCAAGACCACTTTCGGGACAAGCGGTTAAGCGATTGAACCGCAGGAGTAACTGGACGACAGCTGTACCGAAAAATGCCGCGACCGAGCAAGAGTGACCCCAGGTAGACACTAAACCGAGGCAATCAGAGCCTCATCACCCAGATGAGAACAGTTTACTGTGTGACGCGCAGCTACCTCCATAAATTTGACGACAAGAGGAAAAAAAAACTGCTGGTTCTTTGACAATGCAGAAGAGACAGTGTCACCTGGTGGTAGCCTGTACCAGTGGTGGGAAGGGGCAGAGTGTTGCAACTCAGAGGCCTGCTGTTATGTATGACACTTTTTCCCGTGCGTGAACTTTGCTTGACCCCTAGCACACGCTACGTTCATAGATGGGCGTGGTCTATTCGTTTGATGTGTCGTAATTACCACCGACTTCCAATTAAACAAGGTTAGTATGTCTACTAGTATATTATTGAACATTATCGATTGTATTAGAAAAGTAAGGACGTTTGTAAACGCGTCTTTAGACCCACATATATAAGAGGAAGGCACAGAGGGGACTGAGATTGATAGATATTTTTATTTTCAAGAGACGTGTATTATTCTTTGTGTATTTATATGTGTTTATTCGCATTGATCATTCATCATTATTCATTGTCATATTGTACTAACTGTGTTAATTGTGTACTGGTACAAAATCTACCATACTCTGTAAGTTGATGATTTGTAATGATCTTTCTTTGCTTTGTAATTACTTAAATAAATATTATTAATTGTATTTAGTACTGTATTGGATGTCGTATTTTTGTTATTGTATTTTCTATGTATCGTCCTTTGTTGAACGAGCCATACATTTAAAACAGAAGATTAATTTCTCACAAGAGAAGGCAGTGCATAACACCTGCCTTAAAGATATGATTAACAGCGATGCCCAACAGATGAGGCAAGCTGCCACAATAATAGCCAGGGCTAAAAGATGTGGAATCTCAGTCCATAAATGTATTAAACATTATTAGTATAGGAACGCAAATGGGACATGAAATTGATGCTCCTGGGCCTGAATGATTTAAATATAACTTTTCTAAAAAATTACCGAAATTTTAAAAGGAATTACGAAACCAACATTGGCAAAGATGAAACAATTAAGGAGACGCTTGCAATGCAACCTAAGACATTGGTGATCGCTGTGGTATAGCCTTGGTTATTCAAATTATATTGTATAACCCCCAAACCTTTTTTTGAATCTTCAAAAAACATAAAAAATACTATTAAATACAATTTCATAACAATTAAGGAAAATCGAAGAGACTTACAGAAACATTTGAAAGTTCAAAAATACATTTATAAATTCCATATATCTTAAACAAAATACAGCATCTCAAATCGTTGTCCATTTAATCTTGAAATAAATTTAACTGTGAGGACCACTCTATAATAAGACGTATTAATTATAAATAAGATAAGGGTCCTATACATTTTCTTCAGATAAAAAGTAAAGTTAATATTACAGAAGCTGTTCTGTTAAAATAAGATTTTTTTTTAAATGCTAGAGATAGAAGGCAATGAAATTAGATGTTCATGACCCCGATAGCGGTGCATAGCATGAGTTCAAAACTCTCCATTTTTTAAATAGAGATTTTCAAGTTCATTTGTACAAAGTTTGTTATAGATTTAGCCACTTATGAAGGTCACATAAGAAAATAATAAAGCTGTTGGTCTATAACCATGAACCGGATGTTGATAAAAACATCAGACCCCGTTGGCATTTCCTACTGGATAATTTAGTGTTATAACTGTGCATCCCACGTTGACCCATTAACCCATCTAGAAGCGTGTGTGGTATAAACAGACATATTTTTTAATGTATTTAGTAGATAATATTATACAAGAATGATACATGCATGAGCATTTGAAATTTTATTATGAAATAAAAATAACATTATATTAAAGACGTACAGCTAATTAAAATTATGATTTAAATATTTTAAAGAATATTGTTATAACGTTTAAATGGTGTTCCCTGTTTAGTTTCTGAAACATTATAAACTGAAACACTGCCGTGATATTAACAGATGTCAATAAACAAATCTAAACAGAAACTTATTGTGTGTGACATTAGTAGGTTAATAATGAATATACAGCTATAATAATGTTATTTAAAAAAAAGAGAAATTAATTATGGACTGAAAACACGGACTGAATGCCATGTGTAGCAAAGTGGGCCATTAAGACATTGTCACACTCATAAAATGTAGAGATTCTTTCAGTGATTCAGTTTCACGTTCGATTATTCCCTGATTTATTATTGTCATTACCAAAGAGACAGATCATCACATCTACCTTTTCATAAACACTTAATCTGTCATCATAGCCCAACCACAGTCCCTCTCTAAAGAAATAAGGTGCACTTAGGTATTCGTCTCTATGCACATATTGTTGATCGATTGTCAATAGACAGATCTGAAAAGTTGAGTTAAAAAAATATCAATATTTTTTTTTTCATAATCCTTGATCTACGTCTCATTAACTCCACATAAAAACTAGATGATATAAATCAATAATTTAATTTATTTTATTCAATATAGCAATTACAATTGTTACAATATTATTGAAATAAATGAAACCCAGATATGTAACTGTTTTTTTTTTAAATATTTCTGTCATATAAATGTTTTGAAGCACGGATAAAATTTTAGTGAAAATAAAAAGAGAGGGTCTATTAACAAACAGGGGAGACGAAGCAGTTGAAAAAATGAATATATATCTTACTCTTACCAACACGAATTTTACTGCCAAAAATTTTTGACTTGTTTGTATACATATTGAATCAACCTAATTTTTATTAATTGGCAAACATTTTCCCCTTAAATTAAATTAAAACAAACAATAAAAAAACAAAGAAAAATATGTGCCAACGCTATTTATAAACCTGAAAAAAACATTTTTAATAGGCTCAGCTACATGGTAAAATAATATATTAAAAAATTCAAATTTATGTTTAGTTAATTCGGATTTTTAAAAAAAAATTAATATTTTTTTTCTTATCTATTATTAAGGGATTTCCTTAAAATTTGAAATAAATTAATTTTTTGAAGGATTTAGCATCATATTTTTTGAATAAATTGTTTGGATTTTAATTATATTTAAATATAACGATTGAAAATGTATTAAAAGTAGTATCAAAATAACGTTCATATTTCTTTTCCGAAATCAAAAAATTTATGAAATGCTCATAAAATGATATTAAAGTTTCATATATTCAGTTTAAAAAGTTTTTTTTTTTTTTAATTATCAATTATAGTGATAATCTTAATATCAGAGCATATAATTAACAAGAATAAGAATTTCAATCCAATTTCTGCTTCACAATCTTATACTATAAATACCAATGTCAAAAAATTGTCTTTTCTTAAAGTAATTCGATTCAATCAAGGCATTCCGTTTTAAATATGTAAATAGAAAAGAGTAATTTTTCAGCATTCTTTACCACATGTTCATTTCTCATGTCTTGAATTCAAGTACAATGTTTTTTTTTATCAACATAACAAAATATAAAATTGTACACTCATTTAGATATAATATATTATGTGACAAAAAATATTTAAAAAAACAGGGGCACTTTTTTTTAGTAATTTACCAGAAATATTAAATGTGTTACAAAGATAAATATACTAACAAAAATAGGTTTCATTTATATAATTATAGGTAAAAACAAGTTAATAATAATTTGAAAATTTAAAATCTACTACCAATCAGCGAACAGTAGCTCTAACGCATAAATAATAGCTCTGCTCCGTGTATTCAATTTTATTTTATCTATGGCAAAGGGTTGTAGCTCTCAAACTGACTTATGAATAATGCCAGTGTTTGCTTTAAAATTTCGTAAATATGAGTGTGTGTGTTTGTGTATGTGTGTGTGTGTGTGTGTGTGTGTGTGTGTGTGTGTGTGTGTGTGATTTGGGGTGGGGGCAGGCTTGTGTGCAAAATGAGTATTTTTTTTTTCTGTGCCTATTTCCATATTAAAAAATAATTATTTTTTACTGTGATCAGGAACGTTTAAATTAAAACAGTTCACACTCAAACCACATAAAAACAATGTTTTATTTCGAAGTTGTCAGCAGCTAATTTAATACCAATATTTTGACGGATTCATCTTAATTTTCTATTGCTAACATTATTTATTAATTTAAAAAAAAAGAACTTATCCGATTACGTTAAATAATATTTAAAATTAAAATATAAAACAAAACTGCATGTCCCCCTCCATCCTTTCAACTAAGGGTTGCAGCTTTCACACAACAATAATGAAAGGTGTCTAATTTTATCCAATTTTTCTGGGGATTGACATACAGAGCCCTCTCTACAGAACCCTCCAACCTTCTAAGCCCCTATATCTGCCTTCTCTCCCCCCCCCCCCCAAGTTCAAAAATAAAATGCGGACACATTTTTATCTTGTACAGAAAGCTCTACACCCCCCCCCCCCCTTTTTAACATTACATGTTTCTCTTTTGCATATATATAATTCGGAATGTTGTTCTACACAACTTTGCAAATGTGTTCAAGGGTTCGCGGCACTAGATCATTTGGAAAACGCTGTTTTAGGATTAATAATTTTTTAAGCATTCAACATGGACGCATTCGTAAACGCTGCTCCTTCTATTCATGCACTTTTAAACTCTCTTTCTTGGTTGAAAGTCTCTCCACAAAATCTATATATAATGTCAGAATTCTAATATCTGGAGTGGACTCTGACACGTCAGATATTGTCTCAAAATACCGTGCATCATTATGGAAAGGAAATTACCGAAATTGAAACCTGCTCAGATCAAACTGAAAGTACAACTTTATAATACATACGTCCTATTTATAGTAATACATACAATTCAACAAGTCTGCATTGAATTATTACTAATATAGAAAACCACTCGAAAAGAATTGCGTAAAAGAAATACAAATTTCCACCCCATTTCAATATAAAAACTGCTTTAAGACAGGCACTTGCAAACTTCATCACACCACAACTAGAATACAAACGTCAACGAAGCGGAAATCATTTAGCTGAAGAAACTCAATCGCGACATACAAGCTGACAAGACACCACAAAACATTATCATGTCTATGGGGACTTGGTTAAATGCGATAAGAAAACTATCTTTCCGCAACGTGTTAGCAGGCTCTAATCCATTCAATCGGTTCTGATTTAAATCAGTATTGATATTATTAGTTGAATAGTTGTATATGCAACTTTTAAAATCTAATAAAGAATTATTATATCTGTTTATAATAATTTTCCGACCAGTCAACAGAAACCAATTCTCTGTACCAATCAGCGACCAACTGACACAAAATTGTAGACATATTCTGGATTGGGTGCTACATAGGCCTCAAGATGGTTTAGTCAGATCTGCTTCAGTCACTCAGGAGCTGTCCTCTGTGTTATTTGCGAGCTTAATGTAAGGGCCCAAACACTCTCCCTCAGTTTAGGGAGGTCCACAGTCTGCGAACTATAAACAGGGATGCCTTTAAGCATGACCTGAGTTTAGAAGTGTCCCCCGCCCTCTGTCCTACATTGGAAACGCTAGACCATGCATTGCAAGCTGTGCTTGACCGGCACGCCCCTGTCAGCAGCCGCAATTTTAGCTCCCTGGTATGCGACCATAAGGGATGGACTACGAGGTGCCAAGAAAGAGCGGCGTAGTGAGGAAAAAAGTGGTTGAGGTCAGGTCTTGGGGTTTTTAAGCAGATATTTTCCGCTGCCAAGAAGCGTGTCACTCAGATTGTTTGTCGTACTAAGACTCATTATTTTAGCCAAAAGACAACTATGAGTAAAACCAGCAGGCAGTTGTTTGATGTTTGCAGCCACCTTAATGGGAGTAACAAAGGGACTGCTCTTCCTTCAGAATTTCCTTTGCCCCAGCAACCAGATATTTTCTGTGATTTCTTTATAAGGAAAATTACTGGCATTCGAGCTGAGCTAGATCGTTTTGATGCACAGCCCCTTGATTTGCCCCCATTTCCTTGTCTTACTTCAAATTTCAATATTTTTAAACCTGTTTCAAAACTTGAGGTCAAAATTATAATTTTAAAATCTAAACCTACATCATGTTATTTGGATCCCATCCCCACCCCACTATTGGTTGAGTTATTCTCATTTGCTCCCAACTATAACCCACATAATAAATAAAGTGTCTTCTGGCACTGTTGCCCCTTTTTGTAAATCAGCTGTCATCAAACCATTGCTTAAGAAGTCTGGTCTGGATAAAAATAATTTGAAAAATTATAGACCTGTATCTAACTTATCATTTTTATCTAAAGTTATTGAAAAACTAGTTCTAAGACAACTTTTTGCTTCTTTAATTGACCACTCTCTTCTTAGTTCTAATCAATCGGCCTATAGGCATTTCCCCAGCACAGAGAAGGCTATCTTGAGAGTGACAAATGACCTCTTGCTCGCATTAGACAGTGGTAATATCTCCATCCTGATCCTCTTAGACCTCAGTGCGGCCTTTGTTACAGTTGACTATGTATTCCTTTTCAAAACTTTTGAAAATTACTTTTGAATTTCTGGTTCAGTTTTAGCTTGGTTTAGGTCCTACCTCTCTGATAGAATGCAGGTGGTCTCTGTCATATGCTGTTTCTCAGGCAGTGCAGATTTGGTGTAATGAGTGCAACAGGGATCCGTTTTAGGCCCGGTTCTATTCATATTGTATACCAGACCACTGCTCCTCTTGCTTGGGGGGGGGCATGCTGTATAGAGCCAGTCATTTGCAGATGACACGCAGCTATACAAGCATACCCACTCCTCTCTTATCAATTCTGCTGTCCAGACTTTGCGGGGTGCATTAGTGATGTTAAGTCATGGATGACACTCAGCAAGTTGAAGCTTAATGATGACAAAACGGAAGCACTCCTCATTCACAATCACACATCATCTCCTACCTCAACTCTTCCCACCTCATTTTAAATAGGTAACTCCGACATACTGTTTACACCCTCTACTAACTAACTTACTTAAGAAAATCAGCGAACACCAAGCCTTGAGACTCATATGGTCCTCCCCAGCGCACCACCCCGCCAACCAAACGGGCCGTCAACCACTCCCCCAGTGGTCTTTATTCCAATCGGCCGCGAAGCGGCACGCCAGGGACGCTCCGCCCCTAAGACCGCCACACCCGACCTCCACTCGATTGGCCGCTGAGTGTGGCAGCCCCAGAGAAGAAACACCTGGCCAGCCCGGATTGCTGCTCACGCAGCAACAGGGCCGGGCTTTCTAGGGGGTTGGGGTGGATATTTAACGTCTCTAAAGTCCCCCCTTACCACCCCGGGGGGACCGCGTAGTTGTTTAAGACCGACGCCCTCTACTAGGGTTTGTGTGGTTATTCTACGGCGCGACTAATTCACACCGTAGATGGGAGAGAGAGGTTGCCTAGGAGCAGTACCCTCAAGACTGCATATTTAGAATCACCGGTGAAAGGTTGCCACACACCTTCACCTCATATCCATACGGCAACTGTAATCATGTCCCAACCTGTTTCTGCGTTTAGTAAATTAATTCGACTGCACTTGGTGGGAAGCCATGCAATCGTGCTTGTTCTAACGCAGTCTCCGTGCGTTACCTTTGCCTTTCAGCGCGGGTCCCCTACACGGTGGTACTGTTCCCCGGGTAACGCTTCAGGGGGCTCGTGGCGAGCGCCTCTTTATCGACATGTCATTGACACCCTCTACTAAGAATCTTGTTTATATTTTTTCTAACAACATGTCTCTCGATAAACATATCTCTCACATTTGTCGTTCGGCATACACCACTATCCGTCAGATCAGTTCCATCCGCCAATACCTCACATTTAGCGCTACAAAAACTCTAGTTGGTACTATTGCAACACTCTTCTGTCAGGTTCACCAAAACACTACATACAAAAACTGCATGAAGTCCAAAACTGACCTGCTAGGCTTATTCTAAAGGCAAAAAAAAAACGTGACCACGTTACTCCACTACTTCACTTCCTTCATTGGCTCCCTATACAGGCACATATTGACTACAAGTTGTTTGTTCTCTGTCATACTTTTTCTCGGATTCCTGCCCTTCCTATCTAACCGAACTTCTTTATGTCTATTCCCCCTTCGACAGCTTCGCTCCTCCTCAGACACGCGTATTCTGTCCATTCCCAAGACACACACAAAAACATATGGTGAACGATCTTTCTCTTTCTGCGCCCCGAAACAATGAAATTATTTGTCACTACACATCCGCAATATACAAACCACCCAGGCCTTCAAAACTGCACTCAAAACACATCTCTTTAAACTATACTACCCTGGCTGTTACCCCTCCGCTGACAGATAAATGATATTTTTGGCTGTCTTCCATGTTTTGCCTTGTAAAAGTCCTGGGATTCATGCTGTTCTTTATTTCATAATTGTATTTGATTTTAATGTATTGATTATGTCTCTTTTGATAATATTTTTCAGTACAGCGCGGTGAGCCCAGCCCTAGGCCGGGGTACCGCGCTATAAAAGACCACTAATTACTAGTATTATTAGTTATGTCAACATTATGCTGACACATACTTTAAATCCGTTCACCAAATAACCAACACATGCTCTTCCTACTAACAACAAGATAGCATGAGTGACTTGTTATCAATTATTTTTGAAAAATCTAAACTAATGTGCTCTTGCTTTTTAAAATAATTGAATCAGGATGAGAAGATCTAGAAAAAAAATTGTCCACTTATTTTCACAATAAATGTCACAAATGACACCAGGAACAGGTTTAAAGTCATTGCAAAAAAAAAAAAATTGTTTTGGCGTCGATTTTATCATAGAACTGCAAAATGTAAAATTATTTGAAAAAAAAAAAACTCATCATAAAATGCTTACCTCAGTGAATGCCATACCTCCACGGTTGTATTTGGTGTAAACTGGTTCTTGATTAAAGTCATAGTTTCCCAAACGAGAATGGTCTGTTTTGTTCTTCACATGACAATACACACCACTCATAGATATGCCTAAATTTAATTTAAGAGCAGGCATTCCTCTTCTCATCCAATCTTCCATTATAGAAGCCTAAAATTATATTCATTTTAAATATATATTATTTTTGCCTAATTGGAATGTATTGAAATGGCTAGAAAGACTTTGATATTGTATGCTTGTAATTAGTTTTTGTAGTGTTGTGTTTGTTTTAAATGTGGTGAATTATAGAGATGTTTTTGTTGACTTTGTACCGCGCTTCGAGCCTTTGGGGATGAAGCGTGTTTTTTAAATGAACTTTATTATTATTATTATTATTATATATATATATATATATATATATATATATATATATATAAATATAAACACTGTGTGCTGTCAATGTGATGTTAGTGCTATGTCAATGACCAGTCAGTGTGATGCCCTTTATGTAAATTTAACTTAAGTGTGATGTCAGTGTAACGTCAAGGATACAGTCAGTGTATTGTCAGTGTGATGGGAGTTTGATGGCTGTTTGAGGTCATTCTGATGTC
This sequence comes from Lymnaea stagnalis, assembly GCA_964033795.1. Lineage (NCBI taxonomy): Eukaryota > Metazoa > Mollusca > Gastropoda > Lymnaeidae > Lymnaea > Lymnaea stagnalis. Next base: position 1,423,449 of record CAXITT010000033.1, read on the forward strand.
AGTAATGATTTCAGTGATGTTGTCAGCGAGATATCACTATATCATTGTTTCATTTCTCTTTTAATATTGACTTTGTACGCACTTCGAGCATTTGGGGATAAAGCGTGATTTTCAAATAAACTTTAATATTTGTATTATTATTTGTAACTAATGCACTGTAGCCCCCTATTCCTCTATGAAATATTTAAGTCATGAACTGAGGCCCCCTGTTACTCACTAACCTTTTCAACAAACGCTCTAAGGCCCCTAGTTTTCTATAACATATTCAACTAATGCTTGGATACCCAATATTAATCTTAAATCTTTTTAAAAAATGCACTAAGGCCCATCATTCCTATAATAGTTTAAGTACCCGTTCTACGCCAGGGTGGCGAGCACTTATATTGGCAGATACTGATTATGCCACGGCTGACTGTGAAATTTGATTATCGGACGAAAACTTCTTTGTGTAATCTCTGTAGTCTCTCTTTTTAAAAGAGTTTTACCTTCACGTACAAAACGTTACAGCTTGATGGTTTACTATTGGAATAGGCAATTTGAAACAATTGTGGGAAGTTCTGACTACCTCAATCAAATATTTTTGCTATTCCTATAAAATCACATGTCAAACTATTTCATTTTTATTACGCACACATTGAATGGTTGTGCTGTAAAGGAGGGTTTCCTGTTTCCGCCAAGTCCATCAATAAAGAACACACGTTTGGGTAAGTAAGAGCTATCGATTGCTTCCTGATTTTGTCGTGAGACTTTGACTTTGTTTTAGCTTTTTAAACGTTTATTCGAATTTTCAGAATTTGGATTATTATGTTTTCCAGAATGTATTGATTCGACACAATGAACATCTCAAAGTTCGAGGCCAAAATCTTCCAATGACTTTTCATGTTTTTAAAGGATTAATTCACTTTCCTCAAGTGTCAAATAGAGAGCTTTTCCTCACTTAGGAAATCTCTTATAATCTTCCATGAGATGTCTTTATACACGTCGAAAACTGCTGATGTAGCCGAAGGCTAACAGAAAATGCAAATAAATATAAACAAATGCCTAAGTTTTGCTAGCATTTGATGGGTTGCAGTGTTTGTTAGGTAAGTATTCCATTCTGAGACATAATCAGGTAATCCTCTTGCAATTCATGCCTCTTGAAAAATTGCAAAGTGGATATGATTCCCTCGTCAGTTTTTAGATCCACGAAAGATGTAAGTCCTCAATAACTGAGAAGGAGAATTCGTTAGCACCATTTTTGTGACCTATGGTAAACATTCTGTCACTCGCAGTTTCACGTTCTCTAAGACGAGGTTTTCATTTTGAGTTTTGCTACACCAGGTATAGTGTTTAAGAGTCTCAATACATACAATCTCTAGGGCATTATGGTCCTCCCGAATAAGTTAAAACCAAGACACAATTTTGTACGTGCTGGCTTTTAGCTGTACATCTTTAATTTCTTGCCTATTAAAAAAAAATGTTGCATGCGTTTTCTAAAGTTGGAAATTAATTTTTTCCATGTAATCAATGTGAGAGCTCATTTTTTATTACCCGAGCTTCCAGCATACACGAGGTGATCTTAGATATCGGGTCACCGAGTATTTTTGTTTAACTTCGTCTCATTTCATACAGCTTCCTTTTCTGAGAGAACCGTACCGAACTGAATAATTCCACAGCCTTTTAGAGTTTTTAATCGATTCGGATGGAACTACAAATCCCTAAGTTAATGTCGACGTAGTGTTTCAGAGTTAAGTGTGGTTCCCCCAAGTTCAACAAAGTTACCCTTATCTTTGCGTTGATGTTTTGTGTAACCACTGACTTTAGTCTGTAGGTCTTGGCACAGAAATATTTTTTGGAATTCTTTAGTCCCTTTGCCGTTTTCCATACACAATACGATTGGATTTATTGGAACACGTGAGCCTTGTATTAAACTGAATTTACGATTTCTCTGGAACTTTGGTCGGGCATCTTTATTTTCGGCACGGATTATTTTATCAATTCTTTCATTTCCCAGCCTTTGTCTTCCAGGGCTATGAACAGCGAAATATTGCTAATAGGATACACAGAGGCCCTTTTGTTATCAAAATTGTTTTTCTTTAGGTCACATTGACCCAGGTGATTTAACCAACTTATCTGTAATAAGGGCACAGATTGACTCATGTGCAATCACCGTTCTTTCTTTCATAAGGGCACAGATTGACATATTTCATATGTTCATTTTTAAAAGTTAAAATGGACACAGGGAGTCCAATGTATTATAACCATTGTTTTTTCATGATGGTACACATTGACTCATATTCTATATCAACTCTCTCCTTCAATAGGGCAGTGTTTGCACATAAGGCCATTTTTTTCTCAGGCCTAATCAGTCGGCCTATAGTCAGCAGTGACCTCTCTCTTGCATTGGGCACCGGTAATATCTTTATACTGATCCTCCTAGATCTCAGTGCCGCCTTTGACAACATTGCTCATCAAACCATTTTCTAAACCCTTGAAAATTACTTTGGAAATTCTGGTTCAGCTTTGACTAAGTTTCGGTACCACATCTCCGATAGAACACAGGTGGTCGCCGTAATGTACGTCTCTCTGGTAGTGCTAACTTATTGAACGGAGCGCCACAGGGGTGCGTTTTGTTTCCAGTACTATTCACAATGTATACCAGGCCACTTCTCGTGTAACTTGCTGTTCAGAGCCAGTCATTCGTAGATGACCTCCAGCAATACAAGCACACATCCCTTTCTTGTCGAATTCACTATTCACACCTCGCAGGAGGTTCACGTCCTCTGATAGGAATCTTGGTTACATTCTTTCTGATAACGTGTCTCTCAATAACCATATTTCTCACATCTGTCACTCTGTACACTGCCTTCCTTTAGATCAGCTCCATCCGCCTCTACCTCAAACTTAGCTTAAACAACAACACTAGTCTACGTTGTTGTTCTCACTCGCCTCGACTATTGTAACTCTCTTCTGTCAGCTCCGCCAAAACAGTTCATAGAAAAACCGCACATTTTTTTTAAAAACTCCACAGCTAGATTAAAACTGCAGGCAGAGAAACATGATCAACTCACCCTACTACTCACTCCATTGACTCCCTTATTCATTGCATTGACTCCCTTTTATATATAGGCATTGTTTACAAGCAGGCTGTACTCTTTAACGACGTTTTTTCCAGTTCCTTCCCTACATATCTTACTGATCTTCTTTTTATCCATTATCCCCCTCGAAAGCTCAGTTCCTCCAGGACAAGTGTATTCTTTGTCATCATAGGACGTGAAATGAAACATACGGTGAGCAATCTTTCTTTTTCTTTTCCACAAAGAATGGAATTCTCTCCCATTAAACATCCGCAATATACCAACCATCCAAGCATTCAAAACTGCCCTCACGACACATCTCTTCAAACTCAATTATATCAACTCATTCTCAACCCCCCTTTTTTACAACTGATGAACAACGCTCGATGCTGCTTTGAGCCGACCATCGCTAGACAGGGGTAGAAACTACTTGAGGGGGTGACGACCATTGCCAGACAGGGGTAGAAACTACTTGAGGGGGTGACGACCATCGCCAGACAGGGGTAGAAAGCACTTGAGGGGGTGACGACCATTGCCAGACAGGGGTAGAAACTACTTGAGGGGGTGACGACCATCGCTATACAGGGGTAGAAAGTACTTGAGGGGGTGTC
>CAXITT010000033.1:1436622-1489217 GCA_964033795.1 Lymnaea stagnalis
TCTATCTATCTATCTATCTATCTATCTATCTATCTATCTATCTATCTATCTATCTATCTATCTATCTATCTATCTATCTATCTATCTATCTATCTATCTATCTATCTATCTATCTATCTATCTAAAAAGCAAAAATTTATTAAATTTAAAAACAAAAAGCTTAAGTTGTATTTAATCTTAGCCAATTTTAGCAATTAACAAAGCAATCAATTATATGTATTAAATTTAATTTCAAGAATGGGAATATAAATTGTCTGTTTTTTCAGGAACTTTTCATATGAGTCTTTAATTAAATCAAATCAAATTTATTTTTAATTCGCAATATTAACATCGCACTAAAGGCGCACTAAAAATACCATATCTTTGAGTTTCCAGATACATGTGATTACGATGCAATTCTGAATCATAATTGCTTTTATTAATGATTATTTTCATTACTTTTTAGTGGGATAAAATGCTTAAAATAGTTATACTGGTGTTACTTTAAATGTATTTGTAATTTATAATAATAATATTAAATCTTTTTTTTTAATTCAAAGAGGATATATAATATTTTTTGTGCATATAAATTTTTTTGATTTCCTTTAAATAAAGAAAAAACAACTATCATTGTTTTTAAAAGTTTGAACGGATCTAAATATTTTAGGTTCATTGGTGGTACGGTCAGTTTAGTTCATGCTTATATATACACATATTAATGACGTAGGTCAAACAACAATAAATAGTTAAAATACAAATTATAACACACCCAAGATTAAAGACACCTTCACTCTACAAGATTCTTCTCTTTTCTTTTGTAGATGAGCAGAAATGCCTTTTTTTGGGTTTGAATTGATCAAATTTTTTCTGCGAGAGCTTGACACCTCTAACCTTACATTCAGCTCAACCGCCAACCCCCGTATCAATGTGCATTGCTAGCACTTTTTATCTAGAAAAATAAACGTCTTAATATTGGTAATAGTGATGATTTTATGTATGTGTCAAGTTTCTTAAATTCCCTGCAATTTTGCAAGAGTTTGTCTTTATTTGTTTACATAGAATCAAGGGAAAAAAACTCAGATTGGACCAAAAGCATAAATCATTTTGTGTAGAATGGGATCGCCGGAGTCAAAGCTAACGCTGGATGCCATAGTGTTTAATTTATACATTTATAGATGCAACAACCACGAACACTTGAAATGCTCCTCGGACACAATTCTCCAAAACAGCATCTTTCTAGACATACATCAAGTACAGTTGATTTTTTTTTTATTTAAAAAAAAGATTAAATAACACTTGACAAACATTCTAATCAATTTTTAAACATTATAATCTTTCTTATTGTGACAAATTCAATTGGTGATCAACGTCTATACAAGTTATATCACATATTATTTCTAAGTAAATTCATAGCCATTTATAATATAAAGTGCCTCAATGCTTTACAGAATGATATAATACAACGTGCACACGTTCCGGGCATCAGACACACGAGAAATAATTATGATAAACTTTATATGATAACTATGATATTATTAAAATAATAGTAGTTTTTGCATACTTACAAGCCTTTTCTTTTACTTCGGAACAATTCATAGCTGTGCTTATGCATCAAAGTATTTCCTAATATGTACGCAGAATCATAAATAAAATGGGTGCAATAATCTGTAGGAAGGCCATCAACAATAAAATCTTTCGGATTATCAAGGTTGTCTACCAAGCACACAATTCTTTTGCAACCTTTTGGATAGAACATAGCTTGATTATTTATGATAAAAAAGTTTATTTTAAAAAGAAACATTTGTACGGTGCGAAAAGCGTAACCTGACTATAGATATAAGAATATGTCACATTCAGACATGCGAAAAATATGACATGGCATAATTATATTTAAAAATGTAAAATTCGTATATGCGTCTAGCGTAGCATGGCATACGTATATTTAACAATATGTAACATTCAAAAACTGGGAAAACACACAATCAGATTGAGTACATCAAGTTGAAAACACGCTTCTTGTTTAGTACAAACATTGCAAAGATTAGCAGTTTCCCAGTAACTGACATTGGAATTGTCAACGACCTAGTCATTATGAACTTAAGGCTGCACTTAAAGAGGTATAGTCCAGAATCAAATTCGACCTTGAAAAGATGAAGGCTGCTAAAGGAGCAAAAGCCTTTCAAGCAATGATAGGAGAAACATTTGCTGCGCTTAACATCATAGATGCCAATTGTTCACAGATGTACACACTGATTGATAACTTCAACACAGCTGTGATAAACACAGCTCATGACATCATTTGTAAACATAGACCAACCCAAATAACATGGATGACAGCTGACATTCTCGATATGTGTGAATGAGCGGTGGTAGTTAAAGAGAACAAGATTATGGATACAGAGGAGGCCAATAAATATAGGACAGTTTACCAAGCTATTAAAAGGTATGAAAATTGCAAAGAAGAACCGATTGCAGACAACGTCGTTCGACTGATCATTGGGCAGAAATAAATCTAAAATAGTATATGATTGTGGTCTTAAAAACAAAAGGTCGTAAGTTGCATAGGTCGTGAGCCGAGCCCTAGCTGTAAATTTGAAGCTTTAACATTAAAATGTTTTCAAATTTAATTGTTTCGGTTAAAGCTTTCATCAGTACGATAACACACATAAGATTTAAAGAAAACAAAGATCGGGGTATCGGACAGAAAATATGTTAAATGTTGCAAGTTTTGCGCCCGTGATCTCTTTATCACTTTCAAGGTTAATCAAACAAGCAACAACAATAGCTTCACGCGTTGCAAAGCAGATAAGTAATGCAGGAAAATACATTTTCAAAACCAGTTCAATGACACGAACGATTTATCCGCGTCGATGTAATGTCCAAGCAACAGTAAGAAGAGCGGTGAAGGACAATCGATACGCCAAGGATACAGTCCGTACATGTGCTGCTGAAATAACGGGCATTTTAACTTAGACGTGTGTACGTATTTGAAAGTATATACATTAGATATATAAGTAATCTTTAAGAGAATTGATTGCGTGAAAATCGTTAACGGATTAGACGTCCAGCTCTCGCGATTGTGTCCCGGACGTACTTATTGAAATTTAAAGATAAATAGTGAATTTATACTCGAATGAGGCTCCTTTATGTTCGTGGCTGTTACGCACTGACTTGTATTGGGAGAAATTAATCTCCTATTTTAATTTTAATTTGGCACGTTGTAAACAGTGCCTAACAAAGGATGATACCATAGAGCGTAAGACCTTTGACGTGTTGTTTACATATCTCGTGTTAAGGAGTACATTCGAGAAGTTACCCGGAGACATTCTACCCAATGCGTAATTGGAAGCCGATTGTAAACAAGCTACTCCAAAGAGATTTAGCCACGCCCACAACAGACGTTACTGTCTGCTAGGAGTGTACTACGAAGTCGAGGAAAGTTCACGCACAGGAAATTGTGCTACATAACACCTCCCCACTTAAAAAAATTTTAATTTTTCAAAAATGGAATTCTTTTTCCATTGAAAAATTGAAGAAAGTACATTTCTTACTTTTAAAATATTAGACAAAAAGTTTCTTAACAGTTAATAAACAATAACATAAGTGAAAATTAATTTCTGAACAAAGTATCTGCAATGACATTATCTTTGCCTTTACTGTGTTTGACGTCCAAATTATATTCTTGTAAAAATAGGCTCCATCTTAACAATCTTTGATTTTTGGAGACCATCTTATTTAAAAATGTTAAAGGATTGTGATCAGTAAAAACAAGTACTGAATGTAAAGAACAACTGACATAAAAATCAAATTGTTGGAGAGCAAGAATTAAACCTAAACATTCTTTTTCTACAAATGGAATAGTTTTTTCTGATGTGAGTTAAATTTCTTTGAGAAATAAGAGACAGGGTGATCTACATTGTGGTCATCTTCTTGAAAAAGAACTGCACCAATGCCAACATCACTGGCATCTACAGCTAATTTAAACTGTTTGTTAAAGTCTAGTGCAATGAGAACAGGAGCATTAGCAAGTATATTTTTAATGTTTTCGAATGCTTCCTGACAAGCATCTGACCATTGAAATTTTGCATTTTTCTTTAACATATTACTTAAAGGTGAAGCAATAACTGAGAAATTTTTGCAAACTTTTCTATAGTAACCTGCCATTCCCAAAAATCTCATTAACTGTTTTCTAGTAGTGGGTGGTGGAAGTGATACAATAGCATTTATCTTAGCTTGGACAGGATTTACATGACCTTGACCCACTATGTGACCAAAATATTACCAGTTGCATGACAAAATTCACATTTATTTAAATTTATAGTTACATTTGCCTGCACAAATTTTTGAAACAGAGATCTTAATTGGTTTACATGAGTTGAAAATCTTGACTGTAAATAATTACATCATCAATATAGGCGCTGCAATTTTCCTGGTCAGCAATAATGTTATTTACAAGACTTTGGAATGTAGCCGGGGCACTTTTCATTCCAAACGGCATTACTTTATATTGGTATAAACAATCTTGAGTACAAAGAAGCAGAGATTTCTTTTGCTCGGTCAGATAGAGGAACCTGCCAATAACCTGAGAGTAAGTCTATCTTGGTTACATATTTGGCATCACCTATTCGATCTATAAGATCGTCTATCCTTGGAATCGGAAAGGAATCAGTCTTGGTAAATGCATTCACTTTCCTGAAGTCAGTACAAAACCTGTAACTTTTGTCAGGCTTTGGGATTAAAATACATGGCGAACTCCAGTTACTAGAGCTTGGTTCAATTATATCATTTTCAAGCATGTATTTTATTTCAGACCGCATTATTTCAAGTTTTTCCGGATTGACCCTATAGGGTGTTGCTTGACCGGAACTGCATTGCCAATGTCAACATCATGTACAGCAATGTTGGTTATATTAGGCACATCAGGGAAGAGTAAAACAAAATCTGCAATAACAGACTTAACAACATCCTCTGACAATGACAAATGTCCTAGTTTCTCATCTAAGTTGGCCAATACTTCTGAATTTTTAAGTTCATAATTACCAACTTTTTCTGGGACACTATCAAAGGTTTCAGTAACATTTTCTTTAAGTACTGAAGCTACAGTTGAAATTGTGTTAACATTAGGTTCTGAAGATGGACAATGATCATCACATTTTCTATCAACATATTTTTTTAACATACTTTCTTTTACGATCTGGTGTTAACACAATTTAATTTAAATCATTAAGTTTGTCCTCAACTACATAAGAACCACAATATTTAGCTTGTAGTGCCTGCCCTGGTATCGGCAAAAGCACAAGCACTTTGTCCCCTGAAGCAAACTGTCTGAATTTTGACATTTTGTCATACCAAACTTTCAATTTAGATTGTGAATGTGTTTTAGCCAAATTAACGGCATTAAAAAGTTTAATTTTAATTTTTTTGACATAGTCAAGAAGTCCTTCTGTGGGTGTCGATGACATCCACGTGTCTTTTAAAAGTTTAAGGGGACCGCGAACCGTGTGGCCAAACACCAGTTCGAAGGGGCTGAATCCAAGGGATTCTTGAACTGCTTCTCTTGCGGCGAACAGTAGCATGTTGATGCCTTCATCCCAGTCTTTCTCTTGTTCTAGGCAGTAGGTTCTCATCATGTTCTTCAACGTCTGATGGAATCACTCCAGTGCTCCCTGTGACTCAGGATGATATGCACTCGACAAGCAGTGTTCTATGCCCAACTGGTTAATCACTTGTTTCTTTCGTACCGGGCTTGAATGGTTTTTGTGAAGGTTTGATGTAAGTTGATAATGTTGTCTTATTGTGCCTGTCATTTTTGGTGTCGGATGGGTTCTTTGAAATTTGATGGGAGATGATGAAGTCGTCGGCTAACACTGCTGCCGTATGTGCCTCACCTTCGCCACGGTCTGCAATTTGTATTCGCACCTCAGTACGAACACAGTTCTTGAACTCCTCCATCAGAATGAGATTCTTGAATTTCTTGAAGTCTGTCTCGGTGTTGGTTTCGTGCAGCCACTTGTCCAGGAGCCATTCCATTTCCCGAAGGAACTCAACATGAGTCTGGCCATCACGTTTCCACAGTTCCCTAAACTTTTTACGGTATGCTTTGGGGACACATTCATAAGCCTTAAGTATTAATGATTTTACTAGGTTATAGTCCCCGCGCTGTTTCGCATTCAAGGACACAAAGACTTCGGATGCCCTTCCGGTCAAGGCTGGTTGAAGTAAGGTGGACCACATAGTTTCAGGAATTTTAAATTTTCGGCAGTTATCTCAAACTGCGCAAAATATTGGTCAACCTCTTTTTCTGAAAATTTACGGATTACTTTTGCAAATTTAATTGCATCGCAACCCTGACCAGCTGGAGCCGGGAGTCTTTTTTCCATTGTTTCTAAATTGGCCGTTATTTCAATTTGTTTTAACTTTATTTTTAGCTCTTCATCTTTTTCTTCTTTCTCTCTCTGAGCTTTTAGCTCCAGCTGTTTAAACTCTCGTGCTCTTTCTTCTTTCTCTCTCTGAGCTTCTAGCTCCAGCTTTCTAAGCTCTCGTTCTTTATCTAGCTCCAGCTGTTTGAGCTCTCGTTCTTTATCTAGCTCCAGCTTTTTGAGCTATCTTTCTTTATCTAGCTCCAGCTGTGTGAGCTTCAGTTGGAGCTCCATACTTGGATCATTCGGTTGTGTGACTGACGCCAGTTCATCCTCAGATAACATGTCTTCATCCACTAAGTCAACGATGATCGTGTCTTGTATGGTCTTTTTTACAGCCGAATGAGCTACATTTATTCCTAGAGCTTTAGCAATGGAAAATAGCTCCTTTATAGAACATTTGTCTAATGCCTCTACTGATGGGTTTTCAAAATCAAAATCCATTTTGACACAGGCAAAATATAACAATAATTTTTATAAAAATGTAAGCTTGGAGCACACACTAATCTAATTGAATTTAAAGAAAAATTGTAACCAGCTCTGTTGTTGGTATCGTAATATGGTATCGTGTAATCAAATTTAACTTGAGTATATTAAAGTAAACAGTGGGTCAAAATCCACAGAAAAACACTCAATTTATTATTGGTGTAATAAAATTATGGATTAAAATTATCCTCGGAAAAGCCCACAATTTGTTAAAATTGGGGTCTAATATGAGACTTAATAATAATATTATCAATTCAGTATTATCGCGGACGAGCAGCCCAATTATTTAAAATTGGGGTCTTGAGAGAAATAATAATATGGAGTCCGCTATATCCCGGAGGAGCAGCCCAATGCGTAATTGGAAGCCGATTGTAAACAAGCTACATCAAAGAGATTTAGCCACGCCCACAACAGACGTTACTGTCTGCTAGGAGTGTACTGCGAGGTCAAGGAAAGTTCACGCACAGGAAATTGTGCTACATAACAGTGGCCCAATAACCTTTGAATCCATACGAACATTCAACTGTAAGGTTTATCTAACTTTCAAAGACGCTGCTTTGCCGCGTGGAACATTTGGGTCAGACGAAGAGTGGGAATGCTGTTGAAACGAATACTCCAGATTTCAAATGCAAAAGCAATTGCGTGAAAACTTCAGTTACATTTGCTGCTTGCGTCAAACCTCCCGGTCCTTTGAGCTGTGGAACAAAGACGTTACCAACATGGCTCTCGGCGTTTTGCAAAGTTTAGATGCTAACGTCGCCGTCAATAGAGAACTTAATGACATCGACGCGATTCTCAAACAACACGGAATGTTTTGTGCACAGAAATGAGTCTGCCAACCGGCTAAGTACAAGAGGTCGATCACTACGAGCCAATTCAAGAAATACATGAAAGCGACGAACACGTTGGAATTCTCAACGACAACCAGTTGGATATTCCGACGAATCGTTAGTGCTATCGGTGACGAAAATGCATCGCTGCTTATTTCTCGGCGTTCTCTGAGAATCTCAGGGATTCATGAAAAAATTCCTTTACACAACACTGATGGCATTTATCGGTGGAACGGGACAGATCGTTCGGCCATTGCAAGATCAGCAATCTCTGGAAGTAACTGAAAGTGGGAAGAACAGTTCGCAATGGATTTAGGCTTCCATTCTTATTGCTGTATAAATCATTTCATCGCTTAGACCGCATTTTCGGAACCCTGAACTTTTGTGACAAGCATCGGTCATCATCATCGATGAATCAGAAAGCTGAAAAATTTAGGTATCCGAAAAATTAACAAGATTCTTTGCCGCAAAATAATAAACAATGAGAAGTCTGTTGTTGGAAAAGTCTTTTTATAGTGGGAGATTTCAGTGTTGATAAAAGACATACGATCTGGCTTCATTGTCTTTATCAAGTCAAGAATATTAAGGAGCCGTTTCCTAAACAAACATACGCAGTGAAAGTCAAAGTAAGCAGTGTATTTGGCTTCTTCGGGTCGGAAATGGAGATCTGTGGCCATTACCAGGACTTTTCTAGTAAGATACAAGTGAGATTCATCAGCAGCTGATCACTACCGATAATCTAATCAACTCATTGGATCGGATTTAATCAGATGTCCTTAGACTATTTATCAAAATGAGAAATTAATGTTATGAATAAACAATCTATGCTCAAATTGAACAGCACGATCATTGGACTGCTGCCGAATAAGCCCAAGTTTACACACAAGGTTCTTTTTAAGGATGTTTTCCATCTTTGATTGTATTTCTCTAAAAAGACGTTATAAACAGACTGAATCTGTTATAGTTTTTACTCCAATGATCTTGATAAAAAAATCAACTACTGGCACAACTTTTATGTAAAGTACAAGAACCATATTTGTATATCTTCTATATGAAAAATCTTGTTTTAATCTCTATGTAAACCTAAAAAACCATCCATATTTGTCATAAATTACATTTGAGCCATAAAAACCATCTTGTCATAACTTCTATGTGAACCGTAAGAATCATCTTTTTATAACTTTTATTAGAACTATAAGAATCATCTTTTCATAACGTGTATGATAATCTTAAACACCGTCTTGTTTTGACGTCTATGTAAACGATAAGAACCATCATGTTATAACTTCTATGTGAGCAATAGGTACCATCTTGTTATAACTTCTATGTGAGCCATAAGAACCATTTTGTTATAACTTCTATGTGAGCCATAGGAACCATATTGTTATAACTTTTATATGAAACATACAAACCATCCATTGTCATCAACTCTATGTAAACCATAAGATCCATCTTGCCGTAAATTCTATGTGAACTGTAAGAACCCTCTTGTCATAACTTAATTTTTGTTGTTTTCATTGCTGATTGTTATCTGGAACGAGTAACCATGTGTAAGGAAATGCTATATTGAAATCCCAACGCCCCTATCACTTGCCGTTCCTGAGATATCTGCAGAGGTAACTCAAAAGGAGCTGTAGGTAACTGGTTCCCTACTGACCATAAAGAGTTGTATTGTGGTCGGGCGTGGATACGTGTACAAGAGTGCAGCTCATTTGGTGAGAAGAAGGTGGGTGAAAAAAGGAATATCCCATATTTGACACATAGAGGTCTCATCGGAGGTCACTGGTGACCGACTTATCATAAAGGGGTGGGTAAGTTTACAAGGTTTCTGGCTATTTGGACCTCAGGAAATGGGCACAAATGGGAATGCAGTATTTGATCGGAAGAAGTCACGTACTCGTCAGCTGAGGTAACTGGTGACCTACTGATCTTGTAGATGTTGAATGTCAACAGTGGTCGTGGGTATATGTGCAAATTTTCAGAATAATGTTACATCAGAAATTTGGTCAAATTTGCGATGCAAGTCTTTACTACGAACTAACAAATTGAAACAATAATAAAAAAACTTTGTAAAGGAGTATAAAATGTGTTTCTGATGTTTAAGGTTCTTATAGTGTTGGCCCTATCAGCAAAATGACCAGTAACTAATCAATGTCTACATATAAGCCGTCATCCTTCTGCCACCAGGAGTTTGCCTATAAACAACTTTTTCTCTCTTTAATCTGGCAGACTTCCGAGTTGTCCTTTCCTGCGTATGCTGCATTTTTAAAATAAAAACGTGCGACAGTTGAAAAAAAAGGGCAAAACCTTTTAGCCAGTAGACCCTAATAGCCAATGTTTAAACTCACCAAGGACGTGGCTTGAAGTGTGCCATCAAAGGCAGACGTCAAACAAATGTAATCGCTAAAATATGCTCCATATTTAATTTATTTAAGTATAGAATAATTTGAAAAATAGCTAATGAATCCTTCAGAATTAGTTATTAATTAGGTTTTACCTTTTCCCCAAGAGTATATGTCCTTCTTGGTGGACTAAACAATGTCAGTTAGACCATTGATTGAAATGACCCAATGCTCATACCACAACTATTTTATTTGATCCTCTTTCTCATGTTTATTGTTAGTCATGAGGATGGATTTGCTGCATCCATGATCTGATATATGTGCTTAACAATACATTCTTAATTGAAATCATTTCTAAGATACAAATTTTCCCGTCTGTGAAATTACAACATGCTAGGCTTACCAAAGTTTTAGGATTGAAACTGTGATGTATAGGAGCATCTTGCTTGAAGCAACTTTTATTAGTTATGTTTTTAACAACATTATATAATAGCTGTGTGTTCGGGGTGCGCAATACTTGGTGACATTTATTGAATATACGCCACTGGGTATCAAGCTACGACTGAAAAGCTACATAGTGACTTTACTGCCTAATACAATTTAGTAGAATTTTTCAGTCATATTTCTCTATTGAAAAGTCTATTTTCCGAGGATTTTTAAAATTATTTTATTATAAAATCCAAATCGAAACTTAATTATAGAATGAGAACATTTCTGGCTGTAAATTCTACGTCATTTATATATCATAAGAATTTTACAGTCTTTACATATAGAAATTCAGCTTACAAACATTATATAAGGAAAAAGGAATATGCTACCAATCACTTTCTGACTTCAATAATGTGTAGGAAACTATCTAGCTTAGGAAAGACAAATTAATTTGTACAAATCTTAGAGCGATTCAATTTGGTGGGGAAGTCAGAACTAGACTTATAAGAAAGAAAGATTACGGATCAAACTGGTAGGTATGGTAAGCGTACAATAAAGAATTATTAACAAGTTATTCCTCAATTCTTCAAATATACAAAATTTAAGACATGGTCTTTTTCATTGGGCTGGCATTAAAATAATAAAATATGAACTAAATGGCTTTACTCTATGCTATCGTAAATGACCCTAATGAACTATTCTAACTTAATGCCTTAAATGGACTATCTTAGCTTAATAACACTAATGAATTGTCCTAACTAATGTCACATCCTTTCGTTTCGACTGAGATAGCTCTCTTATAGCCCGGGCCAATTTTTCAATGGCTCGTATCATCTGGTGGAGATGGCCGTAAATCAAATTTTCTAACCACGTCTCTGCGTCCAGACCCTCTGCCCCCACTCCATTGCCAGGAAGCCGGCCATCAGGTGGTCAACTGTTTCATCAGCCTGGCCACATAATCTGTAGTTTGGTTCCCTTCCCTAGTCTAGACGATGCAGATAACTGTGTGTCGCGCAATGACCAGTTCTCATCTGGGTGATGAGGCTTTGATCTTGTCTCCTGAGTTTCCACCACGGATCACTATTGTTCGGTCACGGCAATTTCTGGGGGAGCTGTCGACCTGTATTCCGTGCAGCCCAGCAGCTAACCAATCCTTTTAGAAACTGTCTTTCAGTCTACCTTTGACCCCAGGTGGGTGATGGGCTGATCGGGTTTGGGCTGGGCCGTGCCTTTTCGGGTAAGAGTATCGGCCCTGTCGTTCACCTCATCGTGCCCATGGATATACAGCAAATAGACTTATGGCCACCTAATCTGCAGTTTTGATCCTTTCTAACTGCCTCCAACTGTCTCAAGAATGGCGCGTGTCTTCTAGTTCTGAATTGAAGCTGATTCTATTCTTTCCACTGGGCCCTGATAGCTCCTTGTGGGAAAATATCTCTTCTGTATATTTGATAAGAGCCCCAAAGCCTCTGCGATTTTCCCTGGTAAAGCATGAAGTGTCTGTGAAGAATTTCACCATACAATTCGAGAAGGCGTCAATCGTTTTATGTGCTTCCTTCTTTAGATCTGGTTGAGAGTTGGCTCTTGTGACCACTGTGTTTGCCAGAACAAGACTATTTCAGGTAGGATTAAGCTTTCATGGGGCCCCCATGCCGGGATCACCCTAAATTTTGGCTGCTTTTGGCTAAGGATACATCTCCCTGGAGATCATCGACCGCAACCATAAAGGAGGGTCCCTTCAGCCTTGACTACTATAACCGACTCTCTTGGAGCTGAAAGCTGTGTTTTTATCTGTCAATGCACCGGTATCGCTCCACCTTAGTTAGGACGGCTTTCTACCTTCTGGTAGTGAGTTGTTCGACGGCTGTTATCATTTCTGCTGCCACTGTTGAGGTAGTGTGCCACGCCCCGCACATGAATCTTAGACCTTGATTCTGTATAGGGCTTATGTCTTATAGGGCAGATTGGCTCAACAAGGCTTTGTCCGGAAGGCTGTAATCTATTGCACCTCTCACGCTACCCAGATAGACAGCCCCATTTAGGATGCCCTGCGGCCGGGTCTGCAGTTGTCTGACATATTTGCATGCGCTCCAAATCACTAAATCACCATCGGACATGGCGTTTCTGGGACTCTAACTCCCCCTGCAAGTCGTAGACTTAGTCAAGGAGTAGGGTGCTGCTAAGAACGGGACCCTGCGGGAGTCCGTCTTCTAGGACTAACTGATTCGACATGTTATCGCCGTGTGGCGATTGCTTGGTTCTTTAGACATTTCTCTGCCCTCTGATACAAATTTGCAGAGCCCAGATTATGTAGTTTATACATAAGGCCTTTGTGCCAAACTAAATGACTTTAAAGGATTTTAATGGACTTTTCTAACTAAATGACTCTAATGGACTTTCCTATCTTAATGATTCTAATGGACTATGTCATCTTAATGCCTTCAATAGACTATCCTGACATTAAATGACTCTAATGGATTAACTTAACTTGAATGTCTCTAATGTATTATTTAATTCGCATTTTACTGTTTCTCACTCAGTCTTTCGATAAAAAGTGTTTAAAAGTGTATATATAAAGATACAACTTAATATATAAAGCCATAGTTAATGGAACTATTCAAACTGCTGACATTAGAACAGTATATGTATACATTAAAATTACACTTACTCTTTTCCTGTGCTCCAGAGCTGACGATAAGACTGAAGAGTATCAGATGGAACATTCTGATTTCTTTTGGTTTTGAGCGCAGACGTCTGCAATCAACTGACTTATATATTTACTGCAGGACTCTGAATCAATGACATTAAGAGGAAAACGATTATGATTGGTTGAATAGTGTATGCATCAGTGGTTCTAAAAATATTGGAGTTAGTTTTAGTTTTGTAATTTTAAATAAATTGTAGAAATAATAAATAAATAATGTTCATCATATTTAGATGATTACATTAGAGTTTGAGGACAAGCCTTGTACATAACTTGGGTCTGGTAGCATTTTAGAATTCTTGGATTGGGTAGCCTTTTAGAAAGCTTGGGTGGGTTAGATTTGTAGATAGCTTGAATGGAAAGCCCTGCAGATAGCTTGCATTTGGTAGCCTTGTAGATAGCTTGAGTGGGGTAGCTTTTTAGATTGCTGGGATGGGATATCCTTGTAGAGAGCGTAGTTGGGTAGCCTTGTATGTGGTTTGGGTGGTAGCATTGTATATAGTTTGAGTAGTAGCCTTGGGTGTAGGTTGGAGGGTAGTGTTTTATATAGCTTGGGTGATAGTCTTCTAGACATTTTGGGTAGGTTAGCTTTGTAGATCGCTTGGATGGGTAGACTTTTAGATAACTTAGTTAGTGTAGCCTTGTAAATAGCTTGGTTGTGGTGTCCTTTTACATTGCTTTAGTGGGGTAGCATTGTTTAAAGCTTGAGTTGGGTAGGCTTGTAGATACCTTGGGTGGGTAGCCTTGTAAAAAAGCTTGGTTGAGTAGCCTTGTAAATCGACTTGGGGTGGATACAGCCACATCAACTGTATCAGTTTCAGAGTAAAAAAAAGAAAGCTGCTTTTTTAAAGAATCCTTAAGTGATAATGGGATACATTGGACACTCTGGGAACAATTGAATGATTTAGACTTTGCAGACGACATTGCACTTCTGTTCCACAACCAACAAATGCAGGAAAATACAAAAGACGTAGCCACATTTTCAGCACAGCTTGGTCTCAATATAAATAAAAGCAAGACAAATATTATGAAGGTAAACCAATACAACCATGAGCATATCTATCTGGTAGGAAAGGCACTGGAAGAAGTGGAGTCCTTCACATACTAAGGCAGCACCATAGACACAAAAGTCGGATCTGATGCAGACGTAAAGACCAGAATTGGAAAAGCTAGATCGGCATGTGTGCTATTAAAGAAAATATGGAAGTCGAAGGAGCTGAAACTGCAAACCAAAGTCAGAATCTTTAATACAAATGTCAAAACAGTCCTACTATATGATGCAGAAACTTGGAAAAAAAACAGTGAGCCTTATGCAGAAAGTGCAGACATTTATAAACACATGCATTGGAAAGATCCTGAAAATTAAATGACCAAATACTATCAATAACAAAGAAATACTAGAAAGAAAACACCAGGTGTCCATCGAGGAAGATAGCATAAAGAAAAGATGCAGATGGATAGGGCATACGATCCGAAAACCCCCAGATAGCACCACCAGACAATGCCTAACATGGAACCCATAGTGAAAAAGAAAGAGAGGAAGGCCTAATAATACATGGAGAGGAGAGCTAGAGGCTGACACGCAAAATATTGGACACACCTGGAAGCAATGGGAAAGGAAAGCACAGGACTGTCATGAGTGGAAAGTTCTTGTAGACGGCCTATGCCCCAGACGGGGTAGAAAGGCATAAGTAAGTAAGTTAAGTGATGTAGCCTTGTAAATAGGTAGCTGAGGATAAGAAGTCTTGTAAATAATAGGTAGGGTAGGTAGCCTTGAAGATGGGGGCTGGGGTAGCCTTTAGAATCGGTGTGGGGTAATGTGGCCTTAATATATGGGATGAGGAAAGGTAGCCTTGTATATAGGGCGCACATGGAATAAGTAGCCTTGTAGATAGGGGCACATGGGATAAGTACCCTTGTAGATAGGGGGACATGGTATAAGTAGTCTTGTAGATGGGGGCAGAGAAGTAAGCTTGTAGATAGGCGGCTCATTTGATAAGTAGTTTTATAGATAGGGGCACATGGAATGAGTAACCTTTTAAATAAGGAGCACATGGGCTGTTAGCATTGTAGATAGTAAGCACATAGGATAAGTAGTTTTGAAAGTAGCGGGCACATTGGATAAGGTAGCCTTGTAGATAGGGGCAAATGGGATGAGATAAACTTCTAGAGAGGGCACCCGTGGCATATCACAGACTTGTAGATAGGGGCACATGAGATAAGTAGCATTGTAGATATGAGGCATACGGAATAAGTAGACTTGTTGATAGGGGCACATTGAATAAATAGACTTGTAGATCGGGGGCACATGGGATGAATATCCTTGGAGATAGGGGCACATGGGATAAGTGGCATTGTAGATAAGAGCATATGGAATAAGTAGCCTTGTAGATAGTGGCACATGGGATAAATATCCTTGTAGATAGGGGCACATGGGATAAGTAGCCTTGTAGATAGAGGAGCAGATGGGACAAGTAGCCTTGTAGATAAGTTGTTATATGGGATAAGTAACTTTGTAGATATCGGCACATGGGATAAGTAGCCTTGCAGATGGGGGAACATGCGGTACTTAGCCTTGTAGATAGGGGGCACATGGGATAAGTAGCCTTAAAGATAGGAGGCACATGATATAAATAGCCTTCCAAATAGGGGCACATTGAATAAGTAGCCTTGTAGATAGGGGCACATGGGATAAGTAGCCTTGTAGTTAGGGGGAAATGGGATAAGAAGCCTTGCAGATATTGATGGGTGAAATATAACCTTGTACATAGGGTCTGGAACAAGGTAGCCTTGTAGATAGTTTGGTGGAAAGTGTCCTTGTAGATATGGGGTTGGGATAAGATAGCCTTGTGGAAAGAAGTAAGGTATCCTGGTAAATAGGGTAAGTTGGTTAAGGAAGCCTTGAAGATAGATGATAGGGGTAAGACAATAGGTGAGGTTGACTGGGAAATATTTATGATGTTATTTAAAGAACAACTCTGAGTAATGCCTAAGCTGAAGTACAGCTGTGAGTAATGCCTGAGCTAAAAACAAATCTGAGTAATACCTAAGCTAAAGAACAATTCTGACTAATACCTAAACTAACAAAGGTAAGCAGCTCATGAAACTGAGCCAGACATTGATGAAAAAAGCCAACATTTGTGAAGCTGAGCCAACCGTCAAAGAAACTGACCCAGCTGTTGTTTAAACTCATTAATCATTGACTTATTTTTGTGAAATAGATCTTTTCGACTGTTCAAATAGAGCATCTTAATAAATATGTCTGGATTTAGTCATAGATAATGGTTGCACTAATAGGAAAAGAGGATTTCAAAATATTTGCCAAGGTTAAGGTCAGGGCGTCTCGACAAAGAGTACGTATATATATTATATAAAAAAGCTCTACAATAATCATCTTAAAATTTTGACAGTCCCAAAACTGCAGATTTTATATCTCAAATGCTGTTAAAACACCACACAATGTTTTGTCATAGCTCTCGTCATGCTGCCTTGTGTTTTCATAAATGTACTCCCTAGATATCACTCAAACAGTACTCAGTAATATGAGTATTGTAGCAATATTTCGCCCACCGTATTCCTCACACTCAAACACGCCAGCGGTTCCTCAATTTTTAAATTTTCGACGCCAATGCCAAATTTAACATGTGCTGTTGCAAGCCATTGGGAGGGGGGGGGGTGAGATTACTAATTGAGATTTCTTTAAACTGCGTTCCTTGAATGCATGTTTTTATTTTAGCCCCACCCAAACGCCTAAATACTTTTATTTTCTGTGTTTTATGTTCGAATAAAAACGAATGATTGTAAAGGATTTATATGAAAAATTTTGTTTTTTTATGGGTTTTCAAACTAAATCCTTTATATTAACTTCGCATTCGTTTGTGTGTTTCTGTGTAAATGGCACACTTCTCAGCAGCTAATTGACCAACTTCCCGTCTTCCTATCGAGCTGAAGCTTAGCACAAAGACTTTTTTGCCAATGATAGCACATTATTGTATGTCAGTACCACCCTATTGACACCAAAAAAATCAATTTTAAATATTTGATAGTCTTAAAAATATCGCAAGCGCGTTTGGTGCGTAATATTTTCTTGGTTTGATGGAAATAGTTGGTGAAATATACTTGTCAAAGCGGGTGCCATTAGAATATTGATATAAGTGAGGGAAGTAAAAAATATAGGGTTGGGGGGTGCTAATTGGGATTCTTATGAGGAGCGCTACTTGAGTGAATAAACTCAATAGTGTAAGTCTTTATCGTACTGTGCCAATCATTTTAGATATCATTAAGCTAATAGTGGTAGGAAATAGTATTTACCAAACTGCACTAAACATTTAAGATATGACTAAGCCGATAGTGGATGGAACTAGTCTCTACAGTACTGCACATACAATTTAAAATATCATTACCCCAATAGTTGCAGTATTCGTCTTTACCGTACTGTAACAATCATTTTAGATATCATTTAGCCAATAGTGAAATGAATTATTCTTATCTGTACTGCACTAAACCTTAATTTTTGTTTCCATTTGAAACTTACATGAAGAGCAAAAAATTACCTTCCATAGAAGTATGTCTAAAATGAAATAGTAAAACAAGGTATGTTGAAGCTTGAGTGAGTCTAAAATCAAATAGTAAAACAAGATATGTTGGAGCTTGAGTGAGTCTAAAATCAAATAGTAAAACAAGGTATGTTGAAGCTTCAGTGAGTCTAAAATCAAATAGTAAAACAAGGTATGTTGAAGCTTAAATCAAGAGACTAGACAACAAGATGTGATACATTCGGCTTAAATGTCTGAAAGTAGTTTGAAAAATTAGTAATCATATCATCTTTTAAATGTGGATCTCATATCTATATAAGACATCTCGATACCCTATCCCCAGTTGGTATTTTACTTTTACCATCAAACATGGCTTTACGCCAATGACATTCATCTATATCCCCCCCACTCCTACATCCACCATCAACATTTCACAACCGACACCATCCAGAGAGCTTCACCACCAACAATCACCTCCAAAACCATCATCCACAGCCATCATCAACTAATACTATTCCCTACAGCGTTGTCTTTAAAGACGTAGCTTTATGATGCATTTATGCAAACTTAGCACTATCTTATGATTTTAAGTGTCATTGCCCCACACCCCATAGTTAAAGGAGTACTCCTAAACTTATAGCCGAATTTACAAAGCCCATGATCAGTGTGCTCTGACTGTAGGGGTATGAAAAGCTTAAGATTACGTTTCTTATGATTAATCCGATCCGATTAAGTTCATCAACAAGGGCTGTGTATGGCCTTAATTGACATCAAATAATCCTATTACTGTCTTTCAAAGTAATGTGAAAATTTAGATAATAGTCCCTTTAACACGTGCACACAATTTCATTCCAACCAATCAGATTTACAGTAGACCAGCAGTTCTCACATTTTGTAAAGCCCTCTTCATTACCCTTAATCTTATAAATAAATGCATGCTGCCGTCAAAGAAAAAAAAAGTTTGTTTTTCAGGTAAACAGTTCTGTGGTACGTTGTGTGTACTATGCTGGTACCTAACCCAGTACAACTTTGATTGTAAACTATTTTAGAGCAAATAGGTGTGAACGAGTAGATTAAACAACTAAGCTGGTATAATTAGTATGTGATAGATTTGGAACATATTATGGGGAAAATAGTATGGGGATGAAGCTCTCAGACCAATGTCATGTTCATCTTTTTATACATTGGATGACAACTCATATAATAGAATGCAAACTCTGAACACAAATCCGGAGATGGAGTACCGTAGGCGGTATAGCATTGACATAATAAAATTTCCGAAAACTCTTGCGACGTAAAGCACATAAATAGCGCAGTGAAACACACAAATCACTGCCTGATATCCGTTGCATCATGGTCTATTTCTGGTAGTGTTGCCATCGGAAAAAATTTGTAAGGATGGGAGAGTAAGTCTGACGTATTAAGCAATACTCACTTACATTTTGAAAAAAAACTGATCACATCAAATCAAGGGCTAATACTGAAGTCGAAATTGGCCTTGATTTTTTTCTTCACATGTGAAACACGAAAAAAAAAATCCTTGACTTGTGATATTATGATATCTTTGGTATGAAATCGTCATATATTTTGTATGAAATAGTCATATATTTTGTATGAAATTGTCAGATATTTTTTTTAAATGCCACTGTTCCAACTCAGCCAAACTGGCTCGTTCAATTTGTTTAAATCTTTAACAGGACTGTATTGTATGCAAAGGTTTTAGCATTGTAAACTTTTATTAATTTTGAACAAATTTACTATATGAGCTCAGTGTGAATATTTGTTTAAAAATCACTTTGGAGATGGTGTCGGTGGGTCGTCAAGTTTACACTCATAATACCCCCCCACCCGGCACTCCCCGCAGGAGCCAGAGCCGGGTCTCCCCAAATCCAGGCCCCGCGGAAGCGCGCCAGGAACCTCCCTCCTGGCATGAGTGACGTCCGGTTGACAGAAGACGCTGCGTTTAAAGCATCCACAGTCCACTCTCCTATGGGTCAGGACGGCTTTACTTCCTCTCCAGGGAGATGATGTTTTGTTACCACTGTGGAGAGTTCGGACCACGACGGCGCCTGACGTAATCCGTCTGACCGAAGGATCAAGCTTGTGGAGCACGACGGACCCAAGGATCAAACGCCTGACCAATTACGGCCGTCTGACACCCAGACACGACCATCCATCTGACCAGGGCATTTACCTGGGACGTCTAGACCGACAATTGAGAAAAAGGGGGCGGGGTATAATCTGGACTGGGAGAGGAACTATGTGACGGGGAGGTATAAATAGGGAAGAAGGCGGACGGACTAGAACTAGAGAGCAGGGAGAAGTCAGAGTTGGGAGATGAGTGAAAGTGTGAGCAAGTGACAGAACAAATAAAGAACACGAGTTTAATCATCAAAGGTATCACCGGAGTTGTTTACTTATTGAGTACCAGATCTAGATGAAGTTTGTCAGATAGTAAGCAAGGTCTCTTACAATGGTGGCAGCGGTGGGATTCTTAACCTTGCAACGACTCCGAAGAGACGTACATTTTCGTTAGCCTGACTAAATGAAAAGTATAAGGCGCGGAAGATTGACAGCAAGCACAATGTCTTCACAGCACGTACACAACATCCCAACGTACAGTGGAACGTCCACATGGCACACTTTTATCGTACAGTTTGAAACAGCTGCAAAAATCCTCAATTGGAGCGAGGAAGAGAAACTCCTTTATTTTGGGTTTGGTTTGAAGGATTCGGCGGCTGAATTCGCGTACAGCGAATTAAGCGAAGCTGAGAGGGACAGTTACGAGAAACTCAAGGATGCCCTGGCTAATCGGTTTAAGGACCATCGAACACCTGCATTCTTTCAAAATGTTTTAGACAAAAGCACGTTCTTGAAATCGGAGACCACAGCCGAGTACGCTACAGACCTCAAGAGATTGGTTGCAAAAAGCTTCCCAATTGGCAGACCAGGCTACAAGAGATGCCATTGGTTTTAAACAGTTCTTACGTGGGCTGCCTGACCAGTCCATGGTAACACAAGTTGGCACTATGGCTGTTCCTCCCACCGTGGACAAGGCGAGAGCTGCCTTGGATACAATCTTAAATCTGAGGGACAACGTTTGTTTACCAACACAGCAAGTAGCATCAATAGCTACCGACCACTTGGCCAGAGAGATAAGCGGCCTGAGAGAGGACCTTAAGGAATTCATCGCCTCGCAGAGAGGAACAGTTAACCAGCCGGTGCGTGAAGGGAGAGGTAATCGGAGGGCGGAACCCAGGTGTTTTGGCTGTGACCGAATCGGTCATATTTCACGGAATTGCCCAAACCAAGAGACCATAAGGACGAAATCTTCAGCGTTTAAACTAAATCACATCTCATCAAAGTCAAATGGTCACAACCTCCGTCCTAATTTTGTGTTTGTGCCTGTGAAAGTGTGCGGCGTTAGGACAGATTTCCTCATGTACACTGGAGCGGCCGTGACAATTTTGTCCAAGAGATCTTTTAATAGAATGCAGCAGAGACCGAAGTTGAATACCCACCTCGTCCCATTACATCTACAGTCAGCCAGTGGTACGTCTATAAAACTCCATGGAGTCTGCGACCTCGACTTGCTCATTGGAGAGAAGGTTTACCCATGGACGGTGCATATCGCAGACATAACTGACGATGGTTATCTAGGATTCGATTTCCTATGTCACTATGACTTTTCATTTTCAATTAAAAAGGGGCTAAACCTACATAGAGACAAGGTGCCAGTAATAACAAAATGTGTAAATTCAGTGACTCAACAGGACCAGTCTTATTCGTTGGTAGAAAACGGTGATCTCAATGAGGAAGAGGACATCATTCCATTATCCACCACTAGTAACCAGTTGCCAGCAGCAGCTGTTGTGAAAATCAACATGGTGACGACTCGCAGAAAAACGTATCCTCCCGTGAACCCACCTAAGCCCTCGCCCGGAGGAGCAACCACAAGTGATACTGGTCGAGCAAACTGCCCTGTGGACACGCCCCTCGTACCAAGCCAACCTATCCAATTACCTTGCCCTGAGTCGACATCAAACAGAAATGATCGGAATGCTGACCGAGAGCCGGTTGCAGTGTTTTGTGCAGACAATAGTGACTATAAATTCTTTGAAGGGTTAGACATATCCAAGGAAGATCTGAGAAGATTACAACAGGAAGATAATGACTTGAGTCATGTTTTTAAGTGGATCAAAGACAAAACAAAACCAAAAAGAGAGGAAATTAGTGGAGAATCGCCGGCTGTTAGGAACCTTTGGTTAAACCTTGATTTACTTATTGTTGTGGATGGAGTTTTATGTAAACGATGGTTTCATCCGGGTCGGAAGGATGAAATATTGAAAATTATGTTGCCTAGATCTCTTGTAAGCACAGTGTTAAAGAAAATGCACTCGTCAGTTTATGCTGGCCATCTCGGCATAAATAAGGTATTGGATAATGTCAGGACATACTACAGTTGGTACAGAATGAAAAGGGATGTGCAAACGTTCATCACCAACTGTGCCACATGTCAGCACATCAAACGCCCCCAAGCCAACAGTTCAGCCAGGTTACAGTCCTTTCTTACAGGATCACCACTACAAAGAGTGTGCACTGATTTTATTGGTCCGTTACCCGTCACTGATACTGGCAATAGATACATTCTTGTAGTAGTGGACGCGTTCACTAAATATACCCAGGCATATGCACTCCCTGACTGTTCAGCCGAAACAACGGCCGCTACTTTAGTAAACCAATTCTTCTCGATTTTTGGTTGCCCGTTAGAATTGCATTCGGATCAAGGATCCAATTATCAAAGTAAATTGTTTAAACGAGTAATGGAATTACTAGACATTAAGCAAACCAGGACATCATCTTTCCATCCAGCCAGTAACGGACAGGTCGAACGATTTAACTCAGTGCTAATTAAGATGATATCTGCATACGTTGCGGAGAATCAAAAGAACTGGGACGTCCATCTCCCACTATTGACCAGTGCGTACAGAAACCATCAACATCCCAGTACTGGCTACAGCCCCAATTATTTAATGTTTGGGCGAGAGCTCTATCAGCCCATTCACCTGTCGATGGGGGCTCCATTACCTGATAAATATCTCGGTCAACCCGTACCCGAGTACGTGCTGAAACTTGAACAAAAGTTGGACGACATTTATGCCACTGCCAGGAAACATCTTAAGACAGCAGCTCAGCGTCAGAAAAGGGACCACGATACTCGGGCAGTACAACATAGCTTCAACGTGGGGGACGTGGTTCTCTATTTGGACTTAACCAAACAGGTGGGTCGAAATCCAAAATTGAACCCAAATAAATGGCGCGGACCATTCGTTGTCAGTCGAAAATTTAGTGATGTGTTATTTGAAATTCGAGGAGAGGGAAAGACGAGGGCAAGAATAATTCATCACGACCGATTGAAACCCTATTATGACAATAATCCACCCGACTGGATTTTAAAGTTACAAACAATTTGCCTGAGAGACAACTTGATGGGAGCTACTCCGGAGCTTCCACGCGTTCTGCAAGAAGCTTAGAGTGAAGACATTTTGGACACCTAGATTGTAGGGAATGACATGCAAAAAATATTTTTTTTTTGAGGATGTAAAGTTAACTAATGTTGTGTTAATTTATCTCGAGACATATGAACTCCAGAATTGAATCGGTAACATAATGTGTATAACATGTAATAATCATGACATGATTATTGTTATTTCGAGTTGAAGTTTTTTTTTCTTGCGTATAACTTTAAGTACTTTTGAATGTATACCGACCACAATAATTGCTTTTGCTTTGAATTTTGTTTAATATAGTTTTTAAATTTATATCTTAACGCTGTACTATTAATTAAGTTTCAAGATGATGTATTATGCTTGATCTAGTTGTTGTACAATCATAATTGTTGATTGGGGTGAATGTACTAGGCGCTCAAACTGACTCTGACCTTAACCACAACTGTTTAGGGGACCACGTTTGAGGTGTCCGTTGAATTCAATAGTCGTAGTCGAAGGTAGGGCGACGGGTAGGATTTTTTTACACAAGGAGACGTATTAGAACCAAAGCGAATGACGTCACGTGTATTACTGTGAGTTGTTTGTAAATGAATGCTGAAGGTCCAAGTCACTTGAAGCCATTTAGAAACCAATCATAAGAATTTTAACAAGAATGTTGTGTAATGTCGGGACGACATGGTTTTGTAAGATGGGGCTAGTGTGGAGAGTTCGGACCACGACGGCGCCTGACGTAATCCGTCTGACCACCCAAGCTTCTGGAGAGTCGCCACCCAAGCTTGTGGAGAGTCGGACCACGCACGAGCGTCGGACCACGACGGCGCCTGACGTAATCCGTCTGACCGAAGGATCAAGCTTGTGGAGCACGACGGACCCAAGGATCAAACGCCTGACCAATTACGGCCGTCTGACACCCAGACACGACCATCCATCTGACCAGGGCATTTACCTGGGACGTCTAGACCGACAATTGAGAAAAAGGGGGCGGGGTATAATCTGGACTGGGAGAGGAACTATGTGACGGGGAGGTATAAATAGGGAAGAAGGCGGACGGACTAGAACTAGAGAGCAGGGAGAAGTCAGAGTTGGGAGATGAGTGAAAGTGTGAGCAAGTGACAGAACAAATAAAGAACACGAGTTTAATCATCAAAGGTATCACCGGAGTTGTTTACTTATTGAGTACCAGATCTAGATGAAGTTTGTCAGATAGTAAGCAAGGTCTCTTACAATGGTGGCAGCGGTGGGATTCTTAACCTTGCAACGACTCCGAAGAGACGTACATTTTCGTTAGCCTGACAGACCAATTACGGCCGTCTGACACCCAGACACGACCATCCATCTGACCAGGGCATTTACCTGGGACGTCTAGACCGACAATTGAGAAAAAGGGGGCGGGGTATAATCTGGACTGGGAGAGGAACTATGTGACGGGGAGGTATAAATAGGGAAGAAGGCGGACGGACTAGAACTAGAGAGCAGGGAGAAGTCAGAGTTGGGAGATGAGTGAAAGTGTGAGCAAGTGACAGAACAAATAAAGAACACGAGTTTAATCATCAAAGGTATCACCGGAGTTGTTTACTTATTGAGTACCAGATCTAGATGAAGTTTGTCAGATAGTAAGCAAGGTCTCTTACACCACTCCCCACCGCCCAGGGAGTTGTCCGATCGGGACATAGCGGGGACGAAACGGTCGCCTAGAGGCGGCTTTCTCAGGGCCGCGTCTTTTTATTCATCGGGAAGGGTTAAGGCTGCCACCCATTGCCTCATACCCATTACCGGCAACAAGTAATCATGTTAGTGCGAGCCTTCCGTTGCGTAGGAAGTCATGCAAGTGGGTCGGGATTTTTTAGCTTCGGAGAGTTCCCCCCCCTTCCTAGTCGTCCACGCCGCGAAGAGGCAAAATCCCATGTGGCACCACCGAGCAGTGGTGTTGCTCCGCGGTCTAGAGGCTTTCGGCCAAGTCGCAAACGAAATATTTTTTATAGAATTTTCGATCAATTACAAGAAAACCAAACAATGCATACAAATTTGACATAGTCATTCCTGCTGACCTCTAGGGTTTTTCTGAGCTATCCCTGCTGACCTCTTGATAGGTCCTGACTATTTCAAAATAATATTCAATTTTTTTTTTTATTTATGGAGTCCATATAGTCAACTGAATTTAATGGTTAAATATTTTGACCTTAGTTTAATGTTTACAAGAGTCATTAAAAGTTTAGACATTTTATACAGGTTTTTTTTTTTAAATGTGATTGTTTTTTTAGTGAAGTATTTTTTTAAAGGCCCTAAATGAACGATTCCGAAAGCAGACCTCAGCAACTCCGGGCATATTGGCTAGTATACAAATGTTATTAAAAAGTTAGATTTTTTTTTTTAAATCAATATTTGCAGTCACGGAAATCTGTAGAACTTAATAGTTTCGATAAAGTAGTTTAAAGTAATTACATCCCGAACACAAATCAAAGTGCGATTTTTTTCTCCTACGGCAGGGTATATTCGCTAGGGAATAGGTACTTGGGAATAAGTACTTTTCAATAAGTAATTGGTAATAAATGCTAGGGCAGGTAATAAGTGCTATTGAAAAATATTAGCGATTAATTACTAGTCTAGTCTTTGGTACTAGGCGATTCCGTGTAAGAACAGTTATTATGTGATAGGGAATAACTGCCAGGTCAGGAAATATTAGGTAGGGAATAACTGCTAGGACAGAAAATATGTGATAGGGAATAACTGCCAAGACAGAGAATATGGGATAGGGAATAACTGCCACGGCAGGAAATATGTGGTAGGGAATAACTGCAAGGGCAGCGAGTATGTGATACGGAATAACTGCCACGACCGGGAATATGTTGTAGGGAATAAATGCCACGGCAGGGAATATGTGATAGGGAATAACTGCCAGGGCAGGGAATATGTAATAGGGAACAACTTCCAGGGCAATGAATATGTGATAGGAAATAACTGCCAAGACAGTTAATGTATGATAGGGAATAACTGCCAGGGCAGTGAATATGTGATAGGGAATAACTGCCAGGACAGTTAATATGTGATAGGGAATAACTGCCAGGACAGTTAATATGTGATAGGGAATAACTGCCAGTGCAGCGAATATTATTATGCGCGTCGCCTTTTATGTCCTGTCTTCAAAGGTCATTTTAATAAATTACTTTTATGCCTTTGATTGTACTTCAATTGAAAATGAATGGTGGTCACTACAGTTCAAAATATTTACAAATACATGGTGAGCTCTTGAGACCAGTGTTTCTTTCAGAAATTTTCCCCCGGCGGGCACTTTAGACTTTCGGAGGGAGGGGCAGTGACAGCTGCCAGTGGCCAGAGGTGTAGCTAAGGGGAGGGATATAGGACATACGTTCCGGGGCGCTAGACAAGCGGAGGCAGCAAAACTGGGCTTAGATGGTATAATTGGTGGAAAATAATGGGTTTCAGAGTTGGAGGGGGGGTAAAAATCAATATTCTCCCCTGACGCACAACACTGTAGATACGCCACTGCTAGTTGCGTCGAAATAGGGTGGTTTGAGCTGTCCACCCAGGTGCCACTTTTTTTTATATGCTGATGTGGCATTTTTGGACAACTGCAGAGTTTGGATCGTGAAAGAGTGGACGACAAAAATATTTTGCGGCTCATGGCGGCATTAATGATAGCTACAGCAATAGGTGGTGTATAATATCGATACAAAAATTGGCGATCATTTTCATCGTGACGTAGGGCTGAAATCGAGGGCGCCGATGAATCTTGATCGTGGAGGGGATTTGGGAAGCCTGCTCCCCAGAAAATTTTTCATTATTTCAAAATCAAGAGTTGTATTTTTGAGTATACTTAAATTGGATGTTTCTATTATACATTTTTAAGGTTTTGTGGGAGGCATTATTTAGCCCAGTGCCATTTATAAACTAAATTCACTCCATTTTTTGGAACAAGCTTATAATCAAACTCATACTGTACCATTAATCAGCGTGAGGGAAGGTGTGCATAATTTATGGAACTAAATACATTCGTAAAAAATTTAAAATGCAGGGGAGCATTATTTTGGCGCATACTTGAATTTGTTTTTTTTCTTTCAGACAATTTTAAGGTGGCATTTCAAACTTTTGGGTGTGAAGCGTTAAAATTAGCCATAATAGTGATCAAAGACATCTTAAAATCCGCACCGGCGAGACGTAAACTAAATTCACTCTAGTTGTGTCACCCTTCAGGGTACTCTTTTGCCCTAGATTATTCTAACCCCGTAAATCTTTGTAGTTCCCCAAAAATTTTCTAAAATACAAAAAGGCTAACTTTATTATTTTTCGATTCAATTCTGGGAGAAGTACAACTTGTTGACGAGAGTTATTCCCCTTTGAAAGTTTAAAATGTATCCAACTTGTGATTTGCATTAATAATATTAATTTTGGAACGAACCGATAAGATAGTGGGTTAAAATTTGGAAACGTGCTGTCCACTGATTTTTAAATCAAAATAAATTGCCAAAACTTTTCAATATTCATTAAAAATATTTGCAACATAATACCTTTATAAGAGAGAGTCTCATAAAAGCAAGGGTGCCAAAGTGCGGACATGCTTGACGATGAGAGGAAAGTACGGAAAATACGGACGCAAAAAGTATCACGTACAAAGGAGTCGAAAATACAAACAGTACGTACTAAATACGGACGTCTGGTAACCCTATGTATAGTGAAAGGGGATGTCACAAAAGCCTAGGAGTGGTATGCCTTGACAGGTATCTACAATTTATGTGTAGCACATTGGAACTTCCACCATTCAAGAAAATTGGGGTAAAAAAATGGAGATTGTCTTCTCCTACCTTCTGTAGCGTGTACAGGGGAGGTATCTGGTATAATTACTGACAGCATTGGGAACGATCAATACCGGTATGTTAACCTAAAGTAACTGGAAGTCAAAAGATGAGCTAGTGTTTCCGGGGCCAATAGGTAGTGCCTGCAGACCACGTTCCTCATGTTTGCTAGCCGGTTGAAGTATGCGTTAGTGGGGCAGTGTTCCTTTTTCATTTGTGGGTCTCTTCTCATTTGTCGGCGTCCTATTAACAACAGTGGTATTGTCTGCTAGGAAGCGTCATGTTAACAAATACACCTTTGGCGTTCATTCTGGCTGCCATTTGTTCATTCCACTTTGTTCTAAAATGATCTAACAGTGAGTTTTCGGCACTGAGGTACGAGATGAGTGACTGGTATTACTGGGAAGTCCCAGCTTTTTGCCAGTGTGTCTACTTTTTCGTTGCCCTTCATCTTTACGTGGCTTGGTATCGATTGCACGTTACCTTGCTTCCAATTTATCCAGGATTGGGTCAACCAAGTGGGTGTTACGTGCTGCCGTTTTGAAAGTCCCGAGATCAGATCTTGAATATGAGAATATGCCAACGGTAAGTCCCACAATCTCACACCTCTATAAACCTTTTGTGCACACTTTATAGTGCCTTGTGAATAGCCCCAGTTTCACATCGAAATACGAAGCCACAGTATCTCAAAGTTCCTTATTATGTGACACTCCGATACGGTATAGGATAAGTGCAACCTAACCTACATTCTTTCTACAAGGTTTGCCGATCTGTCCATACAATTTTTCACTGGTACAACCCTTCAAATGTCTCAAGGGCAGCCAATTTCTGAACTTGTCAGGACTGCTTTTGGAATGTGGTGTGCTATTCATATACAAAACTTATATCGGGACGGGAAATTTTTGAAAAGTAAAATTCGTATGCGTGAAGATTCAAATCGAAATGTTGAACCTTGCATGTCATTTTTCACTGTATGCTTCATAAATCTTTCGATGAAGAGAACGAAAAAGCGGTATAAAGATAAAGTAACTGTTTTGATCAAATTGTACATCGCAGTTTAAAACTTTTATAGAACTCATAAATACATTTAAGATTGATGGGGTGAAAAGCTCATGAGCAAATTAACTGGAAAGTGCCTAAACATTATAAGTTTGTTATCACAATAGCAGACAAAGAGCTATGATTATATAAAAGCTGCACTGCTGATGTACTATTGGAGAACTGATGACGATTATAAAAGAATATTTCACACTACTAGAATTGATAGAAGCTCAGATCCTCATACAACTGTTCTTAATATAAAAGATAACTTTAAAAAAATGTTTAGAGCTAGCCAAAACCGACACTAATGGTCCTAAAGTTCTACTGATATGTCCGTTGTGGACAAAGTACTTAGATATTCATTAGAGAAAAAGTTAAAATGAAAAAAAAGGTTTATCAGATGCAATATGCACGTTAAAAGATGCTCATTCTAATGAAGACCTAAATTTTAGACCAATAGCAGCTGCAGCCATAGACACTAACAGGAACATTAACAGATCATGGAAAACTGATCTAACACAATATTCACTGGTCTTCCAGCAAATTGGCAATCTAATAACTTCAATTAAAACACACACTTTTCATCACATACTACATGTTTCTATTTAGGCAGAAATTGTCATAGAAAATAAGAATGTAGAAAATTACAAATAGATTAAGGCTAATATAGAAACTATTGTCATCATCACTATCAGTGGCGCTACAGCCCATGTAGGGCCCTAACCTGCTCTACCACATCCTTCCATTCGGAGCGATCCATGGCTTTCCGTCTCCATGCGGTAACCCCCAGCTGGTGTAAATCCGTCTCCACATCGTCGATCCATCTCAGCTTTGGGCGACCGGTGAGCCATCTACCCCTAGGCTTCTGCGGTGTATAACTTTTGCTGCTATTCATTTCGGGATCCTTTCAAAATTTCCTACCCAGCGTACTCTACCTCTTTTATTATTGTGACTATGGTAGGTCTGTGTAAAAATGGTAAAGTTCTTGGTTTGCACGCATTCTCCAGATACCATTTTCTATCATTGGGCTGAATATTTTTTGGAGGATTTGCCTCTCCCATGTGTTGAGCAGGTTCTCTGCTTTTCTGGTAAGGGTCAAAGTCTCACTAGCGTACGTTGCTACTGGCTTCATAATAGTGGTGTATATTGTCTTCTTTGTTCCTCTTGAGGAGTTTCTCCTATAGAAACTATAGACTGCAGAAATTCCCCAAACAGTACCTCAAACAAAAATAAGTGTAGGGAACTGTACAACAGTCCATTTAGAAGTTGACAAAGAAATAACAACAGGTAGTTACCAAGACAGCAAACGAACTATCCTAGATAAAACAAAAATAGACATGGAGAAACCTTGGCAGCAGTATGTGACACTAGTGGAAAAATATAATTATTTCCTGTTTATATTCATATTTAGTGCAATGTTTAAGGGACAAAGGATGCACACGCTTGTGGTAGACAAACATTTTGTCAATGCATCAGTATATCCGAAGGAAACAGCCAAAGTAACACTATCTAACAACATAGAATTTGAATTAAAAAAAGCCACTGTTAATATTCATTGTCCCTGGTTGACTTCTACAGTAAAAGCAGCCATAATGGTTAACCCAATATGTCAATTTAAATTTGGAAATGCAGATGGGATCCCAAATAATTATTCTTAGAATGGATAGAGCAAAATGGTCTGAAAATAGAAACTATCAATGCATTTACAAAAAGGCAGCAAGGAAAGACAGACCAGAAGAATAAATTAATAACTGAAAAAAATATTGTTGTTATTCGTCTGTCAATATCGACTGGGAACATCAGTCATCTAATTAGGAGCGGGTGTTTCACTATGAGTTCGTAGGTGGCTTGCTATTCCGATACGTGCTCGTATAGTCTCTGGCACTGCAGGCAAGGAAAAGTGTTGCTGTAGTCGGTGATCTAAGGTTACTTTTAAGCCTCGCCCACGTGACTCAGCTGTGGCTATTTTTCTGGTTTGATGAGATTAAGCCCCCTTCTTGACAGCTGATCTCCACCTGGCTCTGTCCTGGGCTGTCTGCACCTATTCAGTAGGGTTGCAATTTGTAGATTTCTCACAGTCCAATGTAAAAGTTTTTCATGTTTTTGTTGCCTGCAAGGCCCTGCATCTCATCAGCTTTCGCAATCATCCAGGTGCCTGCATCTGGTGCAGTTGCAACTGGATCTTGCTGTTGATGTTCCCCAATGCAGCTGACTTTCCTAATGACATAGAATCATCATGAAGGGCCTTGTGCGCCCGACGTTTTTGCTCAAGTGGCATTTGGATCTCTGATTTGTTGTCATCAAATACACCTGAAAAATAAAGGAAGCTACTTGCCAAATAGACATCTCAGCTAAAAGCTGTCATTTCTTTTGATTTAGGTCACACATCAAAGCAACACAACATTGAAGTAATTACTTCTGAAACGTGCTGAAGCAGAAACGATACGCCGCAACTTATGCATACAGAGAAGCCGTGAAAATGGAACTAGGTCCTCTCATAAAACTTATAACATTACAATGTCACAATCCTAAATTTATCACCCATGGTGATTATTACGAAGAAATCAGGACCAATCGGATATAAAGAGTATGAAATAAAATAACAAAAGGAGATGCTGAAACTATTAAGGACACAAGGGGAATTTCAGAAAAAAATGGACATTCAAAATAATTCATACACCTAGCTTTAAGCAGAGGGTTTTGGCAGATAGAGATGAACAGATATGCTAAATAACTAGAGGGCTGCAGGGATTATAGACCTCTCCAGGTGACACCACTTTAGGGTTGAAACCCAAAGAAAACATTGCATAGTTATAGAGCAAACAAATTGGTCTAATCAAGATTCATAAAAGGATAAACGATCACACATACATTTTTCACAAATTTAACCAATCCAAATGCGTGCTTTATTAAAACATCAAGGACGAAACGTCAGAAATGAGATGTCCGTATGATTAGTTCCGAAAAACACAGTCATTATTCAACGCCAATTGAAATGTTCGGTAACTTCCGTAAGTGACAGGTGGTTAGTATCTAAATTCTGAGAAATACGGCTTTCCATTGATACCAAATACTGTGTGGTCGGGCGATTAAAAGTACAACAATTGGTAAAAATTAAAAACATTAAAAATAAGTTTTTATTCATTTATATGGTTATACATATATTAGTTTACACAATTTTCAATCTTTTAATGATGCATTCTTATTTATTTAAATGTAAATTTTAAAAAAAATTTGGAGACATATAATATTATGTAACGAAACTCAGAAATACTGAAACAGTAATATTTTCCCCGATTCGTCACTTGTACCCCCCCCCCCTTTAACATTTGAGCACGATTGTCATATTTCGACTGCTGGGATTTATCTGCCACCTTTCTGCATTGTGTTTTGCATAGTGCTCTAACTTTTGTTTTTGAACTGTAGTAAATAACAATTTTGTTTGTTGGGTTGAACATGACAAAATTAAAGTATTTTGATTTTTAAGGATTATCATATCATGCCACGCATAACAATAATATTTATTATTATTAATTTCCATACTGCTTTTCTCTTTGAATGTCAGAATAATAAACAAACTGTCCCATCCACTGGCATTTCACTCATTTTTCATTTTATTATTTTTTTTTAGATGAGACTCCAGTAGAAAGCTAAGAAA
Organism: Lymnaea stagnalis; assembly: GCA_964033795.1. Classification (NCBI taxonomy): domain Eukaryota; kingdom Metazoa; phylum Mollusca; class Gastropoda; family Lymnaeidae; genus Lymnaea; species Lymnaea stagnalis. Next base: position 1,469,367 of record CAXITT010000033.1, read on the forward strand.
AAAGTTTTTGTGAACTAGCATTTCGATTCTCATGCCATTTCCTTTTTTTGTACGTATTTAGAAAAAAAATATTATTTCTAATTCGTCAAGGTAAAAAAAATTGTTTGGATTTTACTAAAAGATTTTAAAGTATAGCGAAGAGGTAATTTTGGAAAGTTATAGTAGTTTGAAATTCCAAATAAAAATTTTAATCTACTGAATATTTGGAAATTCATAGTTTTCTATGCATTCGATTTCCTTTAGATAAAACTACATATTAATAAATATAATGCCTTTTGTAAACAACTCATGTCTTCTTAAAATAGTTAGGCCATTCATTTACAATTTATAAAAATGACCAGTTTTCAAAACCCATAAAATGTATAGACCTTTCTATTAAACCTGTTTCTTTGTGTTTTCTTAAAATTAGGAAACATTTAGAAAAGGGAGTCTAAGCATTAAATAATAGGTAAGTTTTTCTTTCCATTTTCGTTCATCATATAAAATAATGTTAGCAGTCATTTTAGTGATGGAACTCTTTAATTATTTTTTTTTTGAAATTGCATTTAATTTATTAACTATGTAGCTATCCCTAAAAGTAATGTAAATAACAAATTTAAGTCACGTCAGTATTTTTTTAATAATTGTTCTTTGCACTCCATGAACAGATACTATTTAATAAAATATCCTGATCTCATCTTTATGCCCCAAAAATATCTGCTCCAACCCGGAGTCGTAAGGGTTGCTGGATGCACACGAGGTTTTATTGTTAAGTAACTCCTACAATTTTAACATGGATATCTTCCGTTGCTCTACAATTAAGTGTATTCTGTTGCAAAACTAAATTCAGATAAATCTATGTGAAAAAATGCCTTTTTGTATTTTAAATTTTTTTGGGGAACTACAAAGATTTAAGGGCTGAGAATAATCTAGGGCAAAAGAGTACCCTGAAGTTTGACACAATTAGAGTGAATTTAGTTTACGTCTCGCCGAAACGGATTTTAAGATGTCTTTGATCACTATTATGGCTAATTTTGGCGCTTCCTACCCGAAAGTTTAAAATGCCACCTTAAAATTGTCTGAAAGAAAAAACAAAATCAAGTATGCGGCAAAATAATGCACCCCTGCATTTTAAGTTTTTTACGAATGTCTTTAGTTCCATAATTATGCACACCTTCCCTCATGCTGATCAATGGTACAGAATGAGGTTGATTATAAGCTTGTTCCTAAAGATTACCCGGAGGCACGCCAAAACACGGAGTGAATTTAGTTTATAAATGGCACTGGGCTAAATAATGCCTCCCACAAAACATTTAAAATGTTCTTCTATGTTTAAAAGGTATAATAGAAACATCCAATTTAAGTATACTCAAAAATACACCTCATAATTTTGAAAAAAATTAAACATTTTCTGGGGAATAGGCTCCCCAAATCCCCTCCACCGATCAAGATTCATCGGCGCCCTCGATTTCAGCCCTAAGTCACGATGAAAATGATCGCCGATTTTGGTATCGATATTATACACTACCTTTTGCTGTAGCTATCATTAATGCTGCTATGAGTGGCAACATTTTTTGCCGTCCTCTCTTTCACGATTCAAACTCTGGAGTTTTCCAAAAATGCCACATCAGCATATAAAGAAAAAGTGGCACCTTGTAGGACAGCTCAATCCGCCCTATTTCGACGGCACTAGCAGTGAACTATCTACAGTGTTTGGCGTCAGGGGAGAAGATTCATTTTTTACGCCCCCCTCCAACTCTGAAACCCATTATTTTCAACCAATAATACTATCTGAGCATATTTTTGCTGCCCCCGCTTGTCTAGCCCCCCGGGACGTATGTCCCATCTACCACTCCTTAGCAACGCCTCTGGCCACTGGCAGCTTTCACTGCGCCCCCCCCCCACGAAAGTCTAAAGTGCCCACGGGGGAGCATTTCTGAAAGAAACACTGGTCTTAAGAGCTAACCCTGTGTTTGTAAATATTTCGAACTGTAGTGACCACTACTCATCTTCAATTAAAGTACAATCAAAGGAATAAAAGTAATTTATTAAAATGACCTTTGAGGACAGGACATAAAAAGCTGTGCGCATAATAATATTTCCTGCCCTGGGAGTTATTCCCTGCCACATATTCCCAGCCTTAACAGGGAATATGTGGTAGGGAATAACTGCCAGGGCTTGCCAGGAGGGAGGTTGCTGGCGCGCTTCCGCGGGGCCTGGAGTCGGGGAGACCCGGCTCTGGCCCCTGTGGGGGAGTGCCGGGGGGGTATTATGAGTGTAAACTTGACGACCCACCGACTCCATCTCCAAAGTGATGTTATAAACAAACATTCACACTGAGCTCATTTAGTAAATTTGTTCAAAATTAATAAAAGTTTACAATCCTAAAACCTTTGCATACAATACAGTCCTGTTAAAGATTTAAGCAAATTGACCGGACAACTCCCTGGGCGGTGGGGAATGGTAACGCAACACCATCTCCCCGGAGAGGAAGTAAAGCCTTCCTTACCCATTGAAGAGTAGACTGCGGAAGCTTTAAACGCAGCGTCCTCGGTCGACTGGACTCCCTCAGGCCAAATGGGAGGTCTCTTAAAATTGTTGTTCTGATCATGGTTATAAAAGATCGCTGAATTTGTTCTTAAAGATTGCTTTTTTTGATTTAAAGATCTTTTAGTGTGATCTTAAAGATCGCTTAGTTTGTTGTTAAAAATCGTTTAGTCTGCTTTTAAAGATCGCTTAGTTTGTTCTTAAAGATGGCTTATTTTTTGTTTAAATATCTTTTAGTTTGTTCTTAAAGATCATTTATTTTATTCAAAAAAGATCGTTAAATTTTTTCAGAAGATCACTTTGTTTGTGTTATTAAAATATCGTTTAGTTTGTTCATAAAGATTGCTTAGTTTGTACTTAAAGATCTTTTAGTTTGTTCCTAAAGAACATTTAGTTTTCTGTTAAAGATTGCTTAATTTATTCTTCTAAATCATTTAGTTCACTATTAAAGATCATTTGTTTTGTTCTTAAAGACCATTTAGATCATTCTTAAAAATCGTTTAGTTTGTCCTTTAATATCATTTAGTTTGTTATTAAAGATCGCTTAGTATGTTTGAAAGATCGTTTAGTTAGTTCTTAAATGTCGTTTAGTTTGTTATTAAATATTGTTTAGTTTGTTCTCAATATCGCTTTATTTGTTCTTAAAGATTGCTTAATTTGTTTTAAAGATCGTTTAGTTTGTTCTTAAATATCACTTAGTTTGTTGTTAAATATCACTATCGTTGAGTATTAGATGACTGTAAACCTCAGTCACTTTTTTTCTGAACCCCAGATCAGATCATCTACTATCAAGAAAGTATGAGGTATGGACATGGAATCTAAGCCTTTCAACTCGTCGAGTTAAAATGATCTCAGAGGCACTTATTTTCTTAACCTGGCTGCTCGTTTCTTCTTTATTGGTGAAAAAGATGAAAAAGTGCAAATATCTTTGCTATTTCAGATTGTTACAGTAGCCTATAGCAAGCACCTAGACATTATAGCAAAGTGCCTAAAATTATTATTTCCATATCGTTGTGTGATAGTATCTCGTTTAATAGCATTCAATACAACAACTTTACGCAATTGAGTTACAATAATTCCAACTACGGCATTCTTAGTTTTTGTTATCATTACATCCCAAATAATAGGGATCGAATTAAAGTGGACAGCAGCTATACATTTAATATGGTTATCAATTTTAAAAAAAAAAAATTTTTTTAGCTTAGCTTATTTTTTACTTTTTATATTTTTTATTTTATTTTATACAGAATACAACATTTGCACGGAAATGTAACAAAGTGTTAAACGAACAAATTTTTAAATCATGTGCTTATACAACATAGTTACATAATAGTTACTGAAATTCTATTACGCATTTGTTTCTAGTATAGATTATTTAACATGACGTATAAATGAATTGGAATTAAACAACTAATTAATGTATTAGAATTGTTATATTTTCTTAAATTATACTTTGTATTTTCAATCTAAAAAGTGTTTCTAATGTAATTTTTGTGTGAACATGTTTGTGAAAAACATTTATCAGTATCTATCGTCAGTTCATTACTATTGTTAATTTGAAGGCAAATAAGTATTAACCTCAATGCGAGATTTTGCCTTTTATACCAAATAATCTGTTTTAAACATACCTTATATTAAAATGTCAATAGTCTTTTTATCTAATTTTTTCTTCTTTCTCTAACCTTAAGCTAAGACGATCTTGCCGTACTTTCAGAAATTATTAAACTCAACAATGACAGGCATTCACAATCCCAAGACTTTGAAAGAAAATAAAATGACAGAATCTTTATAGTCAACAATGATTGAGACATCCTTCCTATTTGAAAATTTGGAATGACTACTAAATACTACTATTAATGGTAGTGCTTCTTGATAAATTCTTTCTGCACTGCTTATTTTTATAAAATATTTAAATTTTATTTTTGAGTTCTTGTGAAATCTGTGATTGGACTTGTATGTTTTAAATTATTTTTAAAAAGAGATTACCACTCCTTAATATATTATCTGTCATAGTTTGGAGCAGATTTTAAGTTAGAGTACCAATATATAAATGATACAACTGTAGATAATTGTACTCAATATAAATTTTTTAACCTATTGCAGAGTACTACCAATGAGTATACTATAAATTTTAATGCATAATTCAGAAATGATTTTCAATGGTAAAGGAATGTTGACAAAAGTACCCAGTTATAAAGATTTGATAGAGCTGGAAAAGATATCTAGAGACTAGAAGCCTTGGAAAGTAATAGTTAATGGCCTATGCTCCACTGGCAGTTATCAGACAGACAAGAAGTCTACTGCAATTTCTCCTTTCTAACTACTGGTATCTCAAAACTTTTCAAACAATTCTTCAAATTAACAATTAGATGAGTCAAAAAATTATATTGATTATTGTTGTCTTCATTTACTTTTATTTATGAATATGGAGTAGAACATAACTATACTTGTACAATGTAACATTATTCTTCAGAAATGGGAGCTATTTTCTGTGATTATATCTAAATTGAAGGGTGTCGATTTAAATATGTATTGTATTTAAAGTCACATGCTTCAACATACACAAGAAGAAAAATAGAGGTCTATAATATAACTCTAACAGAATAATAGGCCTACTAAGTCAACTAAATTTTATTTTCTCTGTGGATATATTTAAAAAGTAGACCTAGGGGGTCGCCACAGAAAAACAATTTCATAATTGACCTAAAGTAAATAAGGAAATTTAATAATGAAAAAGTTGAACACTTTAATTTTAATTTCATTATTGGGGCATATATTGCTATGATAGCACCGGCCGGGGGGGGGGCTGGGGTGTTTGGTGTTGATTTTGGAAAATTTAATTTCTACTTGTTATGTGTAATTAGACATCTCGAGCTCTGGAGCAATATTTTTAAGGCCAGGAGCTCTAGCTGGTAAAGGAGCTCTAGCTGGTAAAGGAGCTCTAGCTGGTAAAGGAGCTCTAGCTGGTAAAGGAGCTCTAGCTGGTAAAGGAGCTCTAGCTGGTAAAGGAGCTCTAGCTGGTAAAGGAGCTCTAGCTGGTAAAGGAGCTCTAGCTGGTAAAGGAGCTCTAGCTGGTAAAGGAGCTCTAGCTGGTAAAGGAGCTCTAGCTGGTAAAATTTCTCACAAGCTTCTTAATGAAAAAAAAGAAAGAAAAGTGAACTGACACAAATTGTATGACACTGGCACAGCTCATACGTAACAACTGTAATGTTGGTAGGACAATAATTTGCACACATGTTTAGACCAACAGCATTTGAAAATTTAAATGAGCATGTATTAAACTGATACGTTAAATAATATTTAAAATATTTTATTGCTTTGTGTAATTTTATTTCAGTTTAGTTTTGTTCATTTGGAATGTGATGCCAGACATGGGAAGATACGTCAATAATGAAAATGACAAGGATGTTCTCAAATAATTATAAAAGCAGTAACCGTAGATGAAACATTTGAAAATATGACAGCTGTATTCATTATAAATGATAATGGGTTGAGTATTTTAATTAGCATATATTTTCAATGTATAAAAAAATCAATGTAAAAAAATTGATAGTATAAAATTACCAACATTATAAGAAAATACAGCATTATACATATTTTTTTTTTCATGTCTGAGCGCCCATGATCACTTTATTGGTTTGAATTCAGAGTTTTCCTTCTGTTAGATAAGTTGCCGTCCAAGGATAACGAGTCCCATCTCGTAGGATATTGGCTTTGATAGGATTGAACTCCAAATCACCAGCTATTTGGATTGAATCAGTTTACACCGCTCGACCAACCAGAACCCAGCATATGTGTGTGTGTGTGAGTGAATGTGTGTGAGTGTGTGAATGTGTGTGTGTGTGAGAGAGAGTATGAGTGTGGTGTGGTGTGTGTGTTTGTGTGTGTGTGTGTTTGTTTGTTTGTGTCACAGATCAAATCTTTAGATATTAATTTTGTTTCGGAATAATGTAATGTTTTGTTAAGTAGAAGGAACAGGAAGTTAAGGACGTTAGGGATACAGAGGGAAGCAGCCGGATGGATGGCCGTTTGAGTATTTTTCTTTATTAGAACTTGCTATGATTACTTTTGTAATTAACAGCGTCTTAATGTTGATTCAACAAATGTGAAGTGGAAGAAGTTATGACAATCATATTTGCTCTAGTTTGCAGAGCTATTATTTCATATGGTATAACTTATTCAGTTAATAAATTTTGTGTTGCAAATTCGTGGAGTTCTGGCTCTTGTGCATTTTTAGATAACCTTGGAGTCTGTGAATGTAAATAAATAATATAAGCAATAACTACAAATAACATCATCACCTTATGATTGTTACAGTTTGTTTGTTAATTTTAAACAATAGTTACAAATCAAATATAAAAGAGACGTGAAGTCTTAGTAAAATTATAGCTTTAAAAATCAGAAAACAAAATTTCAGCAAACATATGCAATACATCAGAGGATGGCAGGGACAGCACACAAACAAAAAAAACAACAACACAATTTCAGCAATCTCTAATTTATAACATAATAATTATAATATAACTAAGTCATACTTGATAGTAGAAGGGATCTACACATACTATACACTATACGAAAACAACAGAAACAATCAGGTAGCAATAAAAATTATATTATGTCTGAAACAGGAAAATAATATTTTTTTTACAGTTGTACTTTACGTTGTATCATTTTGCTAAGTCTCTTAGAAATTCTCTTAATGCAATCTGACACTTTGTAAATGTCGAAGACTTAAAGTCTATGAATGTCCATGGCTCTACGCTGACTAAATTTACTTCCATTTGATAAAATATTGGCGCATCCGATTCAATTGTTAATTCCAGAATTTTATCGAAGAATCGTTCAATATTTATTCAAATATTTTGCAACAAAAAATCATTTAGATTAATAAAATTACACAACCACTAATATTTATAAAAGATCAAAGCCGTTTTTCTGATAAACAATGAAGATTGGGCTGCTACTGGCTGCAATGCCAGATGTTTTTTGAAAATCACGACCGTTTAATACGGTTGGTGTAAAGCCAGAGCCTATATCTTAAGTCTTAATCTCCTCCTGGACAAAAAAGTAGAATTAATCATGTTTTCCAAGGCAAAAAAAGAACTAATCCAAGTAAACCTATTTTATTGGGTATGTACTGATTAAATAGCGTTTTTCGACTCGTATCGTTTTCTAAGCGACGAATAACGTATAAAATATCCATCTTAGCAGGATGACTAGGCTGAACGACTGTTGGTAAAAACCAATCATTATATTTACACCGGAAATAGCCATTAAAACAGAGTTAAGCTCACTAGAAACAGGAAGAAGTTCAGGATTTTAGCCGTGATATTCACTGTGCAGTAGGTGCCCCCCCCCCTTTTTTTTTTTACCATCAACTTTTTGCATTGGGTGAGCTGTTGTGGGCCACTGGAGATCTTATTACGCGTCTAAATATTAACGTCATTGTTCTCAGTTAGCACATAATATGGATTTAGCCAATGACGAATTACAGTAAATCAACACTAAATACCCAAGTGAAATGTAGAATCGTTGCTTCAAGACCGTCCAACAAAGCTATTAATATTAGTGAGTCCTGAATGCGGACATTGATAAAACTTAGTGGCTTGGTTAAACATTTCCCTTTAATTCCTTGTATTGAATACACTGTATTACCATGTATATAGTTTAGTTTTTCATGTTCAATGTCTGATCATTCTGAAACTAATGAATTTTTTAAATTCCTTGTATTTTATATGTTTGCTATGATCGGCATGCGTCTTAAAACAGGGCCGTTTTGAGATTTACGTATTAAGACTTCATTAAATTTTAAGGATGGTGATTTAGTCGCGGGATGCTATTTATCCAAATGTGTAAAGAGGAATAAGGTTACCCACACATAAATATTTGCCTTTAAAGTTCCTATCTCCTTTATCGCCTTTATGTTAATTCGTTGTCGTTTGAAAGGGATCTGTTTTCTCGATATTATTGAAAAAAGTTGCCTACTTTTTTCTTGTATCATTCACAATATAAGTCTTGGTACTAAAATACTATATATCGCAATATTGCCGCAGTGCAACTAACCAACACACCTTAGCAGTTGGATTGAGGATCAGTTCCCTGAGGACTGATTTTAAAAATTCCGCACTGTAGCCATTGTCAATAATATGAGAATCACTGCTGTTGTATGTGGTATGGAAAATATGTATTATGTAGCTATATATATATTAGTTTTAGTGTTTAGTGACGTATTTGGTAAAGGGGAAATGACGCGTTAGTTTTGTTGTCATGGTGGATTGATGACTGTGCACTAGAATTTAAGGATATTCATTGTGTAGCTTGTTTTGTGGTGTCGATTTTGGCTCGATGTATTGTTCAGTACTTCGATTTGTGTAACGAATAGGATTTTGAGTACAGTATATATTACTCCGACATGTTGGGATGATATGTTATAAACGTATAGCGTTCAACATACGTTTCAGTGTTTGGTGCATTGGTATGAGTTGAGCTAGTCCGTGGGACGAAGTGAGAGACAATATACAAACAATCATGCATCGGTCATCAAGGTTAGATTAAGATTAGACTTTAAGATCTACATGTTGACACCCAACTGGAAAAACTAGCCCTCAGCCTGCATCGATGGTACCGCGTGCTGACAGGACTTTACCCCCCACGACAGGCACATTGCCGGAAAGCAAACACACACCCACAAATCACAACGCCTGAGGGAGGATCTTTCCCATTTGTACTGTTGTGACGCACACTTTCCCATTTGTACTGTTGTGACGCACACTTTCCCATTTGTACTGTTTTCATGTACACTTTCCCATTTGTAATCTTCTTCTTCTATATATTAAGGGCACACGATCAATTTATTTGATTATTTTGGCTCCTATGCACGTAGAGGGGATTTGCAATGTCTCTGTTCCTGGTGTTGATGAGGACATTTAGCTGATTTCCAGTGCCACTTTGTGAGGAATCATGCACTTGGTGTTTGAAGGCTTGAGGCAATAGACACAAATGAGTCAAGTTTTGTCGCCTCAACTGTTCCTTTTGAAAGCTTGTTCCAGTCCCTGATTGTGTTGGGCAGGAATGAGCAGCTCCTATACTGGATTCTTTGCTGGTATGACCCTGAATTGCCTGTGATGGCCTCGTCGCTGTCTATGGGGGAGAAGGAACTCCTTTTCCGCAATCCTCTACATTTTCGTTGAAGCGCGTATTGTTAATGTCAACATTTAAATTTTTCGTTTATCCTTAAGTGTCTTGTTTTGGCTTATTTTATATTTGACCCGTATTAAAAAAAACTTGGACGTTTAGTACGAAAATACTTTAGGCCTACTTCATAATTATTCTACAAAACTAAGATACATACACACATGTGTGCAGTCTAATGATATATATTTTTAAAAAAATTACCTTTACCTAAGCCTAATATAAAATTAACCTAATATTAACCACACGTGGTTGATCAGACAGATCTTTATATCCGACCAGTGGCGTAGCTAGGGGTGCTGTAATCCGGTGCGGTAAATTCATGGTGTCATCCCCCCCCCCACTCTTTGACTTACACTATGGCTTTCTCTTGTTAAATAAGTTCACAATTTAACAATGAAAATTTACAACAACAAAATTTGAAGTTTAGGACGTAAATGTATTTAAGAACTGTAAAAGCGTTATGTTATCGCTATTTTTTCATTCAATTTATTTTGTAAAGAATGTTCCTTTCCTGGTATTTAAAACTGCAAAACCTGTCAATAACATGAGAAAATCAATATCCTTCACCGTATCTATTTTAATTGATTTTACAGCCAGATCAAAAAGTATTGACTGTCCCATGGTGGATCGTAAAAAGTTCTTGATAAGCCTTTTTTTTTAAAAGCTCTGATAACATGAAACCACATACACATAGATCGTTAGAAACAAAGTCTTAGCGAGAGTACTGGAACAGATTCTAGGAAGTCCCATTCAGCTATGAAATTAAAGACATCAAATACTGACTGGTCAATGATTTTGTGAAATTCAACATCATCTGCCTTTAGGTGTCTCGTATGTCTTAATATTTTAATTCAACATATGAAGAATTTAATTTTGGAACGGACATCAATTACTCTTCTTCACTAGCTGATAGTAAACTCGTGAGTTGAACAGCCCAAAACATATCTGCTACTTTCTTGTTCATAGATGATCTGATCTCGGGATCACAATGAAAGCTATCAATAAACTCCAGCATCTCCATAATGTTTCCTCAGGTAGAGAGAGAGAGAGTCCAGCATCTATTAACTGTTCCCCTGCAATTCTCTTCTTAAAACTGTATCTTCTTTCTACAGAACTTCCATATTTTATCTTATTTTAAACGTGCATTTTCAATTGCATGTTCCAACAAATTACATGACTTCTGGAGGATGAGCCTATACAAGCATTCAACGGTACGCTTTGTCCAACATTCAAAGAAGTTGCATGGGCGCGAGGACGTCTTGGGTCACACGAGGAGTGGGAACGATACTGAAACGACGAATCCACATTTTAAATTCAAAAGCGATGGCGTGAAACTTTCGGTTAAAGTTTGTGCTTCTGTCCTTCATCCCAAACAATTGAGCTGTGGAACAAAATCGTCGCTGACATGGCTCATGACTTCAAGTTATATTGCGTCGATGATGTCACCATTAACGTGGCACTTCATGAAATTAAAAAATAAAAACATTGATCGTCTTGCGCAAAAATCGGTCGCCGACACCAACAGGTTACGTTCACATTCTAAGGGACACTACACAAAAAAGTTGAAAGTTCGTTTTGACTTTTAAATAATAGCCTCCCTTTGTCTCATTCGTTAGTAGTGATATACGCACGAAATGCTTAGCATATTGGCGGCGCATTGACGGCGCATCGACGGCACAAGGACGGCGCCGTCAAGGGGCATAACCCGATAATTACTGTCTTATAAAAGTGACCTCCCTTTGTTGTCCGAGCGTAATTATTTTTGTATTGATTATTTTTTGTATTGTGTAATTAATTATATTTGTATTGTTGTACAATGGTGTATTTAATTAATGACGACATCAAAGACGACATCAAAGACGACATCAAAGTAGATAACAAAAGAAGTTCTTTATATATTAATTTTATTCATATTTTATGACAAGCGTATGAGTCAATGATTCGACAGAATCACAATGTTTTAATTTGCATAATTTTTATTATACAACTGTAAGATTCAATGTATACAATGGCATGATTCGACAGAATTTTTATTACACATCACATTTTATTGCACAAGTGTAAGAGTCGACAGAATCACAATAGTGCGTAACAATCAAGATTTCGTAACAATCAAACACGAATGATTAACTCAACAGAGTCATGATTTTTATTATACATCAATACTTTTGATCTACATAATATAGACATAATTTTTTATCACAGTCAGCGTCCAGTCAAAGTCCCCCTGTATGTGTGTGTGTGTGTCTTAGAGACGACAAAAACTACCTAAATATCTAGAGGGGATGTTGTAACATTGTCTGCCGCTACCTTCCGTTTTATATAGAAATAGGAGAGTGATTTTCTATGTTGGGTGTATGTATAAATTGTGGATCCCTGTGTTTTAAAACCCATATTTGTCCCACCCCCTGGTTGTTGTGTTGTAAGAACCTTCATAAACTCTTGTTTACCTACATTGTTGTGTTGTTTTGTTAGTCCTTTTGTACTTGTTTTATTGTAATCACCGAAACAGTGGTATGTCTTACTACATAAGGAGACCATACCCAACCCCTCATACTCTAACTTAAAAAGCCCCGGAGTTCTCTTGTCGTATAATTTCCTATTCCTACAATCTTTACAATCTAATTCTAAAGTGCCGTTGCCGTTAATAAAGTTAGCTCTATGTAAATCACACACCTCAGAGGGAAACCACTCGTGGTAAACACTAAAAAATTTCTGTTTCAGGTGGGGCCTAACTACCTCAGTCAAGTCACTTTTACTAAGCGCTAAGTATAAACTATCTGTATCCATTTCACAGAGTTGAAAGTCCGTTCTGTCTATATATTTGTCTAAAAAGTCATAATAAAACTCTAACATCCTAAGTTTTGCATATTGATAAACAAAAAACCCTATCTGGAGGGGGAGATCCCAAGCTACTGTCTTTTGTAACATTTCAACTTCAAACAGGTCTTCCCCTAACGATGTCATTTTTTTTAAATCTCGGGTTATTTACAAAAGGGTCAGTCTCTTTACCACTACAATAGGATACTTCTGAGTGTTTTGCCTTATTGGTCAATGTCTTGCCGTACGCGGCATTCCCCAACAATTTCATGGTCTCGCTCGTTATGGTATAACGATCACTAACATCCCCTAATCTCCTAGCATTTGATACGGAATTTCCAAACTTTTTAAAACAAGCTACGGGCTGGTATTCTACAACTTGATAAATTTTAGTTACCACCAACCCATGGGTCAAATACCATTTGAGTAAAGGGGTCGCTAACAGAATTTTTTCCCCTTTATAACTCCCTATCAAAGTGCGTCTGGGTCCTGTCAAAAGTTTATTTTTAATAGCATACTCTTGCATAAAAGGACCTATGTCGTCCCTTGTTACATTAATATTTTTAAAGATGGGTGTCAGCTCGCTAAAATATTCTTTTAATGAATCCGGTACACTTATATCCAACTCTATTAACCCGAAACAACTATCATCTAACACTGAAGCAATAATGTCTTGTTCTGTCAAAGGCCATTTTTTATTGCTATAAGAAGGTTTTAGTTTAGGGGTGTTTGAATTTTCTTTCTGCCTTAATAAAAACGCTTTAATTTCTGGGTTATTTTTCTTTAAACTTTGCCATTGACATTCCCATATCTCTATAACCTTAACCTTAACAGTCTCTCGGAGATAGGTCGTAATGTCAACGGTATTTTTATACAACTCTGTGAACGGTTTCTTACTCAAGGGGTTTACAGTTTTGTCTTGGGTCAATGGGCACTTTGGATGCCCATGAAATAAACAACCTTGAAATTGGTAAGCAGTTCGTGACTCGTCATCCCACCCATCGACTCTTATGTTTCGACCCCCCAGAGAACGCTCACCCCCTTGGTACATGGTCTGTAAGTCTCTACCCGTCTTATGGGAAACCCAACTTAACCACTCCCTACTCTGGTCCCCGTAATAATTTATTTTCCTCGGTTTGAACCCATCTTCACTATCTCTAATAATCGGAAAGTCGGTGGGCATTTTTTGCATTAGGGACCATAAGTATAAGGCATTGGCATCAAAGCCCTTAATTCCGGCCACGGGTTTATCTGTATTACCCCTAATGAAAGTCTGCCCTTTTTCGTGGTACCTATTGAAAATGATAGAGGGACCCCCGACAATATTGTCTCTAATCGTTTTGTGTAACCTAGCTTCCCGATTGGGCAACAAAGAAAAACAAACGTCTTTAGGGAGGGTGTTGAAAAGATATTTTAAAGTAACCCCGGGGACTGAAATGGCGTCTTTAAACATATCTACCCCTAGATCTTCATAAAATTCAACCTGTTTTTCCAGAGCCTCTAAAAACGGAACGACATCTTTATTATTATACCAAATTAGAAAATCTTTTAAAGTGGTCATACCCTCTTTTACCCAGACCTGTTGACAATACGCGTACTCTTCAGCTGTTATATTTGTGTTTTTAAGGGAGGAAAAAAAAGCTGAATGAGGGGGCAAAGTGGTTTGCTCTAGGACATCAATAGAGGAAATATATTCATAACAGAAGTACCCTTTTGTTTCAATTATATTATAGGCTGTCAGATATTTACTATAGCTAAACCCAGGGGCCAAATAGTTAACGATATCTAAAAACTTTAATCTAGAGGTAGAAATGCACATGAGATTATTGTTGCGTTTAACGAGAAATTTAAAGGGTGATTTTTGTGTGGCCGGATTCTTTTTTTCTGCCTCGTCCTCTGGCTCGCTATCATTACCATCATAAAAATTATCAGGTGTCCCCCCTTCATACTCTAACACTGCTTCGTCTGGCGCTAAATGGTTTTGGTTGTTATCATCCCCTACCCCGTTTTGGACTGTCACTGAAGGTACAACAAAATGGGCGATTAAGTAGGGTTTAATTAAATTAATGTCATACTTCCCCGAATTAAAACCTATCACGGGTAGTTGCATTAAATATTCATCAAATCTTTTAAGGAGTGGGGAATCTTCATCATCGTCTCCTGACGATAATCCCTTTATTTTTTGACGAGCATCAGCGAACTGCTCTTTCAAGAGTTGAAACGCTTCATCACTAATGTGATGAAGTTGGTTAACGACCTTACTAACTAATTCTTGACTGTCTCCTGTCGAAACGAAACAGAAGGGACCTTCATGACCGGGGACATTTGAAGCTATCGAACACGACAACGGCACATGGTTCGCTAAAATCTTTGTTGCACTACCGCCAGGGGGAAGATTGGTTTTTTGAAAGTAACACTCGAAGTCATAAGTTGCTCTATAAGGGTACACAAAAGTTGGATCTTCTTCTATCCCCGCTGATCTGAGGATATCCCAAATGGTACGCGTTGTAGTATAGACACCCCCCTTATATTTATCTATGGATTTACCCCCAGTACACGTCTGCTCATGTCTATCCAAACGGTTAAAGCCCCGCCATAACTTACCACATTTAGAACATGAGAAGACGTGTGCTGCCTTATCTATATTATTAATGTACATGAAATGGTTTTTGAAAAATAATAGATTAAGCTTTTCCCTAAACAAATTTCCTCCTCTTAACTTTGGGGTGATAATATTGTCCTCGTTATACTCAAAAATATCTATGTTAATACTAAAACACTTCTCTAAGGCGGGAATCTCTTTTAACGTAACCCCAGGGAATGAAATCAAGGTGCTAAGACCTTGATAAACATACCATTGTTTCAGTAATTTTTGTGTTTGCTTTCTAAGATCTTTAGGGGGACTACCTCTGGCTACAGCTAAACACCTAAAAAAACAAAAATTATCCTCATAAGGTTTTGCGTTTGAGTCGTGCTGTAAAATATTAATGGCCTGATTGGTTCTAATGTGTTGTGGTATGTCTGTAAGATAACAACCTATGGGATAGTCTTGCAAATGATATAAATAAAAACTAGTGGCTGGTACTGCTTCTACAACATATTTTGTGTCTGGTCTCTGAAGTTGGCTATGATCTAAAACATCTTGTTCGCTTAAAAGGGAAAGAAATTCATTAAAATCATCTCTGTTATTAATTAATTTTGGTCGCTCCAAGACACACGCGTTGTTGTGTGAGGCATGAAAAAATCTAAGTTCATTTGTTTCTCTGTGTTTGAGAATGGAATGGTAGCTGAAATTAATTTTAAACCGTTTTGTTTGTGCGTTAAAAATACTGTCGACTAACTTTGTTTCCCAGTCAATGGGATGTGTGGTATTTGGACTGTGAAAGTACGTAAATGTGGATAAATTTGGATGTAATGTAAAATGAGTTTTGATGGCATTCCAATTGTCCAGATATTTCTGTCTAATGTCTTCTGGTAAACTGTCTAAGTCGTCCTTTTCGTCATGTTCTTTATGTCGTTTAGTCTTGTCGTTGCGTTGTGTCTCAGCGGGTCTCTTTCGACTAGACCCGACCGCCTCCGTCTCAACAGGTCGCGCCTCTGTGTGCATTTGGTGTGGTCCCGCCGCTCCATCGCTTGTACCACCCGCCCCGTGAACTTTTTCAATGTGCTTTTGAAGCAACTTGGCCGAGGTGTAAGACACGGGGCAGAGATGGCACACCTGTGTTGTTGTTGTTGTGGTAGGGTTGTGGGCCTTGATAATATGCTTCTTTAAATTGTCTTCTCTAGCATAAATCTTGCCACAAATAGTGCATTTGTGACTTTGTTTTCCATGAACCGAGTTGGTATGGCGAACAACGTCTCTAGCTCTTGAAAATAGACGTTGGCAAATCATACAGGGAAAACGTGGGCGGGCAGTTTGCTCCATCTATAAGAAAAGGAGAATCCATAATTAGATCTTTATAGAACTTAAACTTTGGTCGTTACAAGGGGTTATTAGGATATAATTACAAAACATGAGAACTCATTGGGGTTTAAATGGAATACGTACCCCTTGTCAATTAATAACAGAACCGCTGCGTGTGAGAGAGAGGTCCGTCGGCTGGCCAAACACGAGAGGGTCGGGAAATACACAGCTGACCAATCACGAGTGAGAGCTCCGCCACGTCTACACACAAACCACAATGACACAGCTACCCCACCTTGACTGTTATTAGAATCGGATCAGCTACGATAGGCAGATACGTTCTGTATGGAATGTAAATTAAAGGTTTAAAAAATACTCGACCATTTTTACATGCTTTTAAGAACAGTACCTGGTTTGTAACTTTAAAAAAAAAAAATTTAAAAAACATAACTTTAAAAAATTTAAAACTAGAGTGTTCAATACAAAAAGTTTAAAGTTTTTACTCAGGTACTTACCCCTGATCCGAAGCGACGCTTGCACCAACACAAATCTTTTCGTAAAAGCGGGATGGCAGAGCAGAATGAATGAAAACACTAGAAGTTTGGGCTGGTTTATATACAACTTACAGCGAGCCACGCAATCGCAGGCAATGACCGGGTAATGACCCTTTGGGCGAGTCTATTATCAACACCTAACAAGGGGTGCAACTCAGTTGGAGTTTACCAACAGACCGAGACAAATCATACTACCAACAACCTTCCACCCCTAAAAAAGACAGGCCATCACAACACATCAATGGTCACCCACATCAATGGTCCATTCGTTCCACACCTGTGCTCTCAAGGCTGTAGCCTTGTAACAGCTGTGGAATGTGCGCGGTATTGGACACGCTACGCCGGACCTGGTCATTGTAAGGCTCACCGCGCGGCCATTGTCCACTTCGCGACGTCGGGTATTGTAATCGAGGGGGTGGTATGGGCTGTGTGTGTGTGTAGTGCGGTCGAATGGCCTGTCCGTTGCAAGGCAGACGGGTGAAAAGAAAAAAGCAGAAATGGCGCCCGATGTGACCATTATCACAACACACACAGACTCCTGCTATAGTATAACCAGAGAGTCAAATACCTGAGACGACTTGGATTCAAAACTTATTGGAAATTTGCAGCACCGGCTGTTCTTAAGTGGAGTGATGGATGACATGGAAACAGGTAGGGACAAATCTGACCATTTCTTACCTTTTATTCTCATTGAGCTTTGGGGTGATTGTTATGGTTTCTATCGAAATATCCTGATGGAAACAGGCTTTTAAATAATGTTGGCATGAATGCTATAATAGTCCTATGTCACGAGACTAACTTTTTTATGTCGGCTAACTGGTGCAGGTGTTAAGTTATTTTTTTATTTTAACCAAAAAACTGACGCGACCTTTTTCGTATAAAAACTAAACAGATTCGATGTGCGGTCCACCCGACTTCAACCTCTCACAACGAAGGATTTTGTCTACGGCTCAACCTTTCTTCCTTATTTTTGTCAGTCTACGCCCATTTAAAAGGTAAGTACAAACGTTTAAATAATTAACAACACTTTCATTGACATTTAAAATATTTTTTATTAAATTGTGTTAGTGTTAGTATTAGCAGTTTCTTGGTCAGAGACAGGTTGTGTTTTAGTCAATAGACGTGTTCTCTTCGCTGTAGTATTGGCTCTCTTTATTTTTCGTTGTTGTTTCAGTGGAACGTCTGGTAAATGAATTAATTTAATCCGTCTAAGTGGTTTTTTCGCTGTTGGATTTATAGACGCCTGAATTGTATCTGGTCTTGACGTTAATCCATTAGTTTGTAATGTTTGTAGGCCGCGTTCCATTTCATCAAAGGCAGCCAATATTTCTCCTTGTAAAGTTAGCAAGTTTTCAAAGCTTCTTTTTGTCATTGAGATACCACTGGTAGATGGAAATTGTAAGTCTTTCTCATCAAAGTATCGTCTCAGATGCAAAATTGGTGTATTGCTATAAAGCGAAACGGAGGCTAGTTTGCTACCAACCTTAGGTTTATCAGATTGTTGTAATCCATGGGGTCTATTAATAAACACCCAACTATCGTTAAGTGGCGACATGATTTTGTAACATCCAGAATGAATAGCAACCGTTCACACGCCGAGTTTATATACAACAGGGGTGATGTCATATTTATTTATAACTTTTGGCAAGCAGGTGACGTGTCAAATAAACGATTATTCGATCATTAGTCCTTTGTTTGTATACGGTGTTTGAAAATGGGCGCAAAACATGTGTCAAGCTATAACCGCGACTCATCTTTAAGACAAAGTATAGCGCATATAATCCACAAGTCATGCTACTTATATCCTGTAAAATGCGTGGATTGTAAATAAAAGGTCTGTTTGAATTTCTTTCTATGAACCGTAAAATCTCCTGATGGATCGGAGGGAGGCCAAAACTATCAAAGTAGACAAACTGACCAAGTCCATTAAAATATAGTCCTACCCAGTGTGTTCCTGGGTCAGCTATTTTATCTGTATTAATTATAAACGCCGCCGGTTTGGTTTGATCAATCCTGGTAGGTAATTGGTTGCGAGCTAACACTCTAACGACCGACAGCCGTCTAGCAAACTTATCGACACTTAAAATATCTCTAAGCTGTTGCGTATTCATTATCCTTAAGCACTATAATCTGTTAACACTTGACGCGTTTTAGAAATCTCCACTATTGAATCCAACTCAGCATAAAATATGACTTGCACTGGTTCTGCAATTGGCTGGGCGAATTTTAACTCTAGTGAAATCGGGGCAGATCTGGCCATCTCGAATGTTTCACCGTCTAATAAAGAGGGTGTTAAATCAAAGCCGAAGATGGCATAGCCCTTTTTAAAATGTTTATAAGACAATTGGTTACCGGCATCTTTTTGTACTAGATTTAAGGCTAGCGATGTCTCGAAAAATCCCCTAGCATACCGATTCTGTTCAAAATCCATAGACAGGGGCTTGCCTGATACAGTTCGTCCATCCACACACAGATTTAGATATGTCACATTAAAGTGTTGGAAGTGAAAGGGGTTCAGTTTGTATGAACCATTAAAGGCAGCTGCGGCTATTAAACCTATGAAAAGTCGCGTGGGGGTTTGATTCATAAATAAATTGTGGCGTCTTTAAAACTTTCTTGCACATACGAAACGCGACCCGGGTACATTTGTTTTGCCAAATGGGTAATCTGCGATCCGTCTCGCGGGTTTTTGAAGAGCACTATGTAATGCGAATTAAGACTTATTGTTCTTTGTTCTTTATTTTTCCCAAATAGGTTTTGAACAATGTACAAAACACTGATGTCACGATGGTGACTACCTTTGGTAAACAATTTGGTAATTCTATCATCTGTTTCGGCCATCAAATCGTCTAT